>JAKSZT010053768.1:3030957-3183332 GCA_026826555.1 Tolypeutes matacus
CCTTCCTTCCTTCCTTCCTTCCTTCCTTCCTTCCTTCCTTCCTTCCTCCCTCCCTCCCTCCCTCCCTCCCTCCCTCCCTCCCTCCCTCCCTCCCTTCCTTCCTCCCTTCCCTTCCCTTCCCTTCCCTTTTCCTTCCTTTTTCCTTCCTTTTTCTTCCTTCTTCCTTCCTTCTTCCTTCCTCCTTCCTTCCTTCCTCCCTCCCTTCCTTCCTTCCTCCCTCCCTCCCTCCCTTCCTTTCTTTCACAAAGGATTTTCTTTGCTAATCCCCCCAAAAAAAGCAAAATTCAGAAAATAGTCACCCACTGAAAAAAGTTCTCTAATAAAGCATTTTAAATCATCCTCTCCTCTCTGTCCAAATTGTCCTCTTTTATGTATATCACACTTTTGAGCAAACTGATGCACACAAATACTCTTTGTGAAGGGCACATGGCACTTGTTATACAAACTCCCACTTTCTGGTACACTTCCCTGACATTAGAAGGCAGCCTTCTAGGCTTTTCTTTATTGGGAGGTCTTTGATGAGTGATTCAATATCTTTACTTGTGATGGGTATGTTGAGTTCTCTTATTTCTTCTTGTGTCAGTGTGGTTAGTTTGTGTGTTTCTAGGAATTTGTCCATTTCATCTAAGTTGTCTAATTTGAAGCATACACTCATTCATAGTATCTTCTCATGATCTTTCTTATTTCTGTGAGATCAGTATTAATGTCCCCCTTCTCATTTCTGATTTTATTTGCATTTTCTCTCTGTCAATCTAGCTAAGGGTTTGTCAATTTTGTGGATCTTCTCAAAGAACCAACTTTTGGTTTTGCTGATTCTCTCTATTGTTTTATTGTTCCCAATTTAATTTATTTCTGTTCTAATCGTTGTTATTGCTTTCCTTCTGCTTGCTTTGGGATTAGTTTGCTGTTGTTGTTTTTTTTCCTCCTCCAGTGTGCAGATAGGTCTTTGATACTAACTCTTTCTTCTATTTTAATGTTAGCATTTAGGGCTATAAATTTCCCTCTGGCACTGACTTCACTGCATCCCATAAATTTTGATATGTTGTGTTCTAATTTTCATTATTCTCAAGGTATTTACTGATTTCTATTGCAATTTCTTCTTCATTCACTGATTGTTTGAGTTTGTTTAACCTCTGTATATTTGTGAATTGTCCCTTTCTTCACTTGTTATTGATTTCCAACATTTTACCATGACAATCAGAGATAGTGCTTTATATAATTTCAATCTTTCTAAATTTATTGAGAGCTGTATTTTGACCCAACATATGGTTTATCCTCAGAAAGATCTATGAGCATTTTAAAAGAATGTATATCCTGCTGCCTTGGAGTACAATGTTTTATATTTAGATCTAGTTCATTTATCATATTATTTAAGATCTCTCTTTCCTTATTGATCCTCTGTCCAGATGTTCCATCTGTTAATGAGAGTGGTGTATTGAAGTTTCCAAATATTATTGTAGAGATGTCTATTTCTCCCTTCAGTTTTGCATTGTTTGCCTCATGTATTTGAGGCACCTTGGTTAGGTGTGTAAATATTTATCATTGTTATTTCCACTTGGTGAATTACCCTCCTTTTTAGCATATAATGACCTTCTTCATCTCTTATTACAGTTTTGCATTTAAAATCTATTTTGTCTGATATTAGTGTAGCTATCTCAGCTCTTTTTTGGTACTATTTGTGTGGAATATCTTTTGCCAGCCTTTCAATTTCAGTTGATTTGTGTCCTTGCATCTCAGGTGAGTCTCTTGTAGATAGCATATAGAGAGCTCATATTTTTTTAATCCATTCTGCTAGTCTGTATCTTTTGTTTTGGGAGTTCAATCCATTAACATTCAATGATATTACTGTAAAGGCATTACTTACTTCGACTATTTTAGTATTTTGGTTTTCCTATGTTATATCTTACTTTTCTCTGTCATTTTAGCCCTTAGTTACCCTTACTAATAATCTTCATTTCCACACTCTTCTCCAAGCTTCTCTCTTCTTCCTTTTCCTTTCAGGCTGCAGCATTCCCATTAGTATTACTGGTGACACACTCAGTTTCTCTTTATCTGTGAAAACTTTAAACTCGCCCTCATTTTTAAAGGATAGTTTTACCAGTTAAAGTATTCTTGGCTGACAGTTTTTCTCTTTCAGTACCTTAATTATATCCTACCACTGCCTTCTTGCCTTCACAGTTTCTGATGAGAGATCTGCACTTAGTCTTATTGAGTCCCTTGCATGTGATGAATTTGTTTTCTATTGCTGCTTTCAGATTTCTCTCTTTATCTGGGGCATTTGCCTTTCTGAATAGTATGTGTCTCAGAGGGAGTTCTATTTGGATTTAGTCTGTTTGGAGTACATTGTCCTTCCTGTATATGAATATCTATGTCTTTCATAAGGTTGGGGAATTTCGGGCCATTATTTCCTCAAGTATTTTTCTGCCCCTTTTCTGCTCTCTACTCCCTCAGTATACCCATAACATGTATGTTAATCCATTTCATGCTATCATTCAATTCTGTAAGACCCTTTTCCATTTTTTTTCCATTCTTTTCTCTGTCCTGTCTTTCAAGTTAAGATTCTCTGTCTTCTAATTTGCTTATTCATTCTTCTGGCACTTCAAATCTGCTGTTGTATGCCTCTGATGTATTTTTAATCTCATCTATTGTGGCTTTCATTCCTATAAGATATGTTATTTTTATTTGCAAGTTTTAAAAGTCTTCTTTATACTCACCCAGTGTCTTCTTAATATCCTTTATCTCTTTAGTCATATTTTCCTTCAAGTCCTTGAATTGATTTAGGAGATTTGTGGGAACATTGTTGATTAGTTGTTTTAAATCCTGTGTCTCATCAGGATTTTTAATTTTTTCCTTTGACTGGTCCATATCTTCCTGTTTCTTAGTATGGCTTGTAATTTTTTGCTGATGTCTAGGCATCTGATTATGTTAGCGATATTACTCTGGGAGTCAGTTTCTCTCTCTTGCTTGGGATTGTACTGTTGAATAACTTTTTTCACTGCTCTTCTTTGGTTTTTGGTTCAACTTATTATAACTAAGTCTTTTAAATTGCCCTGTTTAAGTTATCAAAGCAGGGACAGGTATCACTAATGAGGCACAAACCAGATCCAAGGAGGCTTGAGGAATGGGACAGGAGAGACTCAAAAAAAGCCTTGTTTTCCTTTACTTTCATGCCTTGCCAGCAGATGAAAATCTTCAGTAAACTTTTCCATGGAGGTGTCTCCTCCAAACTCTGCCAGCTTTGTTTCCATCCCAGTTAGAATCACTATTCAAAGCCAGGCTCTTCTGTTTAAACTTGCTGAAGAGAAACCACATCCCTTCGTACCAGCTGGAAAATGTCCTCTTCTCAGGGAGGAAAATGTCCACTCCCTTCTCAGCCACAGGTTTGACTGGGGTTGTTCACCTTGAGGGTAGGGAGTGGGTAACATTTCCTGCCACAGGAGCGAGTATTGTGGTTTTCATTTTGGCTTCTTCAACTCTCTATCACACTCTCTCCTGAACAATACATGCCCTTCCCTGGCAGCTTCTGCCCTTCCTCTACTGTTTTATAAGAGGAATGAGCCCTGCTGACCTACTCCAATGCCATCTTCTCAGAATGATGTTTTAATCAAGTTTTGCCTAGGTGGAGACGTATGTTATGTAAAATGGTGACAGCCATGCCTAGATTCTTATATAACTGATATACCTATCTATGATGAGTGCATTCCCGTTATTCAGCTACCCACAGGAATCTCCCACATGTGAAGGGGCACTGGCATTAAAATACCAACTCAGAAAAGTTGAATTATTAATTTCATTCATAAATGAAACCATATTTGTTTTGGTCATTCTCTTTCATTCAATTAAGAAAAGCTCTCTTCCTTTTAGAATCTCCTTAATCTGTTTCATTGTCACAATATCCCTGGTTTTCTAGTGATCACATTGGTTTCACTGTCAAACTCTTATTTTAAAATGGTTCAGTCTGAGGGAAATCTAAAGCAAATAAATGGTTTTTAAAAAGTCAGTTTGCTTTCGGTGAAGGAGAAAACCAAAGGTTTCAGATGGATTAGAGAAATGTGTCTCATTTCATTTGTGTTCTTTATTAGAGAGAGAAAATACAGTCCCTGCAGTGCTATTTAAAATATTGTCATCCCTGCCTTACCCTTTACCTCTCAGCTCCATCCAACTGGGTCCCTTAAGAGTGGGAAGCAATTTATCCTGCTAAGTGGTATATTGAAGTGTTTAGTGAACAAATTTGAAAATTTTGTAGGTAGGCCTACAGGTGCCTGTTTATGTGAGTTCAGTCACCGGGAATAATTTTACTGTCATTGCTGTTTCTTTCTTTTATTTCCAATTCATTTTCTGGTGCCTAGCTGATTGAATAATTGGAAAGATTAGAAAGCAAGTGGAGATATAATTTAAATATATAATTGAGGTACTACTACTCACTTCCTTGAAATCTGTCTTCTCTTTTCTCTCATTCCTCCAGATTGTTCCCTGAAAATGTATTGATATTTTTAAAAATGTATTGATAACTCCAGTGTAAATCAATTTTGCTTAAATTTCCATCTGGCAGACTTCTTTCTACAGAATGTGACATGTTCCACTCCTCTTCAGACTCTCTTATCTCAACCCCCATGATATTGCCTGAACCACGTTTTCTTCTCTTGTCTCTGGTTCTCTTTCTCTATGTTCTTCCCTTCCTCTCTTCCTGCATAAAGGGTTATCCAACGTTTTGCCTCTGGACAATATTTCTTTCCTGTGCTTCCTACCACAGGGAGTTCATCTGCTATAATATAGCTCTTATCTTTATGTAGATGACTCCAAATATTTGCCTTTTACAAACTCTCCACTTACCATCTAACCTCCCAATTGCTTGCTTAACTTATCTGTCAGTTTGCAATTTTGGCATTTAAAACATCATTTCTCCTCCACTAAACCAACTCCTTTTTCCTATTTCCCTCTTTCCTTTAATGACTCCACCATTTTCCCCATCACCTGTTCCTGAATGAATAATTTTGAACTGACTTTTAGCTTTTCTTCTTTCCATTCCAAGGTCAATCACTTATAATCATATTGTGAATAGGATTCTGCAATTTGCTTTTCCAATTTGGATGTATTTTTAACATTTTCCATGCCAGTATTTTCTGTTTAGTAGATGTATAGTATTCCAGAGTCTGAGTACACGGTAATTTCTTTAATCTTTGATGGATGGATGTTTATATTGTTCCTGAACTTTTGCTATTATAAGTCATGCCACATTAAATCATTTATATATCTATGTGTAATTGCAGCATATAAAGGATGAGCAATACAAACTTACCTCCATTCCAGCATTTGTTATCTGTACTTTCTCTAATGACCTCAAAGGCCACTTTGTTTTCCAATGCATATGTGAGTCTTTTTGTGCATATTCTCTGATATTTTTTTGTAGTTACAAATGGGGCCTTAAATTTAACCTACTAAATCTATTACAATCTTGTTCACTTTGATACCAACTTCAATAGTATATACAAACTATATTCTTATAGCCCTTTATCCCCCACCTTTATGTAGTTCTTGTCACAAATTACATTTATACATCATGAGTGTAAAAGTACTGATTTATCATTACATTTTATACATTTGCCTTTTAGATCCTGTAGGAAGTAAAAAGTGGAGTTATAAACCAAACTGGGCCAGACATACATTTTCCTAGTATGTACACAGGGTTATTTTGATCCTCCAGAACTAGGACCAGGGACCTGTACTGAGAGGGTGGGCTGGCTACATGCCAAACCATTTAAGAAGTAAGGATGGTGTCAGCCAGGGCACCAGAAGATCCTATGCTTTTAAACTGTTTTTCCTTGATTTGGCACTTTCTCTGTTAATACATTTTTTTAGCTCTTTTCAGAAGCTTTGAGAAACTGGCTGTTTCTGCCAGTTCTTGCTGGTTGTTCAAAGCTTCTGTGGGCGACACAGAGCCCTCTAGCTTCTTACTCTGCCTATTTGATAGGAGCAGGATTTCTTGATACGCAACATATTTCAGTTTTTCCATCTCTGAAAACCTCATCCTACATTAATAGCTCTCTTAGGACTTATTTTAAGTACAAGTCACTTGACATCAAGTATTACACTGTATAGGTGGGAGCGATCATTTTGTCATCTTTGTATCTTCTACAGCATACTGTGCTATTGCATTGTATGTTGTCAGAGAGCCTAATGTTTATATGTTTAGTTCAGTTGAATACATCAAGTGTCCAAAGCCTAGAATCTTAACTATGGGGTTCCATTTTCTATTCACCCCATTGCTGCAACATTAATCATGAATGGGCTAAAGTTTAGTTGGCCATCCATCACTGATAGGGTAATTAGATGATGAGGTCAATGGAACACAGGAAAGTGGCTGCTTATGTGCTCATAAAAATGTTATTTGATTTCTTCTTGATAAATAGTATTTCCACTTTTCCTTAAAAATGCACCATCACACAGCCCCACAGAAACAACAAAATTCTGAAAACCCTTTATTGATCTATAGAACTGGAGTTGTAATTGCTCTCTTTTCTGGCTGTTAGAATGTCCTACTTTGGGAAATATACTCATTTTTATAACTTAATTATATATGGTATAGGTACATAATATTATTTTATGTTGTAATTTTAACTAGTATGTACCATGGAGTTCAGTTATGAAACTTAGAAAATCCATTTATTTTAACAGCTATAACAAAGAATCATTTTTCACAAAGGCTCTGCATTAAATGACTTCTTTACTGAAACAGTTTTCTACTCTTCCTTAGGAATGGCTAACCCCAACTATTTTTTTTTATTAGAGATGACATTAAGTTAAAATAAATAAAGATAAGTATTCTAAAGAAGGAATAGACAGACAAAATACTGACCTTTTTCTACTTATGTTTGAAGGCTAGTTCCCTTTTAATCTGCACAGTTACTCAAAGACAGAAAGCATTTTCAGTTTCAAATGACAGGCACTTTGAAATCCAAAAGAAACTAAATAACTTTTGCCACTCTCTGTTGCAATGTTTCTACATTGCATAAATACCTAAATAAAAAGCAGTGCCACAAAGTATACAAACAACTAGGTATGGATTCAAGCAAATGTTACAAGAAGTGTTATAATCCCTAGATGATGGTAGAACCTGTTTCTTCTTAATTAAAGGGTACAAATATACTAGAAAAAAGGTCAAGTTCTAAGAGAATGGCAGGATGATTTTAATTATGTCAACCTGTTCTTCATTTAAAACAGCCTCCTGGCTAAGACATTGAAAAAGTTAGGCATTGTCCTTTATGAAGCCACATATAGCAAACTATAAAGCAACAACCTTTGTGGTGTATGAAACTCAAGCCTCAGCAAGTGAATCCTACAACACTGTAGCATTATGGAACTTTGTTGCAAAAACCTCAGATCCCTGGTATTATGTATATTGGTTAAGCCACTACTGAGATAGACCTAGAAGGTTGGGCACCCACTGAGTTTTCTGATTATTTGCCAATGTTGTCATATAAGTTCCATAACTTCAGTTGACATACTCATATGATCTTTTTTCCAAAATTTTCATTTTACAAGAGTATGAAACATGCTGAAGAAGGTACTTTGAACTAATTTATAGCCTTATGGCATTTGGGAAGGTTTGGTAATCCTCTTGTCCCAAAGGTCAATGTTCATTTACTTGGTAGCTTGCTGCTTAGTAAAACCTGAATGAAGTTATCAAAACAAAACAGCACATAGCAAGATCTGTTTTCCAGGAAGGTATTCTTTAACATAAGTTCATTTTTCTTGCACATTTGTTCTTCTCTTCTATTAGAATGGCAATAGGATTAAAATTCATACTTGTAAGTATATAGACATATAAGAACCAATCAAGAAGAAATTTTGAACCTGTAACCATTCACTGAATGGTTTGCTCTACCTTCCCTTTCTCTAGCAATCATTTTCTCCTTCTTTTCCTTCTCCTTTTTCTTTACAAAAGGAAGTCAAGATTTAAGGAAGCTTTCTTAAATGAACAGCTGATTTTGTCTTTAGCAAATTTTTATAAGGTTCCCTTTCATTGCCAAGAGGCAAGGCAAGACTTCAGAAAATAATAGTAGGACCACAAGTCTGTAATTTAAATAATAATAATAAATTATTAAATCTGGCCATAATATACATCATGGAAAATAATGTCATGGAATTCTTTGAATATCCTAAACTTCTTAAAGGGTGGAGAGGAGGAAGAGCAAGTAGTTTGCTATTCTATGTAGCAGGGGCTTTGTAACCGTTGGCCAATTTGATGTAATTATGAATCCCAAAAATATAGTTGGATCATGCTTGTAAACTGATCTGTTAATCTGGGCATGATTAGGTTATGATTAGGGCATTGAGCCCCACCCCTTCGTGGGTGGGGAATCAAATATAAAAGGCATGGCAAGAACAGTTTTGAGCAGCAATTTTTGAGAAGCAGTTTTAATGATGGAGTTTTGATGTTGGAAAGAAGGCTCCAGGAGAAGAGAAGTGAGCCGTTCGCCTGATAGTCTACAGCTGACCTTGTGGAGAAACCAGAAGAGCTAAGCCCGGAGAGAAACACAGCCCCAGGAAGAGAGGAATCCAAGAAGCCTGAACCCTGGAAAACGTTGGCAGCTGTCTTGCTCCAACACGTGACAATGGACTTTGGTGAGAGAAGAAACTTAACGCTTTATGGCCTGGTATCTGTGGAATTCTATCCCAAATAAATACCCTTTATAGAGAGCAACCCATTTTTAGTAATTTCACACTAGCACCCCTTTGGCTGACTAATACAGGCTTGTTTATTTTTATTCAAAGATATTCAAGCAACATTTGATTTGGAAATAGATTGGGACCTCAAGTGAGCTTTTGTTATTGCTGATCTCAGACATATTTCAAACTGTTGTCTATGACCCACTTTATGTTTTGGCTCACAAAGCTAGAAAACATTGCATGAAAATGCCTTCAAGGGTAAGATGTATTAATTATTGGCCAGAAAGCCAAACTTGGAAGCTGTGAGCCCCATACACACAGTCAGGTCCTGAAGCAGTGTTTCCTAGCCTGACCTTAAGAACAATTGGTTTTCAGTCCACCTGAATTCCAGTTAATGAGCTACTGAATTCACACAGCTTTTCTGTGACAAACTTTCTCCAAATCAAAATAACAGTAAAACTTGTTCCAAGAAAAGCAAACATTTTTCAAGTGCCTTGCATGAGCCAGAGAGTGTACTCCTCTAGATACTTGACTCAATTTAATTCAATTCAATAAACAATATTTAAGCACCCATTGTATTCTAGATAATATTCTCGATGCTAAGGAGAAATAAATGAGTGGGACACTACTGTTGCCATCACAGAGATTACATTTGAATGTGCGTCATCAGATCATAAAAATAATACTAACATCTAGTGAACAATTTTTATGTACCAGGCACTATTTTAAGCCCTTTATTCTTCATTTATTCTTTTTTTTTTTTTTTTACTTTATTTTGTACATTTAATAATTGAAAATATAAACAATTAAAATCTAAAAAGTAAACACAGATGAATAAATATCCACATTTCTCAATTAAATGTACTGTATACATATAAATTTTTTGTTTGTTTTTTTGAATCAAACAATATGTTACATAATATATTTGGTTCATAGTAACACATTCATACAATATTTGTCCTTTTTCATTTATTCTTCACAACAATCATATGATGTAGGTACTATCATGATCTTCATTTTATAAAGAAGGAAGCTGAGCACAGAGAATCCAAGGCAATTTAAAGCCAGGTCCAGAAGTCACACTCACAATCATGCCACTGCACTGTCTCTAGAGAAATAATTACAATACAATGGGGTCAGTGTGGTAAATGAAAACTTGAGAGTCACAGAGCAGCTCAGATGAGGGAGTGAAAGAGTTAATCAAATTTGGGAGAGAATGTAAGTATTCAAAGAAAATAAATGAGTGAGAAATCCAGAGAAAATAAGAAAAAATTCAGTAAGCCTGCAAGGTCTCTATAATTATCCTAATTTTATTGCTATTTTACTGAAAAAAAATATTTAATAACTTGCCAGAAATCACCTACTTCAAATATAGCAGAACCAGATTTCATATATATACAAGACTGTCTGAATTCTACTTGTTAATCATTCTTCTTTTGGTTTAAACCTTAACTCAATTGTTAATCATGAGGAAAGGAACAAGCTGAGGGAGTAGATATGAAAGGTAACTGGGGAAATGAAAGGGAGAGGAGTGTTGGGATAAATAAAGTGAAAATTAAGGATTATGGAAACAAAGGACTTTTAGAATAATTCAGGATAAGATTCAAAAGCATAAAACTTAACTGTTTTCAAGCAACTAGTTGCAGAGGCATCAAATTGGAGAAAGCAAGAGATGGGAAAATCCTGGCTATAGCTTGGCATAGATAGAGGGGAGGAGAATATCTGTTAATCAAGAAAAATCAAATGAATTGCTGAAGTGGATCAGTGGGGGGTGGGGCGGGAGAGAAATTCACATAAACCTTTGAAGTAATTTCTTGTCAGACTAAGATACATAGATGATAGAAGAAATGTCCATGCAAGAGGCTATAGGGGGTGGTGGTGGAAAGAGGCATCAATAATCCATTGGGAAATATGCCAAAAGATATATTTACTGCAATTCAAATTATATGCAGAAATCATTTGATTTAATCTTTTGGGATGGAATGATTCATAAGAAATGTTAAAACCAGTTTACAGGGAAGCTACAAAATTGCTGGGAGGCATTTGCAGAGAAACTGTTAAACAGCCACAGGATGAAAACAGCATATTCAATTTAGGCACAAAATGTAAAGAACATTGAGATGTGACTGCTGAAATGGCACTCTGATATTACAGACTTTCCAAAAGAGATTTTGGATAGATCTGGGACTACACAGAACACTTCAGATGTGAAATGAAATTGTATAGAAAAGTTTTTTGTTTTTGTTTTTTTCTGGCCAAAATGTGGTCTCAAAGATAGGCTGAAGAGTCTATTAGGAGTCAGAAATGAGCTTTCCGGCTGCCAGCCAGCTGTGCTGGGGTTAGTACAGAGAAGAGACTGTAAAAAGTGCACCTTCCCAGGATGCACCACTGTCTGCAGTGAGAGAACCAGAGATGTAGCGAGGCTATTGGTGGGATCTGTGCTCTCAGAGAACAAAAGAACAAGGATACTGGTCAAGAAGAAATTGAGGACAATTTGACTCTGAAGTGGAAAGTTTTAAAATTGCAAGGGTATTATTGAGAAACTAAATAAAGATCAGTAGGAATTCTTCTTTTACCTGTCATGCAAATGCTAGTAAATTTCTTATGAAGGAAGCAGAAAATGAGAAATCCAAAAAGAGAAAAATCTTTCTCATGAGAGAGAAAGAGAAAGGTTGACTGCAAAAGAAATGAAAGAATATTTTGGAAATGATGTGATAAAATTTTATTGAGAACTGGAACACCCAAAGGTGATAGTGGTAATTTAGAGTAGATGAGAAGCCATCCTCCTTTTCCAGACATTTGTGAGTGTTGAAGATTTCTGAAAGCAGACAAAGAAAGCTGTTGTGAGATAATGTCTGAGATTTGAGCTCATCAGAAGGAGAGCTGTCTGTACCTTATGGAGTAGGTTTCATTATGATCTCCATTTTACAGCTTTCAGTATGCCTAGATATGACTTGGATATTGTATTTGATACAGAAGGATTATATGCTCTGCCTCTTCTGTAAATTGGAGAACAGAGTCAGACTAGGGTCCTGAACTTCCCTATACTTGACCTTGAAGAAGTGGAGGTGCAAAGAGCTTTAAAAAATCAAATTAGAAAATTTGAATCAACTGAAATATATAATGCAAATGAATTTTGAATAAGAAACAGCCCCTTTCACTACATTTGGAGTCCAAATTTATTTGGGCAACAAATACAAATATCAGTAGAGTCTAGAGAATTATATTGCAGAATAAAATAGACACCTACTTGTTACTGTAGCTGGACTAGAAACAAATCCTCCTTTGCAGACAAAGGGAGTAAGGAGAAAAAAATAGTATTGTTGCCACCATTCCACAATAGCCAAATGATAGGTAGGGTATGATTTCAGGCTTCCTCCTATCAAGCTAATTTTCAAAGTCCATCTAATCAGAGATCAGCATAGTTTGTCATAATTTCTCCTCCCACTTAGATTTTGTGTAAAAAGTATGTATTAAGGGTCAACTATGTGCAAAGAATGATTTTATATGTAAAATAGCTTTAAATGTAAAATCCCTTCCCTGCTCTTGCATTATTCTAGATCTGGGGGAGGAATAGATATAGATGACTTTAAGTAAGGTTGCGCAGAAATATATTGTTAGGTTAGAGAGGCAGAGTAGTGAGCCCAGTCCTTTGAGTCAGACAACTGAGTTTTAAAGGATTTTACTAGCTGTGTAACCTTGGCTAAACTTTATCTTCTCCACTTCCTCTTCCAAGTCCCGATCATTCCACCTAATTCTAGATTGCATCCTGCTGTTTTGTCGGGCACTGTTATCCCACAGGACTGTTGTGAGGATTAGATGAGCTCTCACACATTAGGAATTCAATAAATAACTTCTTTTATCATGGCTATTGTTAGTGTGAGCTAATCTAGTCTGGAGTTTGAAGGTTGTGTAGTTGTAGGGATGGGAGACAGTTTTAATATTTAGGAATAGTTGAGGAAAGAGTTTGGCAATTGTGTGGTAAAATATTGTTCCAACTTTCAGGAATTACCTGTAAATGTTCAGGAGTAGGAAAGTTAAAATAAAAGAGCTGTGGAAAAGTTTCAGAAATGGGCAATCCACAATCCTTTTCATCTATATCCTTGTCCTATTACCTTCACTGCCCTGAGGGAGATAAAAACAGCAACAAACAACAAAGAAACATGAAAATAAAATACTGTTAGCCTCATTTTACATGATAGATTCACTCTGAAAAAATTCATCTTGGCCTCTAAAGCCTGACAATTTAATTAATTAGAAAATGATAAAGGCCAGGGTAGATGTCAACTCACTCACTGTATTTAATTTCTATCTAAAATATTCATATAGCCTTCCAGCCAGTCTCCACAATTCCCACATGGGAAATATCACATGACCACACCATATTCTGCAGATGGATAATGTTGCTTAGAGAAAACCAAACAGCTAATAGGGAAAATCAGTAAAATATTCCTTAGGTTCAACCCAAAATAAGATATGAGAAGGAAATATGTTTTTCTTAAGCCTTTGTTTATGATCACTTAAAAATATTATGTAGTAGGATTCTGCACATACAAACTTATGGATTGAATTGTGTCCCTCTAAAAGATATGTCCAAGTCCTACCCTTCCCATGAATACGATCCTATTTGGAAAAGGATATTTGAGTACCTTAACCAAAGGTTAAGGCAAGGTGAAACTGGATTAGGGTGGGTCCTAATCCAATTTTACTGGTGTCCTTATAAGGAGAGGAAATTTGGACATAATCAGGAGGAGATACAGAGAAGACAGCCATATGAAGAGTCAGAGATTCCATGGATTGCCAGCAAGCCACAACCAGAACCCTGCAGATCTCCGACAGAGCATGGCCCTACTACCACTTTGATTACCGACTTCTTGTCTCCCAAACTGTGAGACAATAAATAGCCATTTTTCAATCCATCCAGTTTGTGGTCCTTTGTTATGGCAGAGCCTTAAGTATATGAAGTTAAGTGTACCACAGCACACAGGTCTGTGGTTGGACCTTCACAGGTATGCTGCCAAATGATGAGAGGCAAGATGTATGTTGAGGTGAACTGGCCATGCCACATGGTGTAGACTGTGCTATAAATCATGTAAAGTAAGTGGCAGGACATATTGTATAACAAAGTCATTATGCAAGAACGCTTGAGCTTCCTCGGTACACAGGAGAGCACTGTCTGGGCAATAAGCTATGCTAAAGGACAATCATGTAAATTAGAGTGAAAACTCCATTATTATAGACTCCCATGGGACACTGAAATAGATATTTTATATCTTTTCATCCTCGAGTGTGCCTCCAAATATCCTATTAACCAAAATGTGTCAAAAGCAGAAAAAAATGAAAAACTACTGATCTATTTGGTAGAAATTTGGACACACCTACATTAAACATATGATAAAACTTAAGAATCAGCCAGAAATCATCCTCTTTTTATTAAGAACAGTAAGACAAACTTAGCTAGTAACTTTTCATCTGAAACTCCCTACATTTTTATTTTAATTATTTATAGACATACTTAACCTTCAAAAAAAAAAAAAAAAAAAAAAAAAAACTTCTAGGTCAGGTTTCATTATGATCTCCATTTTACAGGACAGGAAACTTCAGTTTAAATTAAGTAATTGCCCAAAGTCGCACAGTTAATAAGTGGTATAGTAATTTAAATATGACTGAGTCTAGAGCTTGCTCACTTAACCACTGAAATCTACTGCGTTAGTCACTAAACTTGGCTGCCTCTGATATTTTTCATGAGGATGAATGATCAATAAATAGACTATTTCATGTTGTGAAAATTCCAGAACGCTTAATTCTCCTCAAGAGATGGAAAATAGTCATTATGCATTACTTTCATAAGTTCTTGCCATCATTTTCTCTTTTTTGTATTATGTGAAAAATTCCCTGGTACACATATGACCTAGCTCATTTTTTGGTAGTTGATGTTATACAATATTATTGACTTTTACAAATAGAAACAAAAGTAATATTACCGTATGCATCTAAAATACTTTCACATAGTCTGTGAGTTGAAAAAGACACTATTATTATATTGGGTCCATTTTAAAGATGGCAAAACTGAGTGTCACAGGGAAGCTAATTGACTTCCCTAATTGTATCTAGCTATTCAGTTTAAGCCCACTGTTCTGTTAAAGAGATATATTCCCATAATTATAAATTATTTAACAATGAAAGGTTTCAACAACATAGCTCTTTACTTTTCCCATTGAATGACAAGAATATTGCTTTGTTAGTTGAACCCAGTGCCTGATATAGGGACGTTCTCAATTAATGTTTATTGCCTTAATGGAAGAAAGAATGTGTTTTAGTTTCCCTGGGCTACTCAAAGCAAATACCATGAAATGGTTCACTTTAAACAATGGGAATTTAAACACTCATGGTTTTGAGGCCAGGAAAATGCACAAATCAAGGCGTCATTAAGGCGAGGCTTTCTTCCTAAAGACTGGCTGACAGTGATCAGTGGCTCCTCTGCCACATGGCAAGGCACATGGCAGCGTCTCCTGGCCTCTCCCTTCTCTTCTAGGTTTTACTGATTTCAGTTTCTTGCTTCCATAGCTTTCTTTCTCCTTATCTGAATTTCATTCTTTTATAAAGGACTCCAGTAATAGGATTAAGACCGATCCTGATTGAGGAGGGTCATACCTAACTGAAGTAGACTCATCAAAAGGTCCTACTTACAATGGGTTCACAGCCACAGGAATGGATAAATCTTAAGAACAGGTTTTTCTGGGGTACATACAGCTACAAACCACCACAGATTTATATATTAACTGAATTTAAATAATAAGTATTCCCATTTAGAAATATTAAAATGTTTTCTCTGCTTCCTTTCCGTGTAATAATTGTGGTGTATGTCAAAATACCTTACTGAATGGGAGTGTTTTACTGAATCAAGCTACTGGTTTACTGTTCTGTTTTTCTGTGAGGGACCAGAATTGACTGTAATCACTTTTCTTTCTTCTTTCCTTTCAACATTCTCCTTATAAAAGTCCAGATATGTTTCTAAACATCCTGTCCAATCAACACAAAATTTCTAACATATTGGATAATGAGCAAGGGAATGAGTTAGAATATTCATAATGCCTCCTGCTCTGGAGAGATTATCTCATTTCATCACCTGCTTCTGAGCTTGAAAGTGAGATTGCCAGCAATAGATGGATCATAGCAAAATTCCACTATGACAGATAATTCTTGGATATACTATAATGGATTTGCCTGGAATGTTATGTAACCTTAAATCTGATATACTTTAAACTGTAGTTCTTATGTTATACCTTATCTAGATTCTAGGTTACACATGTTGGGCCTGTTAGATGGCCTCATCTTGAGAATGTAGCTATTTAAAACCTGAAATCTTCTGGTGCAGTGTCCTCATGATAGCCAAGAAGCCTGTAAGAATGAACACGTTTCCCTAGTGTTATAAGAGGAAAACATTGGGGGAGGGGGGACACTCTGCTTTATTATAAACATATTTTCAAGGATGTCAATGGAAAAACTTCTGGAATACTTGTAAGAAAGTGCTGCCCTCACAAACAGTTATTCCTGCAATGATAAGAAAGTCCATCTAAGATTGTTTGCACTAAATCATATAAACAGTTTTAGAGGTACATAGAGGTACATTTAGATTGCCATTAAACATATTTAACTAACTATATTTCCCTTATATTCAGCCTGGAAACAAGTGACTCGGTCAGAGCCAAGCTTAAAAACGATGTCTTCGTGAAAGTGTTGCCTCCCTTCTTCACTACATGTCATGCCCGTCCTAACGGCACACAGCTCCTTATATTTCCTCTGGGATAGCAGTCATGACAGTTTATTAAAGAGACAGTAGAACACAGAGGTTTGTGCATGGGACCACATAACGTGCTTCCAAAGATTATGGCAAGGATCTAATGAGTTAATTCATGAAAAGCGCTTTTACTAAGTGGCTGGCAATAATAGTCAAATGTTAGTTGTAATTGTTACTATTTGTTTTATTACTTGGCTTCTCTGACAAGGCTGTAAGCTCAGGAAACTCCACTTCTGTTTCTGCCCAGGCCATTTTAGTATTGAGTACCGGTCTAGAGCATAACAAATGATCAATTACTATTTATTAAGTGAATACCTGCATGAATAAGTGAATGTGCAAGCCTTACTGTAATGAATGGAATCTGTGGCTGATTATTACCACTAATCGTATTTGATAACTTTTAGTCCTTTGCTCTGTCAATTTCCTTATGTATATATGTTATTCCTTCTCTTAGACCTTTTACCACAGATCCTCTTAAAGACTTTTTCCCACTATACATCTTCCCCAACCAAGGGGAAGAATCTGGGTAGACATTAATTCATTCAGTAAATAATTTTGAGTATCTGGCATGTGTATAAACCAGGACTAAAGGGCATTTAAAGAATCATCTCATGTTCTCAGTTTGTCTAAAGATCAAACAGAACTGTGATCATAAATAGTGAATTAGAGGTATTGCTCTTTGCTGCCTCTTTTCAGTATTCTAAATACAGCTTGACTGTTTCTGGATCTATACTTCAATGCCACAGGGAAAATCGATAGTAATAACACAAGTTGTGAGAAAGGGGGTTAGATATGTCCATTTTCTAAACTAATCTTCTAAGTGTGAGTCTTTCCTTTGAACTGAGAAAAAACTGAACTATTCAGGATCCGGATTAATGTTGGCAAAGAATATACAAAACTAGTATACAAGAAGATGGCTTAGGAAATTTTATTTTAGCTATTTTAATAGTATATTTAATTGAGTGGATATGTGTTGATCTGGACTCCTTATATTTCTCTAATTATCTAGCCAGAGTAAGTTGTTGATTTGGTATTTTTCTACTTTGAATGTTAATGTGATAACTAAATTGTGAAATTCAGGTAAGGGAGAATCCAAGTTTCCTCCCTTCACATGCCAAATGAATATCATATTTTAATTGTCAATTATAAATTTCCTTTGATTCTCACTGTCATATGCTTCATATGAACACCATAAAATTTCATCTCTGAGTTTTATACAATGTTATAACAATGCTTTTGAAAAGCTAATTCTTTAGAGTATTGATGATAGTAAAATAAACTATCTGCAAGCTTAGTCAAAATGTGCCTTTTTTCATGGGTGGCAATTATTTTCAAGATTTAATAATATCAAAGTTTTTATATGCAGCCTGAATACTGTACATTGGAATATTTGGGGTAGGGTTATTTTAAGGGATTTTTACTATAACAATAAAACTAATCATGTTATCAATAAGAACATATTATGAATCAGAAAGTAAAATTACTTAAGGATTGTGAAAATCTACAGGATTTTGTACATTTAATCAAGATTGATGCATGTAGTTGAGGATGGAAAGAGTCCCTGAATTCTGACAAATTCTTCAGTCTGGATGGGCTAGACAAGGCTGCAAAAAGAAACAACACCAAACTCAATAGCTTAACGTCACACTTGGGCAACCTGAACATTGAATTCAGTTCAGGGGGAAAGGAAGGGTTTTGCTCATCTGAGTCACTAAGGGACCCAAGTTGATGGAGACTGCATCACAACTCATATTTCCACACTTCCTGCACCAGGAAGCAGCGAATGTGGTGATTTACGCACTGACTCTTAAAGTTTCCTCACAAATCAAGCCACATGGCCAAGCCTATTGCAAAGAAGGCAGAGAAACTTGCAGCCCTATCCTATGCTGCACCCAAATGGAGGAGCATCAGGATAATTTCAACAGCCCTAATTATGCAAATTAGCCCTGAACTTGTTCTTGTCATTGTGGTCATTAAGTGCTACTGTTTACATCCCTTCATCTTATACTTTTATACTCAGTTGTTACTTATAAAATTATGATATTTCTGTGATATGGTCCATTCTTCTACCTTATTTGTTATTAAATTAATTTGAGAAACAGGATGGCAATTCTAAAGAATTTGATGATTTCCATACTAATAAACTACCTGAGTTCCTCTTTCTTTCTTTTATGTGTTTTCTGACCTTATATCAAGATCACATGAATTACCATACTGAGTCAGACCCATGGTCACTCTAGCCAAGAACCTCATCCTTGGCTCTAAATGAGTCACTTCTATTCTTTCTTCATTGTTCTTAAGGAAAAAAATGATGGAACTATTATAAGATGTGCAATTTTAAAAATAGATGAATCTATTTAATGTGCATAAAGACGAATATATACTCACCAAAAAGTCAAATATTTCTGTTTTGAATTTCAACAAACTCCAGTGAAAAAATATTATGTATTAAAATACCATTTTAAAGAATATTTCTAAAACATTTTTGAAAATTGTATTTTAAAAATTAAGTAGACATTTTGAACAAAAGAAAACTCTGAAATGCTAAAAATTCCATTTCACCCAGTTTTATAATTCCAAATCAAGTAACAATGGACTTTATTTTTAGAATTACAACATTTTAAAGGAGACTCCTTCAAAGATCATATAACTCATCCCAATCATTTTACAAATGAGGTACCTGAAAAGGTAATGTGATGTCCAATTTCACATGGCTTATTTATGGTTGAGCAGGAACTAGACAGCACGTCTCTTAAACCTGTGTTAGGGTGATAATTGAATTCAGAATAATAAAACCCATTCATTGATTTTGAGTTTCTTCATTCTCATAATCTTTATAAATCATTAGAGAAAAAATACCTTGAACCTAAATATACTCTATGTCTTACCAGTGTAGGATCATAAATTGATAAAGTATTTTGAAAAGTTTGTTCCCAGATTCACTGGATCAGCATTTCCTACATGCTAGGGGCAGGGTCTCAGCCTTCCAGATTTTCTTAAATTACATTTTGGAAAGAAAAGCTGGTCACAAAACTGGAGCCATACTCAGGAACCTGCTGCCCTTTTGTTCAAGCCGCTGCTTCCTTTGTGTTTTCCTCGGAGGGTACAGAGTTCTGGGATAGGACATCTCTACTCACTCAACCATTCAACCACCCCATCTTGACCTCTGCTTGGGTGAGGTGGGGTGCTTTAATCTGCAGTTTTTCTATTGCAGCTGTCCAGAGTTTCTCAGTGTTTTGTTTGCTCAACTTTAGGGCTTACCTTTCTCAACAATTAGGGTGGTAAAATAAATTTATGTTTCAGTTATCAGTTCTTTTGGTATTAGATGGTGGTAGATAGACATCTCACACAGTGGAAGCATTTTTCTTCATAACAAATTTCTGTACTCAATGTTCAAGAAATATTCAACTGTTAAATAGTTACTCATTTGTAGTAAATTTTCTCTTTGACTTCCTTGTCTCTCCCTGCAATTTGGCTTCTTAGAATTCTCACCTATGTATTATGTCAGATACTTCAATCTTAGACTGAACCCCAGATAAGAATCTAGTTCTGGTACTTGCCTGGTGTAAGTCAGGCATGTGGCTGTAGACCTGTGATTGTCTATCACAATTGTTTACATTGAGTAGAAGTAGGGCAGTGGGGAGAGTTTCAGCCATGTTTCAAATATGATTCATCTCATTCATTGATATGACTGTTAATATGTTGTGAGATTTGAAAACAGATGACCCTTTCATTCACTCAAAAATCTTCACTTCCTGATACCTATAGAATTATATCCTCTTTCTTGCATTTGAGTTCCTTTAGCTTCTAGTCCCAACATTCTCCCAACATTATTTCTCATCTTATTCTTCTGCAATCCAGCCAATCTAAACTACTCAATGCCCCTTCTTAAATGTCAGGTCTGACAAGCTATGAACTTTATAATTGCAAATTATAAGAGATTCTTAGAATCGTAGAAGTAGAGTACAGTAGTTCAGTCAGACCAAAATGTATTCAAACACCAGCTCAGAAATGCACAAGTTAAGAAATGGTTTAATATTTCTGAGCCTTAGTTTTTTCATCTATAAAAATGATAGTAGTAACTTCTACTTTGTGGGATGTTTTTTGTTTATTTGTTTTACTTTTTGCTTTTTGCTTATGTTATTTTCAAGCATGTACAACAGAATTTTAACAGGCATGAAGCACTTGTTTCACGTCAGGTACTATCTTAGACTTAAGAAATATACTGATAAATGGAACAGCCCTAACCCCTGTCCTCATAATATTAAATTCTATGAATTGTACATTTGATTATTTAATTATATAAATACATATGGCATGCCTGGACTATAGTAGGTACTCAACAAACAGTATTCCAACTTCACCCCCAATATTTTAGTTCCCAAGTTTTTCTGACATACAATCATTTAACCCCCATTCAAATAATTCCAAATCTATAGAGCTTTTCAAGGCAACTGTTTTAATTTTAGGAAGCTTTCTTAGTTACATTTCTTTGGTATCTGCTGGGAGAACCTGTATATTAGTGACTATAGTTTATTATATTTTATTCTATTTTTTCCCAATTTAAAAAAAAAGGACAATGACCTAACTGCAATAATAATGTTGTTATGTTTGGTTAAGTTTTGTATTTAATGGCATAGAGCTCTGCTTAAAATATTTTCCCACTGAAGTGCAAACTTGATAAACTGTATTTCTAGGAAATACTAACATTTATATCTATTTAACTAACATCACCAAATTTCAGAAATCAAAACACCACCACAATTGTTTTTATCATGAGAAATCAAAGTACTACAGCATTTGTTTTTATCAATGTGATGATGCATCGTTCTTTCAAGTTTTAGCTTTCCTACTAAGGAAACTAATAAATATATGGATATAATCCAGAGAGAGAAAGAATCATAAACATACTTTTATTGTTCTGAGTAGGAAAATTACCTGGCTTTTATTGAAATACTTCAAATGACTCACACTGCTATTAAATTGTCTCCTTTCCATAGTATCAATTATCATTATTTTAAAGGAATATTTTATTTTCAGAAAGATGAATAGGTTGAGAGAAAATCATAAAGAAAGGCTTAAAACCTGTAGGAAATTTGCTATTTCACTTAGGCCATAGAAACAAAATCTCTGTGCATTTATTATATATTATATATTAAGTTTATGAAATATAAATAAATGTATAATAAATATATATTTATGTGAATATAAAAATAAATATATGTATTTTAATAGAGACTGCCAAATTGCCCTCCATACTTGTCAAACCAATTTATACCTTTACGGTCAACATAGAAGAATGTCTGATTTCTGTGCTAAGACTTATCAAACTTTTAGAATTTTGCAGTTTCACAGTGATAAACTGATGCCCTACTTCTCTTATTGTGAATAAGTTCAAAGGTCTTTTCATGTTTTCAAACCATTCGTATGATATTTTCTGTGATTGCTGTGTTAATATTCTTTGCTACTTTTCCTTTTGTTTTTGAATTTTTAGATTTTGAGAAGGAAATCTCAATTTCAAGGTATCCCCTAGAGTTTGGGGAGATAAGCACTTTGTCTATAATACACATTGCAAAACTTTTTCTCATTTGTCTTTGCTTACATTTATTTATTTATTTATTTTTGCTATGATGTAAATTATCATTTTTGTTGCAAAATTCATCAATTGTTTCTTTTTATGGTTTATGGATTTGGTGTCAATGTTAGAAAGACTATTAAAGAGATTATAAAGAAATTCTGCCATGCTTTTGTTTTTACACTTAAATGATTTATCCATATTGAATTTTCCTGTTTTAATGAGTGAGGTTTTAATCTATTTTTTTTTCCCAAATGGTCATCTAATTGCCCCAATTGCCTAGTTCATTTTTCCCCGCTGATTGTCATGCCACCTTTTTCACATAATAAAATCCCACATGTATTTAGGTCAAATTCCATACTTTCTGTTGTTCTGTTCTATTACTCTCTTTGTATGCATAAATGAATCATTATAGTATATTCTAATCTGTCAGGCTGGCCCCTCTCTTTCCATTGCCCTTTTTTTTCAGAATTTTTGTGGATATTCTTATTTATATTTTCTTCCAAACTTTAGAAAAAACTCATGTCATTCTGAAAAATAAAACATAATTATCTTTTATTTATAAAACAACTTAGGAGATAACTGATATCCTTACTGGTCTTGTGTCTTCCTATCCAAGAGCACAGTGTGCCAATTCCAGTTTTCTTAGGTCTTTTTTCATGTCCTTAAGTATAGTTTTTATATTCAGCTTTGTTTGACTCATTCTTGTTAAGTTTATTACGTGGCATTTGATTGCTTGTTGCTCTTATAGATGCGGTCTTTCTCCCACTGAATCTCCTAAGAGGTTATTGTTTCAAAAAGAAGGCTGTTGGTTTATATGTTTTGATATTGGTACCTTACTAAATTATTTTGATGTTTGTATTACATTTTACTTAATTTTTATGTGTTTTTTTAATCACACAATATATCATCTGCAAATGATGGTACTTTTCCCCCTTCCTTCTAATTTCAGTACTCTTAATTTCCTTCTCTGGCTAATTGAGGCTATTAGCTCAGTACAGTGTTACTTAATAGTTGTGGTAGTAGGCTTCTTTGCCTTGTTTCCAACTTTAGTGAAATGCCTCTGTCATTTTCCCATTGATCCTGATACTGTCTTTGGAACTGAAATTGATATGTTTATCAGGTTACATAAATATTCATTGATTGTTGTTTTGTTTTTTTTTAAAAATCAGGAATGCATGTTAAATTTTGTCAAATACCTTGTCAACACCAGTGGAGATAGGCATTTTCTTTGACAAATAACAGATTTAATAACATTGAACTACTTTTGTGTTCTGAAAAAATATCACTGTTGGTTATGATAATTTTTTCTTATAATGTGCCAATGGATTCTGATTGATAAGTTGTATTTTTACATGGGAATGCATAAGTTAAATAGTGTATTTTTTGTGTAATCATTTTTAGTTTTGGTATTTGTGGTTTAAGTTAGAATATGGAATTATTTCCTTTTTCCATATACTTTGGCACATTTTAATAACACTGGAATTATGTGTTTATTTATTCTCATCTATGGAAGAGGGTTTCTGGTGAAAATTCTTTCATCTATTGAAATGTTCTGCTTTCTCCATAATCTCTTCTTATAGTATATTTCTTAGCTACCAAATTAGTTCTTTTTAAATATTCAACATTCAATGAGTTGAATTTTCCTTTAAGTCATTCCTCTAGTTGAAAAGAGGCCACAGTTGTTTTTCAGGCTAGCCAAATTTCAGCTGCCACAAAATCAGACTGCTGTGAAAACATTGCTGATGTGTACCCTTCTTTGTGTAACCTTGCCCTCTCTGCTTTTCCGAGTTGAACTGTGTATAGTGGGGCAGGGTAGGGGGACTGAATGTGGTTCAGCTCCCTCTGCTTTGGACCATCCAGGTGGGCTCCTCACCTTGAGGAAGAATACGATTTCCTTTCCCACTGAGATTCACCATAGCTCAGCTCTCTCCACCAGACCTTTTCTATGCTTTCCTCACCTTCCTTCTGATGTCTCCTGTAGGCATTTCATACCTTTTACCATTTATACTTTTTGGTGTCTTTTTCTTAGTTTCCCTAACAGTAGCACTTATTACTTTTGCTTTTCCTCCTTCTTGTTGCTTTTGGATGACTTTGAGGAAGAAACAGGGAAAATGAAGAGTTACACAGGCATGAATCAGAGACCTAAAAATATTTCTTAAAGATAGAGATTTAATAACAAGCAAATTACCATTAATTGGCCAGTCCTCTTCTAGAAATAAAATTAGTGGTTACCTCAAGTTCCTACTATTATGAAGTTTAGTAAAGAATTATTTTTCCATTTGTTGTGTTTTCACATCTAAAGAATACTTCAGCCAAATAGGTTTCATATTTACTTTGTGATAAGTAAATCTGATTTATTTAAAAACTAGATTCTCCAAAATACAATTGTGAGTGATCAATAACTTTGTAAAGCAATTCTTCATTCAACAAATGTACTCAATAAAATACTCATAAAATATAGGTCTCCTATATAGTACATTTGGATTATCATACATTTTATTATACCAAGTTTACTTCTAATAGTTCAAGAATACATCATTACTGTGTAAAGTGAGGAGCATTACTTTCAACTGACAAACATATTTGATGAACAAAATCATGAGGTATAATTTAAAAACACTGCCTAACCAATGTAACAAATTATGTGGCAGCTTTCCCTAAAATTTAATCTCCTTAATTAAAATTTGTGATTGGATAATTTTCTGTAACAAGCTGTGATTTGGTTAAGCTCCAAGTTTTATGATGTATTTTTCTTCTTATTCCTAACTAGTAATGGAAAATATCACTGATTTATCTTTAACAATTTCTGCACATCAAGTTCAAAGCCAAGTTAAAGATAATCTGAAGTTAAAATTGATTTTAGATTTTAAAATACACATTTACCACTCATTCTCAAATATGGTATTGACATTTAGTCGTCTTATAGGATAGAGAAAAACTAGGTAAAATTTGTGGGGAATCTTTTAGAAGTTATTGGCAGTATTTTTATAGTATTTAAAGGATCAGATTCTGGAGATCTTTTATCTGGATTTGAATCTTGACTCTGCCCTTTAGTAGCTGTGTGACTTTAGGCAAATTATGAAAACTCTGTTCCTTAATTTCCTCATCCATAAATTAATATCTTCCCCAGTTTGTTCAAAACAAACTGTTATGAAGACAAATTCAGTTAATATACATAAAGTGCTTACAATACCTAGTACAGAGTTATCTATGACAATTTCACTTCACCCTCTTCAGATAATTGGAGTCTTCCTAGTGTTGCAATACCAAATTATGAATTACTGGTCTCTTTGAAGCATTACATAATCTTCACAAATATTTAAAAGCTATCCATGAAGCTAAAGGAAATAAGTGAACCTGATTTAAGACTTTATACAACAAAAGAATTTTAGGAAAAAGGGAAAAAAAGATATTTAACACAGAAGGAAATCATTTAGCTAGAAGCACTAGCACTTAGATTTGTCAGTGTTCCAGAGCCTCCCCCAAATTAACTTATTCTTTTTCTATATTAATTTAATTAATTTGCCAAAATATAATCTAAATATCATATTGGACAGCATTAACGTTTTGGCAAAGCCGTAATAGAGAAGAATAGTACTTAAAGGTAGTATAAAGATTTGGAATGCTTGAGAAATAAAATTTTTGATCCAATAATAGTGTTTCTTGTGTATCAAATCACAATGAACTTTACAGTATATAACTGAACTATACAGTATATATAGATACTTTAAGATACCCTGATACCAGATATGATACACAGTCAGCCTTGGTGAGCAGAGGATTTCATTTACATTACAAGAAATCTAAATATTTAATAGCCATAATTTCTTAAGCATAAGTTGCCACTCTTCCAAAAAGTACATTAAAAAAAAACTTAATCAGTCTTAAAAAGAAAGAAGAAAATATATGAAATGCTTGGAAAAGAAGTCCTAGGAAGAAAGTTTAGGATTATGGTAGTTAGCTTAGAGAGTCTGTCAATATCATCTTCCCATTAAGAATATTGTGGGCTTTTGTGACGTTGATACTAAGCAATTATTTTCTGTGTATAAAAGACCCCTAATCCCAGTTTCATGATCACTAGCTTAGAAGTGTTTTCCTGTCCAGAAAATGGGGATAGTATTTTGTTACCACTGACCCTCAGAATTATTATATGAATAATATGAAATAATAATTTGGAAGGTGTATTTGAAGTATAAGTACTATAAAATTAAGATGCTTTTATTACTTTCACTGATAACTTTATAAAATAAAAATAATTCTTAAGAAACCAACTTTATTAAAAGCAGAATTCCAATTATATATAAGAATAAACTCACTGATTATCATAATGATACACATGAAAATGAGATTCTGGAAAAGAAATAAATACCATCTTAATTCCCAGAGACCTTTACAAATAGAAATAAAACTATATTTTAAGATTATTTTAGACAATTATCTGCATAAGAAAAGCAGGGTGGAACTAGATCCTTTGAGTATCTCAACAATTCTGGGGTCATATGATCATCAATGTTACCTAAAGTAATAATTATGAAGAAAACTAAAACACCTATATCAAGTATTGATTCTACAAAGAATGAAGTACCACATTTACTCACATATACAATTCAACATTCTCTTTATTTTGCAAAAGTTATTATTACTTAATATTTATTAAATCCCCATAGCAGGGTTTCAGAATATTAGAGAAAGATTTTAACTCATCATCTGAAAATAAGTGCTACTTGCTAAGGTTATTTTTTTCATTACCATGGTGTTAGTTGACTTTTTTTATACCTCAGATGCATTTTTTTAAACTGTTCCAGATAAGAATATTGGCACTTTAAATTATATGTTTTCATTGATGACTATTATCATATCATTGCAAAATATTTTCCAATGTGAAAAATTAAATCAAATTAAATTAAAAAGTCAAAAATACAGCACTGTATTCAACTTATAATAGATTTCAGGGTCCCAACATTAACTATGAAACATTTTAACTCTAGCAAAATAAGTCTTTGTATATTTTATGCATTTATTGAAGAGTTATATCTTTCCAGAGTCAAAGAACTTGAGATAGCTTGCTAAGAGTCAAGAAAACATTTAAGCATGAAAGAGTATGTCTAAAGCCTTATTTCTTCATTCACTCACTCATTCAGCTAATATTAATTCAATGTCTACCAATCACTGTGATGGGAGTTAAGGACATGAAGGTAAAGAAGACATGGTCCTTCCCTTCAAGAAACTTTCTGTTTTACAAATAATTCCTTGTTTATACAAATAATTAGAAATGTTGCAATAAATGTATCTGTTAAGGCTAAGGTATGTGAGAAAGGCTGGAAACAAATGTACATGTAAAGTGCCTCGGGTCCCAAAGTCAGATGTTTCAGACATTCAAGATACACATATTCTTATAATTGGACTTAAGTTTTAGAAAACAGAAACATAATGTTTTAATAAATGGAATAGATCTTTCTAATTGCATCCCCGCTAATTCCCTACATATAACATATGGTTCAAGCAAGCCAGGTTGCTGATGTTATCATGCTGTCCCCTCTGTACTGGAGTTCCCTATCACCAATACCATCTGATAAACTCTCTTCAACTTTGAAGGACTATACTACCCACCAAATTTACTTCTCATTCACTTATTCTTCTAATATGATTTTTCCTCTGCTACATAGTAAGTTTTTTCACATTGAAAACATTGTAGGATCATTTATAGATATATTTTAAGTCGAATTAAGCTCACCTTGCCCAGAAAGAACAAAAGAAAGATAAGAAAGTAAAGAGATGCCAAGAAAACATTAAGTAATCTACTAAAGGTTGTACAACTAGTTAGAGGCAGAAGTGGATCTAGAGCCAGGCTTGGTGATGCTCAGTCTAAAAACTACACTATTTCTGAGGGAACATGGTTGTTTATCTTCACGGACAAAACTTATCTCAAACCTTATTTTATCCAGCTCTTGTAAGGAATTAAGACAAATGGATAATTATTTATCCATTTAATTAATTATAGCACATGCTTACTGTAGCATTTAACATATGTCAGGCACCAACCTAAGTGAAACGGGTGTGTGTTTGTGTGTACTCATTGAATCCTCATAAAAATCTACCAGATGGGCATTAATACTAACGCCCCACCTCCACTTATAGATGAGGAAACGGAGTCACAGAGAAGTTCAGTAACTTACCCAGAGTGGTAGAGTCAGATTCAAACCCAGCCTTCATGGTCCTAAGCACTCAGAATACTGCCTTTCATGTTTCCATCATCTTACATATGAACAAATACTCAAATATTTCATACTAGTAAAGGTTAGCTCATTGGAAATTGTTCTCACTCAATAGCTTTGGAGTCTTTGTATGTTCAATCCATGCCTCTTTTCCAAGTAATTCTCAGAACTTCCTAAGTGCAAAGAAGCCATTCTGTTGACTTTAAATATATAAAACAAACAAGAAATCATAGTTTACCCCTGTTGTTCTTAATTTCAATTGAATCTGATACAGGTTTGTGATAGTCATTAGTCCTCTTTTTCAAAAATTTCCAATTATCCTGGGTATCTGTAAGTATTGTACTACTTGGCCCTTTGAATTCAGGTGTGGATACTTGCCTTGGTTTGGTCAATGAAATATGAGTAGCAGTCATGTGTGTTGCCTCTGAAAGAAAGCATGATAAGCCAGTATAAGACTCTCCATATTCCCTTCCCCCTGCAAAGTTGATCATGGAAGCAGGGGTTGAGATAAAGCCTGAGTCCCAGAATAACTACGTAGAGCAAAGTGCTCCTGACAACTCACAATGGACATGTAGAGTGAACAAGAAATAAACATTTCTTGAGTTAAGCCCCGCAGATGTTTTTAGTTATATCCAAAACCTAGCTTATCCTGACTCTTTCAAAGTTTACCATTAAAAATTCTAGTTCAATTTTAGAAGAGTTAACAAATTACATGGCATCTTTTGACTCAAATTTTATGCCTTGTGAATTTTAACAACATATGTTTTCTATAAGTGTAAAGCATGAAAACATTTCCTAGGTGTTAAAACTGCTTTTAAAGCCCTAATTAGCAATAAAATGCTCTATGCTTTCACTTCCAGGGATGATCCCTGATATTATTCATAATTATACAAATAGTGCCATTAATAATTATTTTGGTGCTCTTTTGAAAGTTCTATGAATATTTTATTCATTCTTCTCCTGTATTTGTAGACCACTGGACATGGGATGCCCCCAAAAAAGATTTTTGAAAGTATTTAAATACAACTTTTGGTTAATTTTTCAACTACAACATTTCCTTCCCACTAATATGCTAGTCCTTGACTACAGATGTGGCAGTTATTAAGTGTGTTTTTATCACAGCCTCCAAGTACTGTATTTTGGCAAGTGCTTAAAGAACCCTTCCAAGGATTGCATCAGTCTTTGAGTCGTTATATCTTGGATCATTCTTGAGCTTCATTTTATAATGGTCAAGTCCTTGATTATTTAAATTCATGGAAGGAAACAGTACTACATGTAATTTCAAACCCAGAACTGATCCAAAAGGCAATAATATTTGGAACTGGAGATCATTATATTACATTTTATTAAAGCAGCATATTTACCTTCCTAGTTTTGTAAATTGCTTGTTTTCCCTAAGCATATACTAAATGACTATGGAGGTGGGACCCAACAGTGTCCTGGAGGAGGAAAGATCACATGCCTCTGACATTTGTCACCTCACTTTATCTCCAGAATTGATGTGTCTATTAAGTGGGTTTCTGACTCCTCCTTTTTGGTTCTGCATGCATCTATCCAGAAGCTATGTCTTCTCAAAAGATCAGCCTCTCTCATTCTCAGAAACATCCTATATGCAAGGAAAAAGCTATTCTAAGTGTGGATTTTTCTATCAAGAGTTTATTGATAGTTATATCCAGAAAATATTTTTTTAAAAACTCTTATAACTCAAGAACAAAAAGACAATCCAATTTAAAAAGTGGGTAAAGGAATTAAATAGATATATTTCAAAAGAAAATACACAAATGATCTATAAGCATATGAAAAGATGCTTATTAGCCTTTAGGAAAATGCAAATCAAAACCACAATGAGATATCACCTCACACTCACAAGGATAGCTATTATTTTTTTAATGGAAAATAACAAATGTTGGAGAGAATGCAGAGAAATTGGAACCCTCATGCATTGTTGACTGGAATGTAAAATGGTGAAGCCACTATGGACAACAATGTGGCATTTCCTCCAAAAGTCAAATATAGAATTACCATATGACCTAGCAACTCTCCTAGGTATATACAAAAAATTGGAAACATGGACTCAAACAGATACTTGTACAATAAAGTTCACAGCAGCATTATTCACAATAGCGAAAAGGTGGAAACAACCCGAGTGCCCATCAACAGATGAATGGTTAAGCAAAATGTGGTACATACACACAATGTAATATTATTCAATTGTAAGAAGGAATGAAGATTGGAGACTGACTGCAACATGGGTGAACCTTGAAAACATTATACCTAGTGAAATAAGAAAGTCACATAAGGACAAATCTCACTTATATGAAATAGCTAGAGATACAAATCCCCAGAGACAGAAAGTAGATGAGAGGTTACCAGGGAAGGAGGGAGGGGCCAAGGAAGAGCCATTATTTGGTGGACATAAAGTGTTTATAAATTTTGGAATTTTTTTTTTAAAGGAGAAAACACTTTATTGTGTTTCAGTCAAATTTAGTCTGAGTCAGGTAACTTCTTAAATGTTTGCTTTATACCAAAGTCACACAATAGATTTTTTTTTTAAACAGATGGCTAGATGATGTAGTCAATATTTACTAAACATTATAGTAGAATGTTACATGTATACTCTAAAGCAATGATTCTCAATCCTGGTTACAATTTGAATCATGCAGGGAGACTTATTAAACATTCCTGGCCCCGTCTTCTTAGATTTAATTAAGTTACTCTTAGATATTTCCTGGGCAATCAGTATTTTTTAAAGAACCTTAGATAATTCTTAGATGTAGACAAGGTTGAAAGCCATTGCTTAAGTTAGTTCTAGAACAAATTTGCACTTCATCCCCATGCTTATAAATTGTGATGGATGTTCTTTTGTGATCCTCAGAGCTCCAATCTTAGAGATTTTCATTCTATTTCTTGATAACATAAGTGCTTATTTTCCTCTCTTTTGAGTGCTTAACTCTTTTCTGAAGGTAAAAAGTGGTTCCTAAAACTACAGAATAAAGATTTCTACTCATTAAGATGGCTCTCTAAAATAACAGTTGCCAATGTCCGTCAGCCAAAACCTTTTAGAAGGCATCTGCGGATAACAACCTTATGTTTATTATTTGCAGCAACAAGGGAGACTACATACCTTGATAGCAGTGGGGAAAGTATCTCAAAAGGGAGATGTTAAGAAAAGGATCCTAGGGTAGGTTTGATTATGTACCACAATTTAAATGTGTTATTGTTCTTAGCCTTATGGGCGTGAATCCATTATAAATAGGACTTCTTCTTGAAGATGTTACTCAGCTGAATAAGTATAGTTCTTAATCCAGCTTATTACAAGCCTTGTAAAGAGAAAATAAAAACACAGGAAACACAGGACAGAACACAGGAAAGCAGAAATTGAAAGAAACAACTCCAAGGAAAATTGTGTCGACAAGTGCCACCTCCTTGCTGGCCTGGTAATTGCATAGAGAAAAACTGCTTTTAGTTGCACTTAACCCAAACTCTTGGGAGAAAATCTGAGCCCCATCATGACTCCCTGGGCTGTTTTGATAACTTAAGCTGGACAATTTTTAAAACTTAGAATAAGTTGAACCAAATATCAAAGAAGAGCTGTGAAAAACAAACAATAGGCAAGAGAGAGAAAATGGCCATCAGAATAAATTCACCAACATAATCAGATGCCTAGCCATCAGCAAAAAATTATAAACCATACCATGAAACAGGCAGAGATGATCCAGCCAAAGGAACAAACCAAATATCCAGAAGAAACACAGATTTTAGACAATTAAGCAGTGATAATCTCACTACTCTCCTAAATCAATTCAAAGAATTAAAAGAAAATATGATTAAAGAGATAAAGGATATTAAGAAGATACAGGGTGAGCATGAAGAACAATTCGAAAGCCTGCAAAGAAAAGAACAGACCTTATGGGAATACAAGACACTATGAATGATTTAAAAATACCTCTTAAAATATATTTATATATATATAAATAACATTTTTGTAAGCAAATGCACATATATGCATATATATTTATATATCACTTTACAAATATTGGTATGTATTGTGAAAATTTTGATTTTTACCCACAATAAAAAATAAATTAATTAAAAAAAATACATTAGAGACACATAAAAGGAAATTTGAATTGCTCGAAGACAGAATTATGATTTCAAAGACAGAACCTCTGAACTGGAAAATACTGGAGAACAGAAAGAGGAAAAAAAATGGAAAAATGGAACAGGGTCTCACGAAATTGAATGACAACACAAAGCACACAAAGATACACATTATCAGTGTCCCAGAGGAGAAGCAAATGGAAAGAAGGCAGAAAGAATGTTTGAGGAAATAATAACCAAAAATGTCCCAACCTTTATGAAAGACATAAATATCAATATCAATAAGGACAACACACCCAAACAGAATAAATCCAAATAGACCTACCCTAAGACACCTCCTATTCAGAATTACAAATATCAGAGATGAAGAGAGGATTCTGAAAGCAGCAAGAGAACAGGAAAGCATCACATACAAGGGAACCACAATAAGATTAAAAGTTGACCTCTCTTCAGAAACCATGGAGATGAGAAGAAAGTGGTATAATGTATTTAAGGTACTGAAAGAGAAAAACTGCCAGCCAAGAATTCTGTATCCAACAAAACTGTCCTTCAAAAATGAGGGTGAGTTAAAAGTCTTCACAAACAAACAAACAAAAATGATAGAGTATGTTACCAAATAACCAGATTTGCAAGAGATACTAAAGAAAATGCCGCAGATTGAAAGGCAAAAATAAGGGAAAGAAGCCACCATTTTTTATCTTTCCATTGGAGAGGTGACTCCAGGATTATTTAAGCATGAAGCCCTAAAGATTATTTAAGCATGAAGCTCACAGAGCAGTTCAAGACTGAGGAGATGAACCTACCATGTGCCTGATCATCACATGGTGGGATGCCAGGATTACATGTAGTTGACTTAGTGAGAAAGCATTTCTGATGGTACCTTTATTTGGACATGTCTTGGCTTCAGAAATGTAAGCTTTACCCCAAATAAAATTTCCATTATAAAAGCCAACTCATATCTGGTACTTTTCATCAGCAGCCCATGGCAAACAAAGACAGGGTCCCTCCTAGTAATGTCCAAAACAACTGGCAATTTTATTTTACTTAATTATACTCCCCTATTTGGGCTTGTCCCAATAATCTCAATAGAAAGCTGACCCAATATTCTCATCACTGCCATTGATTTAATTTTTTGTCAAATAGTTGAGTAGGCATAATCAGCTATTTTGATCCTTTATTCATTTTCTTTTTTGTTTGTTTGTTTGCTTGATTCCTTTCTTGATTGAAGTGAGATTCTGTAGGTGGCTGTTAGAGCTCATTTATCACCTTTGGAGTGCAATTACAACAATAAATAAAGGAGAAAACATACATAATATTCACATTGACTCTCAGAAAAATGATAAATGTCAAAGGTTATTTGAGTTAAAACACTCATCAAATTAAAAATGAAAGGAATATCTTTAATCTGATGAGAAGATCTATCAAAATAAAACAAAAAAAAGTATTCAACTTCTGGAGGCTGAGTATATTTCTATAGGAACAACTCTCATACATATAATCACTATAAACTTTAGAAAATATGAATGCTTACCAGAAGAAACTGTAGAGGAATGATTAAATACATGAATTATTGAAGAAGTCAATACTTCGAGATATGTAATATCAATGAGTGAGTTTACCAATTTTAAAACTTGCAGCATGGTGGCACCTACCAAAAAAAAAAAAAAAAAAGAAAGAAAAAAATATAAGGGAAAGAGGCTTGGAGAAAAGTGTAGAAATGAAGATTATTAAGAAGGGTAAACTAAAGGGGGAAAAGGCAGACAACAATAAGATATGACAACAGAAAGCCTAAGGACAAAGTGGATGAAGTAACTGATGCCTTTACAGTAATATCACTGTTAATGTCTTGAACTTCTCAATCAAAAGACATAGACTGCATAATGGATTTTTTAAAAAAATGAACCATCCATATGCCATGTACATGAGACTCACCTCAGACAAAAGGATAGAGCAAGGTTAAAAGTGAAAGGTTGGAAAAAGATATTCCATGAAAATAGTAACCAAAAAAGAGTGGAATAGCAATACAAATATGAGATGAAATGGATTTTGAATGCAAACCTGTTATAAGGGATGAATAAGGTCATTATATATTAATAAAAGGGACAATTCACCAAGAAGAAATTACTTTACTAAATGTTTATGCAACTAACATGAGTGCCCTAAATACATGAGGCACACACTGACAAAAGTGAAGTGAGAAATAGATTTCTCTATGATAATAGGTGAAGACTTCAGTACACCACTCTCAGTATTGCATAGAACATCTTTATGTAATACATCTTTATTTATCAGAGGATAAGTAAAGAAACAGAAAGCGTGAGTAATATGATAAATTAACTAGACCTAACAGGCATCTCTAGAGCATTCACCCCCAAACAACAGGTTATACATTGTTTTCAAATACTCATGGATCCTTTTCCAGGATAGACCATATGTGAGACACCAGAAAAGACTCAATAAATCTAAAAAGATTGAAATTATACAAAACACTTTCTCTGATCATAACAGAATGAAGCAGGAAATCAATAATGGACAGCTAAATGGAAAGTCATAAATATATGGAGATTAAACAATGCAGTCAAATAATAAGTGAGCTAAAGAAGAAATTGAGAGAGAATTCAGCAAATATCTTGAGACTAATGAAAATGAGAACACAACAAATCAAAATCTATGGGATGCCACAAAAGCAGTGCTGAGAGTGAATTTATAGACCTCAGTGTTTACATGAATAAAGAAGAAAGAGCTAAAATTGAATATCTAATTGCACACCTGGAGAAACTAGTAAAAGTACAGCAAACTAATTCCAAACCAAGCTAAAGACAAGAAATAGTAAAGATCAGAACAGAAATAAATGAAATTGATAACAAAAAAAAAACAATAGAGATAATCAACAAAACCAAAAGTTGGTTCTTTGAGAAGATCTACAAAACCAACAAACCTTTAGCTAGACTGGCAAAGAAAAAAACAGAGAACACACAAATAAATGAAATCAGAAATGAAAGGGGGGATATAACCACCATCCTCTCAGAAATAAGAGAGATCATAAGAAGATACTATGAACAACTGTATGCCAAAAAAACAGACAATGTAGATGAGATGGACACATTCCTAGAAACACGAGAACCACCTACATTGACCCTAGAAGAAATAGAGGACCTCAACAAACCAATCACAAGTGAAGAGATTGAAACCATCATCAAAAACCTCCCAAAGATGAAAAGCCCAAGACAAGGTGGCTTCACAGGTAAATACTACCAATCATTCAAAGGCAATCTAATTCCAATCTTGCTCAAGCTCTTCCAAAAAATTTAACAGGAAAGAATGCTACCAAATTCATTCTATGAAATGGACATTACCCTAATACCAAAGCCAAATAAAGATACTATGAAAAAAGAAAATTACAGACCAATATCCCTAATGAATATAGATGCAAAAGTCCTCAATAGAATACTTGCAAAGTGAATCCAAAAGCACATTAAAAGAATTTTATACCACTGTCAGGAAGGTTTTATCCCAGGTATGCAAGAGTTGTTCAACACAAGATAATCAGTTAGTATAATAAACCACATTACTAAACTGAGGAAAAATCACATGATCCACTTGTTTGATGCAGAAAAGACATTTGACAAAATATATCACTGTTTCTTGATAAAAGCACCCAAAAAGATTGAAATAGAAGGAAACTTTCTCCATATGGTAAAATGCGTGTGTGATAAACCTACAGTTAGCATTGTACTCAAAGGTGTAAGACTAAAAGCTTTCCTGCTGCAATCAGGAACAAGACTAGGATGCCCACTGTCACCACTTACTACAATATTTAATATTGTACAAGAAGTTCTAGCTAGAACAACTTAGGCTAGGTAAATAAAAAGCACCCAAATGGAAAAGAAAGAACTAAAACTTTCACTATTCATTGGTGATATGATTCTATATGTAGAATCCTGAAAATTACACAACCAAACTATTAGAACTAGTAGATAAGTTCAGCAAAGTGGCAGGTTATATATGCAAAAATCAATAGCATTTCTATACACTACCTATGTGCAATCTGAAGGGGAAATCAGAAAAAAAAAATCCATTAATAATAGCAACTAAAAGAATCAAAACTTTGGGAATAAACTTAACCAAGGGCATAAAGGACCTGTATTCAGAATATTATAAAAATTGCTAAAAGAAACTGAGGAAAACTTAAATAAATGGAAGGACATTCCATGTTCATGGATTGGAAGACTAAATATTGTTAAGATGTCAATTCAACTCAAAGTGATTTATAGATTCAATGAAATCTCAATAAAAATCCCAAGAGCCTTTTTTGCAGAAATGGAAAAGCCAATAATCAAATTTATTTGGAAGGGTAAGGGGCCTTGAAGAGCCAAAAATGCATGAAGTTGGAGGACAACAAATTCCTGACTTTAAAGGAAATTACTTAGCTTCAGTGGTAAAAACAGCATGGTATTGGCATAAAGACAGAAAGATTGACCAATGGAACCTAATCTAGAACTCAGAAGCAGACCCTCATATTTACAGTCAAGTGATTTTTGACAAGGCTGTCAAGCACTCCCAGTTGAGCCAAAACAGTCTATTAAACAAATGGTGCTGGGAGAATTGGATAGCCATATCCAAAGCAAAGAAAGAGGACCCCTATCTTACACCTTATACAAAAATTACCTCAAAATGGATCAAGAACTTAAATATAAATAAGTGGCAACCATAAAACTCCTAGAGGAAAATATAGGAAAACATCTTCAAGATCTGGTGGTAAAGGGGGAAAAGGGTAAAGACAAATGAATTTATATGGCTAAGGGACTTCAAAGTGAGTCGGAAGGTCATCCCAGAGGTTGTGCTTATACATGTCTCAGCAGGATCTCATTGACTGCCACAGTAAATATTGCCTAATTGATATGGAGACAGTGGCCAGTGGAGGTTCTGGGAGGAGGGAGAGGGAAGAATAGGTGTAATATGGAGCCATTTTCGGGACTTGGAGTCATCCTGTATGACATTGCAAAGACAGGTACAGGCCATTATATATCTTGTCATAATTTACAAAGTTGTGCATGAGAGAGTGTAAACTACAGTGTAAACTATAATCCACGCTTAGTGGTAATGCTCCAAAATGTGTTCATCAATTGTAGCAAATGTACCACACTAATGAAGGATGTTGTTAATGTGGGAAAGTGTGGGAGGGGTAGGGAGCAGGGCATATGGGAATTCCCTACATTTTTTATGGAACATTTATGTAATCTGATTATCTTAAAAAAAATAAAAAGTATATATATTTATATAAGATCTTCTGGTAGACAGTAGTATCTTAAACCTTACACCCAAAGCATGAGCAATGAAAGAAAGAATAGATAAATGAGACCTCTTCAAAATTAACACTTTTGTACCTCATAGCACTTTGTCAAAAGGTTGAAAAGGCAGCTGACTCAATGGGAGAAAATATTTGACAATCACATATCCAATAAGGGTTTAATATACATGATATATAAAGACATCTTATGAATGAACAATAAAAGGACAAACTACCCAATTTAAAAAGTGGGCAAAAGGCCTGAAAAGACATTTGTCCAAAGAAGAAATACAAATGGTGAAAAAACACATGAAAAAATGTTCCACATCACTAGCAATTAGAGAAATGCAAATCAAAACTACAATGAACTATCATTTCACACCTATTAGAATTGCCAATATTAAAAAGTCCAAAAATTGTAAGTGTTGGAGAGGATTTGGAGAGATAGGAACACTTATTCACTGTTGATGGGAATGTAGAATGGTACAGCCACTGTGGAGGACTGTTTGGCAGTATTTAAATAACTTGAATAAAGATTTGCCATGTGACCCGACCATACCATTACTAGGTATGTACCCAGAAGAATTGAGGGCAGTGACATGAACAGACATCTGCACACTGATATTCATAGCGGCATTATTCACAATTGCCAAAAGTTGGAAACAACTCAGGTGTCCATCAACTGATAAATGGATAAACAAATTGTGGTATATATATACATGATGGATTATTATGTAGCGATAAGAAGAAATGAAGTTGTAAAGCAAAGCATATGACAACACTGATAAACGTGGAGGACAGTATGTAGAGTGAAGCAAGCCAGAAACAAAAGGGCAAATACGTATGATTGCACTAATATGAACTACATATATTGTGTAAACTCATGGAGTTAATAATTAGAATATAGGTTACCAGAAAATAGAATGAGGGTAGAGTATGGAAAGCTGAGGGTTAATCTGTGCAGAACTGGTAAAAATGTTGTAAATCTTTGTAAATGAATAGAAAAGGTGAAAGCACACCATAGTGTTTGTAACTAGCAGAGCTATTACACGGGTATGACAGTGGTTGAAAGGGTAAGTTTAAGGTCATGTAGAAAGAAAGCAAAAAAATGTAACATGGGAATGTATAGTGAAACCTCATGTAACATTAATATGTGTGATATTGCATATGTAAGACTGTTTTTACAAAAGATAAATACAAATAAACTAGAGATATGGAAACAGAGTAGCAGCTATGTACAGAAGAGGAAGCATAGAGAGATTGAGAGGTCATGAGTTTTTTGTTTGTTTGTTTGTTTGTTTATTATTACTATTTTTGGAATAATGAAAATGCTCTAAAAATGAATGAAGTAATGAATGCACCACTATGTGATTATACCGAATACCATTGGTTGTACACTTTGGAGTATTTATGCATTATTAATATGTATCAATAAAATTGATATGTTTAAAAAAAGAGAGAGAGAGAGAGAGAAAGCCATGAGGAGGGATCAGAATTCACAAATCAGTGGAATCTCGAAGAGAAAGGAGAGAATATCTCCATGTGATTTGAGAGTCAAGAATCCCCAAGGATTGTCAGCAAACCAGCACCCAAATGTTACAGATTTGGGGAAGAAAGGATTGCCTTGCTGACATTCTTGATTTTGTACCTCTTCTAGCCTCAAAACCGTGATAAATTTCTGTTGTTTAAGTGACCCCCATCTTGTGGTATTTGTTATAGGAGCCTGGGAAGCTAAGACAGGGGCTTGGGAAAGTCTTGGCAAAGATTGGTTTAGGGAGTTGCTGGAACAGTCAGTGGCCTTATCTTCAGGCACATGAACCTGTTAGGAGTTACTGTTTGTCTGTAGTTTTATCTTAGGATATAAAGGTTTGGATGAACTGATGTGAAAGGAGTCTGAGCTTCAAGAGCTTGTAATGAACATCATGGTTTTGATTTGTTATAGTTTATCCTTTTTTAAAAAATTGTAATTTTGTTGCAATGCTCAGTTCTTCCTTCACAGTATATCTGGCCTTCCACAAGGCCATTTTCACATTATCAGATTCATGGAAAAGAAATGGTTTTCCATCTTCAATAGAGTAATTAATGATTAACAATAAATCGATATGTGGTATAGTTTAGATCAAAATAGAAATATATGAGTCATTCCAAATGAATCATACAAAATTCAATAGAAATCTGAATCTGTTTAGTAGGATTTTTATCTGTTTAGTAGAATTTTTATATTAAGCAAAACATTTTCCTTATTTGTTTGTTCAAAACCATAAAACTCAGGAAGTAAGTCACCTTACCATCTTATTATTTCTAACTTAAACATGCTTATATAAATCAATTTGGGGACCATCAAAGTTGGGAGTTGGAATCCTCGAAGGTCACAGGAAACCGTTAAGAGGATTGCGCTTTGTTGGGGAGTCACTTTCCTCCTAATTTAACACATATCACAAAGAAGTGCTTTAGTCTTAGAAGGAATAATGTAATAAATAATAATTTTAAGTTTGTGAGATTATTTCATTATTCTTCTGGAAATTCAGGATGAGTGATTCAAGCTATATTCTCACAAATAAAATGGGGATTTAGCAAATAATTGGTTAGTAACCATATCTTATAGACTAATGATGTCTTTTCTATAAAATATCCACCTGGTGTTTATGTGTAGCAACAGAATATAAAATTTTATGTTCAAGACACAATGCTGTTGCTTTTTTCTATGTTCTTAGCTGTATGACTTTGCAATGAAAAGACCTGAAGTAGAATCCTGTATGGGCCACCACTTACTATTGCGGGATCCAGGGCATGTCACATTACCTATTGTTTTAAATTTGTATTTTTTCTTTTTAAAAACTTCATTTTGAGATCATTTCAGACTTACAAAATGTTGCAAAAATAGCCCAAAGAAATTCCCATATATTCCTCATCCAGCTTCCCAAAATGTTAACATCTTACGTAGTGATATTAGAATTATCAAAACCAGAAAAATAATACTGATACAATACTATTGAATTACTCTAAAGAATTTATTCAAATTTCATCAATTCCTACTAATAGACTTTTTCTGGGTCAGTATCCAACCCAGAACCACATACTGCGTTTAGTTGTCATGACTCCTTGAGTCTCCTTTAGTCTGGAACAGTTTTTCTTTTTCACACTTTTGAAAGGAAAGGTAGTTATTTTGTAAAAAGGCTTACAGATGGTCCCTGAGTCTTCCTTATGATTGAATTCAGGTTGTATGTTTTGGGTAAGAATTCCAGAGAAAACATTTTACATCTTTCTCAGCACATCACATCATCACATCAAGAGTTTGTTATCTCATTATTGTTGATATTAACTTTGATCAGTTGAATTAAGATTGTGTCTGGCAGATTTCTCCACTGTAAAGTTACTATAATTCCAGCAAGGAATATTTTTAAATGATTACATGTACTCTCTCCCCCTCCTTTCATTCTTCCCCTCTCCCCTAATATGATATGAGGTGTTCATAGAGGAAAAGTTTGAGAGCTACTAATTCAACTGATGGATTCCCAGTATTATTTTCTCTACTTATTCTATACTGTTCAGAATAGTGATTTATTCTAAACAAAAGACTCACTTTTATAGGAAGAAATTATATGAATGTATTCTTCTATAAGTTGTTCTGAGTAATTTGCCTAGAGAACATGTAAGTAATTTCTTGAAATGTTGGTCCAAAATATGCCCTCACCCTCACCCCTGGCAGCAGCCATATGGGAAAAGGAAAAGGAAAAAATAACTGTGTACTGTTCCGCTCTGGAGTTTAAATCTTGCAGTATAAAACTGGATTGATATCTCTTCCTAATTGCTTCATTAACAAAAATAAATTTAATAAAAAAATCGCATGCTGTGCAACCTAGAAGTTTATTATTAATTCTTTGTATCTACTTAGATAACTCTTTTCCTGAATTTCTTTTTCTATTGGCACAGTACTTGCTTGGTCTCAACCCATTTCACAATTCTTGAATAATTTAAAGAAAATACCTTGAAAGCTGAATCTCTTAGAATCCAATATACATTTGGCAGTGCAAGATGAAGGATTCAGATTTTGTATTTGAATAACTTGAATATGACTGAACTCAATCCAAGATTCACAGAGGCTAGACCAGTGAGCTAACACTTCTCTGAAATAGGCAATTAATGACACTTACACTGACTGCAACCAGAATACAGCCTGACAAGAGGTAAAGCCAGTGCTTTGCAGCCAAGAAGCATGATGCTGTAGAACTCCTGCAGGGACCAAAATGGGCTGAAACTCTCTGGTTGCCATCAACATAGGCAAGGAGTCGGGGGGTGGATACAGGAATTACAAACTGACTCCATCATCATATGCAATGTTGTGTTTAGAGTGCATTTTGCCTAACTGAAAAGGGGGAAAAAATCATGGAGTTGATTTTTGAGCATGATGACTAATGGTTGCCTGCCTATGTCCTATAAATAATTCCATTTAAGTAGGCTATGTCTTGATATATTATTTGGGGATGAAAAGGTATTAAAACTTAAGAGTTTCAACTTAAATAATTTTAAACAATACATTATATTCATTTCATGCTTTAGGTTTTACACAGTACTTTCATACTTAATATCTTGCGTAATCCTTCCAATATACCTGTGAGTTAATTTCCCCCCATTTTAAAGACGTGAAAACTGAATATTGGAGAGAATATAAGTGGCTTGTATCTGATTACATAATCAAAGAAAATGGTGTCAAGAAAAACTAAAATTATCATGAATTTTGATGGTATATTTTAACAGAGTAGGCATTTTTTTTTAACTCAATGGAGGCTGGAAATGTTGAATTCCATAGACCAGTATTGACATTATACATTTTGGGTTCATTCAAAACCTTAATTATGATTCAAGACAACCCATCCATGAAAAGAAGAGAAAATCAACAATCTTATTCATATGAGAAACCAGTCTATGGCTACCAAAATTTGGCTAACTTCATTTTCTAGAAACTGAATTGTCCATGCAATTCATAAGCCAAACTTCTATTAAATCATAAAGCATTCTTAATAAAGCTGCCATTGTCAAAATATTTGAAATGTGTAAGAACAGTTCAAATGTGTATAACCTGCTATCCCTTAAAGATGACTTTCAACATTTGTTCAGAAAAAGGAGAAACAATCAAAAGCAAATGGGGTGAGTGACCAGAATTTGGTGTTTTGACTGAGAAAGGAAATTAGGGAACAGGAAAAGATATAGCAAAAATATCATTTCTTTGAGTATGAGCAATTTAGAATAGTCGATCTAGAACTAACTGAGCACTAGCTCTACTCTCATTTTGCAAATAAGGAAGCTGAGGCACAAGCAATTTAAAAGGTCCTGTCTGGAGGTTACACAGTCATAAACTGGAGCTGGAAGTCAATCCTCTGATTCCAAGTTCAGTGCTATTTGCACATTACCACTCTGCAGCTTTGCCCATGCATGTTAGCTTTGTTAGGTATAGAGAAATTCTTCTGAGCTATCCTGTGACTCTACTAATTACATGTGATTTTAATTTGCTGAGTATTTAGTAAAGACTCAGAACACATATGACACTGCATTAAGTCCTCCAAATGAAAGATGCATGTCTGTCTAAAAACATTAAATAGTGGCATTAAAATAAGATCTAATAGAACACTAGCCAATCTTTAAATGTTTAATTATACTCCAGGCACTGAGCAAGGTAAGGTCTTTATTTTGAGAAGTCACCTTCTAATAGAATAGGCATATAAACAAGTAATAGCTATATAATATAAGAATAAATTCAAATTAGAGTTATCCAAACTATTACTGATTTAGGGGACACTAGTAAGCTGGTGGTAGTATAGTAGTAGTGTAAGAAACAGCCAACAAGAGATGAACAAAAGCATTCTGATGCTCTGAGTTTCTAAGTTTGGAAACCAAAGATATGGTGTGTGCTTGGCGCAAAAGAGCATAGCAATGTGATGGTCAGGAAGATAACAGGAGACCAATAAAAAGCTACCTAATTTGTTTTGTTAAAAAGGATATGAGCTATTTGGCAGCTGCTGCCTCACCCATGGCTTCTGACATCTAAGTGGATTCTTTTCTCCCAAACTACCTGTCACCATGGCCCACTGATTCCCAGCCCTCACCCCAAAACAGAAGGAGCTCTCTGAAATCGCCCAGAGCATTGTTGCATATGGAAAGGGCATCCTGGCTGCAGATGAGTCTGTAGGCACCATAGGAAACTGCCTCAGAGGATCAAGGTAGAGAACATGGAAGAGGAACCACCAGTGGTTCTGAGAAATGCTCTTCACTGTGGACAATTCCATCAACCACAGTGTCGGAGGTGTGATCCTTTTCCACAAGACCCTCTACCAGGACAGCTAAGGAAAGCTGTTCAGAAACATCCTCAAGGAAAAGGGGATCGTGGTGGGAATCAAGTTAGCCCAAGGAACTGCTCCTCTAGCAGGCACAAAGAAACCACCATTCAAAGGCTCGATGGCCTCTCTGAGCACTGTGCTCGGTACAGGAAAGATGGCGCTGACTTTGGGAAGTGGCGCACTGTGCTGAGGATCACCGACCAGTGTCCATACAACCTTGCTATCCAGGAGAACACCTATACCCTGGCCCACTGCCAGCATCTGCCAGCAGAACGGATTAGTACCCGTTGTTGAACCAGAGGTCTTTCCCAATGGAGACTATGACATGGAACACTGCCAATATGTTACTGAGAAGGTCCTGGCTGCTGTCTCCAAGGCCCTGAATGACCATCATGTTTACCTTGAGGACACCCTGCTAAAGCCCAACATGGTGACTGCTGGACATGCCTGCACCAAGAAGTATACTCCAGAGCAAGTGGCTATGGCCACAGTCACAGCTCTCTACCACACCGTTCCTGCTGCCATTCCTGGCATCGGCTTTTTGTCTGGTGGCATGAGTGACCAGGATGCCACACTCAACCTCAATGCTATCAACATTTGCCTTCTACCAAGACCCTGGAGACCAAGTTTCTCTTATGGATGGGCCCTGCAGGCCAGTGCACTTGACCCCAGGAATGGCAAGGCTGCAAACAAGAAGGCAACCCAGAGGCTTTTATGAAGCAGGCTGTGGCTAAATGCCAGGTAGTCAAGAGACAGTATGTTCACACGGGCTCTTCTATGGAGGCCTCCACCCAGTCACTCTTTATTACCAGCTATATATACTAGGACCTTGCGCTGGCCAGCCTTGGCTCTAGTTCTACTGAGTGTCTTAGCAGGAGCTGAAAAGGAGCAACATTTCAAACAACCCTGGAAATCAGACAAAATTGGATGGAACAACTTCAAACACATTACCTGTTAAATTTTTAAACACAAGGAAAACAAATTAGTACTTGAAGTATACAAGTACAAAATCAAGGATCTGACATGTTTCTAAAAAATGGTTTCCATGCAATACTTCCAGCTACCCACTCCTTTAAGTAGTCAATCACCTGAAGAAAAGAGCAGATTTTAAAATGAAATCTCCTCTCCATCCAAATCACAACCACTGAACAAAATTCCTCGAAAGCAAAGTGCAGAGGAGTGCATCTTATTAAACAATCTTAGCAGCAGTAGGTTATAAAGAAGAGAGCTGCAACTGAAAAAAAATATAAAGTATTCTATAAACTTGCAAAAAAAGGATATGGAAATTTAAATCACAAAAATTTACACAAACTAGTAGACAATGAGATGGTACCCAATACCCACATCCCCTAGGACAAAAACTGCTGATAGTACTGTCTATACAGACTGAGGAGTCCCAGTTACAAGAAGCTCATATTTCCACATTTACCAGGGATTTCTAATTACCTCTTGCTCTTGCTCTACCCTCCCCCCTAGTTGCAATTGACATTTAGGAAGACTGGCTATTTCCCTGCCTATCCTATTGGTGGGAGTAATTGAAACAAACATTTCTCAGTTTTTTTTCCCTGAGACAGGTGAGTCAAGGTCAATTTCCTTGGCACAATACACCTTGGCAAACTCAGGCTTCAGAAGTGCCTGGAGTCCAACTCACATATTTAGCACTCAGTTCTCACAATTATATAATTTTTCCTTTGACTGCTGATCATTGCTTGGATTTACAAGATAAATTTATTTTTTATTCTTGTTCAGCTTATTAAAAAAAAAAAAAAGAATCAAAACAAAACAACAAACAAAAGCAGTACTCCTTGAAACTAACTGTAAAAAGTATAGGACTTTATGATTATATCTTTTTTCCCACCTAAAGAATTTCTATTTTAATGCCTTTCAATGTTACAAAATATATTGCATCCTGTGGATACTCTTCAAATGTCTAATAAATGTGTAGCCTTTCCCCCATGAGTTCCAAGATACCTCCCTTCATTTTCACCATTGTTTATGTTGGAACCGATTGCTACTGTATTCCTTACAGGACTAAGCATTGTCATTTGCAGATGTTAAAGAACAAGAATTGTCATTTGCAAACTTGTTTGACATGTAAAAATTGGAATATACATTTCCATGCAAATCTTTTTTATTCTTAGGAGAATCACAGGTGCCCCCAAAATAGTACATGTAATGGTTAAGCAAAGATTATTTATGTTTTTTTTTTTCTTTTTTAAGGATTTATTTATTTATTTACTTTTATCCATTTTTACACCCCTTCCCCCTCCCCCTCCGTTTTTGCTGTTTCTGTGTCCATTCGCTGGGCAACTCTGTGTCCATTTTCTGCCCTCTCTTCTCATCCTTCTCCTCCTGTCTTCACTGGGATTCAATCCTTGTAATCTCTGATGTAGGAGAGAGGCATCCTGCCCGCGCAACCTTAGTTGCTGGTTTTTCGGTGCGTCTCATAGCAAAGATTATTTAAACCCAAACATCCCATGTTTGAATCCTGATTACTTACAAATGATTTTTACACCTCTATAAACTTTCACAAAGTTGTCCACAGAACACAATATATTTTGAAACAGTTAAGAACATCAAACATAAATTCATTATGCAAGAAAATTTAGTCCATTTTCTTTTCTATAAATTTGGTTTGATAAGGGTATTTAACTCATAAGGTTCTGGCAAAGATAATGAGTTAATTCATGTAACTCATTAATTAATTAACCCACTGTTTGACATGTAATAAATATTCAAGAAAATTAAGTAAAAGTTATTTCTTTAATAATAGCTTCCATATATTGAACACTAAATGCAAGTTAATATGTTCTAGGACCTTTCATATATTAGACTGTTAATTTTTATTATAACCAGTAAGTAAATAATATCCCCATTTTGTATATGATAAAACATAAAACCAAGGCTCAGGATGGTTATATAATTTGCCAACGCCTACACAGCTAGTGAGGGACTAACCTGGCATTTGAATCCACTTCTGTCAGACTCCAAAGCCCATAAACCTGACCCTTTTGCAATCTTGTTTTCCTTAGGCTGAATACCTGTGAGAACCTGTCTCATTTATCTCTTGAAAGAAAACTAATTTAGTGTGAGTTGATTAGACAAGTTTTGCAACTATGGCAGCATACAATTTCAAATATGAACGGCTCAAAAGACATGCTTCTAGCAGGCTTGCCTCACAGTCCCAAATGAGCTCTTTATTTTGGGGGGTAGGTAAATTGTTCGTGTTTTTGTTTGTTTTGTTTTGTTTTGCTTTCTATGTTTGTTGATCTAATTGTTAAAAGTTAAAGAGAGAGAGAGAGAAGCTGAAAATGTTTCTACGATATCCTGCAGGATAATCATGTTGTTGATACTCTGTCTTCAAAAATGAGTACAGGGAAAGGCTTTGTTGGCTTACAGACAAGTGAGCATGTAGAACTCTGATTCATACAAGCTTTAACCATACTATAAGGCCCTTGGAAGCCTTTCCAAGCATTCAACATTCAACACGTGCTTTATACAGACCAGTTCCATGTGTATCTGAAAAGAAAAAATCCATGAAGTAGGACTTTCAGGTATGAAGAAAGACTATGTATTTGTGTGTGAGTGTCTGTATATGTGTGTAGTTGGGTCCATCACTTTCTCGTTATCAGACTCAGTTTTTAAAGGATATACAAAGAATAGGTAGCCACAAAATACTCACCATAGCTAACAAGTGTGCAAAATTCCTTCTGAAATCTGAGAGGAAATGAGTGAGTCCCTTTTCCACCGTTTCTTGGTTCATGTGGATGTAAAGGAGGTAACCAGTGCTTTCAATCCATATAGTTGAAACCTTTCAATTTACAGACGAAACCACGAAACCCAGAGATACTAAGAGACTTATTAACAATTATTAAGAAAACTATCTTTTATAGTAAGTCTCTTATTTCCTTTGACAATTATTAAAAGATATTTAAGAGCAAAAAACATAAGTGGTAGTAGTGGGGGGAAAAAACAAAAAGAAATGTGCAATTGCTTAAATACATTAATAAGATCCATATAATCGGATAATCTTCAAGTATTAAACATGACACTGTGCCTATGTTATTATTGTTATGTCTCCATAAAATATTGTTAAATTTGTTTTTAAAAGATGGTTTAAAATAAAACATATAGTCTGCATCACAAAAAAAAAAAAAAAAAAAAAAAAAAACAATTATATAATTGAAGATGGCCCAGCTAGAAATTCAGCCTATGATTCCAATCATGTGCTTTCCTTACTGAGCCATATTGCCATTTTAGTTCACAGGAAAAACAAACAATGACTAAAATAACCACAAGGCAACAGGACAGGTTTTGGAATCATGTATTGATGACAACATGGGATGGGTTACATCAAATAAAATCAACTATAGCTAAAGAAGAAAGGCTAAAAAGTGATGTAGGTATTTGTTGGTAAAGCCTCCCCCCAATAAAACACACACACACACAAAATCCTGGCCTACAAAATATGGGGACTAGTGTTTCTTTTCATTTAGTCTAGAATATCTTAGATTCCATGATTTTTAATTCTAAATTTTACCATTATCTGATCAATCTTTTTAGTGGAGCTTGTATTTAAAGACCTAAGAATGATGGGCACAGTTTCATGGAAACTATATGAGAATAGAGCATAGCAGCATTATTCAGGTTTTGTTTTTCTTTTTACATATCTCTTTTGAGTATGACTCATTCTGCACATCACTCCTCCTCACCTGGCTGATGAAACATTTAAATTGCAAATAAATGAAGGGCAAGATGGTACATTTCCCCAGGTTCATAACATATACAAAATGACCTGCCAGACATCCAAAGGTTATGGAAATAAATGCCCTTTACTTAATATTCAAGTACATGCTTTTATTTTTTATGACAAAATATAACTCTATGATTTATTCTAAATACTCTGAGATCTAAAGATGACATATGAGAAACCATCAATATCACTTTGTATAATAGGTGGTCAATCATACTGGTTAACCAGGGACATGGATTTCAGGCATTTAGGACTTTCTAAAATTCGGACAGTCTCAGGCAAACCAAGATGGTTGGTCACCCTACAGAATCTGAATGGAGATGTGGGTCCACAATCCCCTCAGGAACTGTTGGTCCCCCAGACTCTCTAATCTGGACCACTCTCAAAAGCACAGTCAAGTTATCATGAAGTCTATAGGTTACTTTCCATCTTTCTACATCACAATTTTTTGTGGAATCTGTTCACAGTGAATCCAGTCATTGATTCTGAAAAGGATCTGCTCAAATAAGTAGTTGTAACTATGCATGTCTTCATGCTCTGAGTTTGAAAGAATATGGCAATAACTCTGAAGCAGGATACACAGTAGCCCTAAAACAAGTGGAAAAAGTTCTATATGGTCTTCTAATGTTGTTTTTTGTGGGGTTTTTTTTTTTTGTTGTTGTTGTTGTTAGTCTTTCACTAAGAGTAGCAGTCATGTTTTCTTTCAGGCAATTTATTTCATTTTCTCTTGAGTTACTACCCTAGCGAATCTCTTAAAAACCCTTCCAAATTATGTTCTAAATATAAAAATAAAACCTTCCAGTTTTGATTCTAGAGTTCTCTATTACAGAAAGCAATAAGAAGAGAGAAGTCCAGCTGAGGGAATAAGTGTGGTAAATTGGTACATGAGGATGTAGAGACTTTCAGAGCCTGAGGTTTTTAAATATATTGCCAAAGCTTATCCAGCATATTTCTTTTCCAGCATTAATAATTACTTGGCACAAAAGACATGCTTGCTGATAGAGCATTTTCTGCTATGGTGTTTTATTATCTCTGTTTTGGAAAATGGTAGTCACTGATAATCTAATAGAGTGGAGAAACTCACTTTATTAATTTATTATGACCCAGAATCCTAGGCCGGGTGTCTGATACAGGGAATGTTCTTTGTTTCTGCCAAATTACAAAGCTGGCACAACATGGGACATGATGTAAAGCTTTTGGTTAAATGCCTTCCAGATTCTCTTTTCTGTAATATCTACCAAGAATTTGCAGATTAATTTTCCCTACCGTTTTCATATTTGCTTGGTTTTCCCAATTTATTTTTATTTTATCTTTAATAATGAACACACATTGAAAGTTGGTAATGTTTCATCTTTACCAACGTGGCGTTCTGAAGTCAGAGACCTGGGTCCTGACCCTGGCAGCACCACTAATCACTGTGTGTGAGACCTTGGGCACAGCACTTTACCACGCTAGGCCCTCACTTTCTTTATCTTTGAGATGAAGAGGTTAGTCTAAGGTCTCTTCCAGCTTTACTAGTATAAGATACATGTTTCGATTAATAGTTGAAGTTTTAAAAGGTTTTGTATTAATATGAAAGAAAATTTCTTTCATTTTTATCAAAGAAGAGTAAGTTCTTTTAAATTCCAAGTAAAGAATGAGTTATTTTATTTAGCTCTTTGTTTGCATCTAGAATATGAAAAGTGTAGGGGCAATTGTGATATATGCCACAGAAATGCTCATTGCAGTTCATGTACTATTCCTGCCAGAAAGGAAACAGCTGGAGGATTTCTGTAAAAGCTGGGATTCACTCCTAAAAGACACTTACTTTGGGACAGGATTGTACATTATCTAAGAGCTCTACTTTGTGAGAGCTTAACCATCATCTAATGTTAACAATGATTTGTTTTCCTAATTATTTGGTAGAATCTATGATATATTTTTTTAATGTTCCATGCCAATAAAAAATCAAAAGGATGCAAGCTACATACTGTTTTACATGATACATGACAATGGAATTAGAGAAACAGAATGTTAGAGCTGAAGGGGGCTTTAGAGATCAATTAGTCCAATTCACTCATTTTACCGATGAGGAAAAACACTCAGTTCATTATTGGCAAAGCAGAGAATCTGTATTTCCTGATTCCTATGCTTTTGTTTTTCCCATTATAGCACAGCAAATTATATCATTCTTATCTTCAGGAATAAATTTCTTCTGAATAAATTTTTAAATTCCTTTGATTTCATAATGAGAGTGAAGCAAGAAAAACAAAATTTTTTTAATTTATTTATTTTATGCAAGTTTCTTATGTACACAGTTGAAAGTCAAATAATTCTACAAAGTTTATATAAAAAAAATAACAATGTCTACTCTACCACTTCTCCTGTGATTGTGATGCTCCAGAGACACCCAAGTTTATTTCTTTGAGCTGCTCTTTCTTATATTTGCATTCACATTTCTAAATAAATATTTTATGCTATTAGCTCTTCATTATTTGCTTTAATATCATCTATTGATTTGCTATTACAGAATATGAGAATTTAACTCTTTCACACACATCTCCATCCAAACATACTTTCTCCTCATTTTCCCCACCACCCCATCTTATAGCATTTGGGTTAGATCAGTATTCATAGTTTACATTTTGAATGGAAGTAAATAGTATTTAAAGCTGAGTTAGAAAGAGGAATATTATTACATTTGCTCTCTTGTTCAACTTTTTTGTTTTCCCTGTAGTTGGTATGATTTATTTTTATTGTTGTTTGCTTAATACCCTATATCTCTATCAGTAATTCACAACCAAACCCTCTGACACAAGTTTAAATCTCAACTCAATACATTCAACTCATCAGATGACTGATTAAATTCATCCTTTCCCGGAGCAGTCCTACTCTGTGATACACGGATTTAACTTTCAAGGCCCGCTAGCATCTGGTCACTAATTATCTCTCACGTGTAAATTCCCTGGTTCCTGGATCCCATATCCTCCTGTTTACTGTTTTACTCCCTCATTTAGAGGAGCATATTCTTCAGGAACATTCTGAGCAAAGGATGCATGGAACATAAAATATTTTAAGGATCGTAGGGCTGAAAATATGCTTTCTGAGTCCACCCTTACTTAAGAATGGCTGCAAGTAAAAATCTAGTTTGGAAATCATTTTCTCCTAGGAATTTTAGGACATTGTGCTATTGTCTTCTAGCTTTGATGCTGTTCCAAATGTCATCAGGATATGGCGTGGTTTGGATTTTTTTCATCAATTTTGCTGGATACTCAGTGGAGCTCTCTCAGTATAAAACTCATGTCCTTCAGTTTGAGGATATTTTAATAATTTTAAAATAATTTCCTTCCCTTTATTTTCTCTCTTTTCTCATCCCAGAACTTTTATTATTTGGGTAATGTCTCTTGTAGACTAATCCTCTAATTTTCTAATCTCTTTCATCTCTTTATTTTGTTTCTGGGAGACTCTAAAACTTTATCTTTCAATATTCTTCTGAGTTTTTCCTTATTGCTATCATGGTTTTAATTTTCAAGAGACTTCTTTACTTTTCTTAAGGATCCAATTTTAAAGTTGTGTTCTAATTTCATAAATCCATATTCTTTCTTAACTCTTCGTGTATGAATTAGAATTCTTGTTGTTGAAGCTTTCTTTGGTTCTCCTCATTGTCCTGTTTCTTTTGTGTTCCTTTAACCTGGCTGTGAGCTGGTTAACCAGAGCTTGACCTTATGTAGTGGCAGAGAAGCAAGAACATACGTAGAAATATGCAAGCACTTTTTTCAAGCCTTTACAAGAGTGGATCTTCTTATACCCTGTATTAGTTTCCTATGACTGCCGTAACAAATTACCTCCTGGTGCCTTAAAACAACACAAATTTATTCTCTTACAGTTCTGGAGGCCCAAAGTTCAAAATCAGTTTCACTGGGCTAAAGTCAAGGTATCCACAAGGCTATTTCCTTCTGAGGGCTCTAGGGTAGATGGCTTTTTCCATCTTCTAAAGGCTGCCTGCATTCCTTGCATTCCTTCGCTCCTGGCCCCTTTTCCCACCTTCAAAGCCAGAATCTTCAAATCTCTTTCAGCTTCTGTCTTCACATTGCCTTCTCTCTTATGAGGACCTTTGTAACTACATGGGGCTCACCAGTATAATCCAAGACAATCTTCCTACCTAAAGATGCTTAACTTAATCACATCTGCAAATTCCATTTTGGCATATAAGGCAACATATTCACAAGGTGTGGAGAGTAGTATATGGAACCCTTTGGGAAGTCATTGAACAGTCCACTACACACACCACTGACCACAACAAATCGCATCCCATACTCAATATCAACTGTAGTGAAACAAACTCCAAGAGGAACTGCAGAGGCATGGATCATCATAGGGGGAAGAACTGGGGCCATTAGTGTAATTAATCAATGATAATAGTGGACCACGTCTACATTTATTTAGATCTTTTATGATATCTTTCAATAAAGATTTATAATTTTCACCATAAAGTTCTTGAACCCTGCACATATTTGGTTACATTTATTCCTAAAAAAAACTCAATATTATGAAACTATTTAAATGGTATATTTACTTTTTTCCATTTTCTTGTTTTTTATCAATGGCATATATGAATACAGTTGATTTTTATATTAGTTTTGTATCCAGTAACATTCCTAAACATTCTTTTTAATCCTGACAATTTGTTTCTTGCTTTATTTTGCTAAGACCACCAGAACAATCTTGAATAGAAGCAGTGATAGCAAGAAACCTCCTTTTATGCTACTATGTTTCAACATTATGTATTATGTTTACTATAAGGTTTTTGCTAGTTTATATCTTTAATCAATTTATGATCACCCCCTTCTATTCCTAGTTTGCTTAAGCAGAAGTATTTATTTTTAAGACTAGGTTCATTTGAGATATAGAAAGAAATATTTATTTTCAATATGTAAATTAGTCCAATGGCAAAAATTTCTTTCTGTAAAATACATAACCTCTTGATATCTTCCGAAACATTTATCTTTTGAAGTTTATATAATTTTATTTTAAATCATAGTCTTTCAAAAATGAAAATGAATCACTCACTACATGTTCTCCCTAACCAAAGTGAAGATCAAAATGGATTGGTAAACATTTCTATCTTTGGTATATAGTAATTACTTCTAATAATATTACTTCATTTACCAACAACAAAAAAAACTATATCATGAAAGAATCTTGGAATTCTATGGCTCCTACTTAAGATATTCACAGCAGGACCCTGCCAAGGCTGAAGTTTCCGAAGCTAATGAATCTAATGCAAAAAAGTGTGAATATATCTTATTCCAGATTCAGAAAGGAACAAAAATCTTATCCAATTCAAGTGAACTTTCCCTCTTTCTGTGAGAACGGATGTCAATAAAGCATGATGTTTCAGTAAACAATTTTTAAACCCCCTAGATATTTATCTACTCTTCCAAAATACCTCTTTTCTTCTAGAGTTCAGATTCATTCATTTATTCACCAATCAGTCATTTAAGAAACATTTTCAAGAACCTATTACGATTTAGGAGCTATTAAGCACTAGGATACAAAAGTGAGCATAACATTATCTTAAAGGAAACAGGTAAATAAATAATTACTATATAGAGCAAGTACTAGTATAGAGCTGATTATGGAATGCTAAGGGTCCAATATCTCAGTCTTGGAAAAGAAGAAAAAGATTTCCAAGTTTCTTGGGAAATTGAAGAATATATAGGAGTCAGCCAGATAAAGAGTAGGGAAAGTAATTTCTATAGACAGAATAATATCTGCAAAGACCCAGAAGTGAAAAAAAGGGTAGTATTTTCAGGGAAATTACTCATGTAAAGTGAGGCTTAGACATGTAGAAATAGAGAGAAAGCTGGGGAGGCAGAATAATGAGCAGCGTTATCACTTGGGTGACCAAAAATGCGTTATCCAAACTTGGAATTTTTGAAAATGAAAGAGACATCTTCAATAATTATGCCTAAAATAAGTAAATTGGGAATTGCAATAAATTGGGACTGTTGCAGGTAAGCTAAGACATATGATCACCCTAATTATAAACCATGTAAATATTCTCTTCCGGTATTGTGAATCCTTTGAAGAACCATTGAAGGGTCTTAAGTATGAATGTAGGAGGGTGACATTTAAATTTTCATTTTAGAAAGATTGCTCTTGTTTTAGTTTGGATTCCTTGTGGATTAGGAAAGTAGAGGTATGCAAAGCAGAGGAAAAGGAAAGATGTATGCTGTCCTAACAATTCAGGTAAGCAATGAGGTTGTTCCTGGGCCAGGGATGGAATAATAAGGGTGATAAAATGTTGATGAATTCTATAGATATGTGGGAAGTAAACTTGACAGGATCTCTGATAGCTTAAGTGTTTAAGGGATTTAGTGGTGAGGGAGAGAGATGAAAGCCATGAGCATAGCGTCCAGGTTTCTGCCTTGGGCAATTGATGAGACCAGGATCAAATACACAAAGGAGCAACCACTGCATAGGTTTCTTAAAGTGATTTGCCCTGTGTTTTTCCTATGGATTTTTCAAGGGCCAGGGTATTTCAAAGTGTTAGATTAAGTCCTAAATGATCCTCTAGGTTGTCATGGTAAATAGCTGAGGTCAATGCTGAAACAGAGAAAAGATAAAAGCCAACAGTGGACCATGCAGAACACCAAAGCTAAGGCATGCAATAGGAGCAAAGGCAATGAGTGTGGTCACAGGCTGTTTTCTAGAAAATCAAAGGGGCAGTGCTGAAGTCTGTGTGACTAAAGGCAGCACATACATTCCCAGGCACAGACGAAGGAGAGTTGAGATAGTCTAAATGAGATCTTGGACAATGTGTACAGAAGCCCCTTAAGAAACCCAATGTGTTTTCTTTTGTCATCTCTTCCTCTCTTAAACTGATAATAGAAAGGTGTGACATGGGAGAACAGGCTTAAGAAATCATATCAAAAAGAAAGAAGTAAAGGTCAACCACAGATTGATTCTGAGCCCCTGGTGAGTTGGAACAGACTATAATGAGTTAAACGTGATAAAAAGAAGAATAGTGGCCAGAATGGCTCTGAAACCAAGGGAGCCTCAGGACCTGTGAGGATAAAATAGTCAGCAGGGAAGAAAATTGGGCAGCATTTGATCATGAACTCAGACCAGGTGCCACTGGCTGAGCCACTCCAGCATCAAGCTCTGGAAACAAATTCAGAACCTCAAGAATGTTATCTGGGTGATGAATACAGAGCTCCAAAAACAAGGGGAAACCCTTGCTTCACACCTTTGTGTTTGTTCTCCAACCCTTCTCTCTGAAGCCCTACATTTCAGACAGGAAGATGGCATTTGGACTGCCTTTCTCCCAACTCCTCCATTTTTTTGGCTTCACATTTAAAGGCAGTGCCAACAGCATCCAGCCTTTCCAAAATTCTCTCTCATTTCATTTCCTGTAGCCCTTCTGCTCCTTCCATGTGTACAATCCTATCTAACTTCTTTGTTCACTTAAATGTTTTCAGCACTTTACATCTTTCATGTATATGGTCTCATTTGATATACCATGTAGTCATTAAGAGACCTGAGTCTGTGTATTAGTTAGCCAAAGAGGTGCTGATGCAAAATACCAGAAATCTGTTGGCTTTTATGAAGGGTATTTATTTAGGTTAGAAGCTTGCAGTTACCAAGCTATAAAGCATAAGTTATGTCCCTCACCAAAGTCTGTTATCACATGTTGGAGCAAGATGGCTGCCGACGTCTGCCAAAAGTTCAGGCTTCCTGGGTTCCTCTCTCCCTGGGCTTGTTTCTCTCTGGGCTCAACTGCCCTGCTCTCTCCACAAGGCCAGCTGTAGACTATCAGGCAACCAGCTCTGTCTCTCTCCCCAGCATTTGAGTCTCTCTAGGCTCAGCTGCTCTGCCTCTCTGTGTGCTTACTTTCTGGGACTCAAGCATTAAAACTCCAACACTCTCTTCTCTGCGGTGTAGTTTTCTCTGTGAGTCCCTGCCCCTTGGACCAAGGGGCAGGGACTCAATGTCCTACTGATGTGGCCCAATCAAAGCCCTAATCATAATTTAATCATGCCCAGGTACAGACAAGTTTACAAACTTATTCCAATATCTATGGTTGGAATTCATAAACCATGCCAAACTTCTATAGTCTGCTGTTGGAAAGACTTGGTTTTATAATCCACTCCAATACCTGCATTTGATCTTGGGCAAATTATTTAATCTCTTTGTAATTTAGTTTCTTCATCTGGGAAAAGTGGAGATTACAATAGTACCTAAAAAGTTGAGTAGTTTTGAATAATAAATGTGGTAACATGTGAAAAAGCACATGGCATGGTGCCTACCCCAGGGTATGCACTCAAAAATATTAGCAGTCATTATTATTATTGTTGTTAAGCCTCACAATCAATGTGGTAGAAAATAATGTTAATACAAATATTTGTATACATATATATCAGTACAAAATAACTATTTGAAGTTAAATGACTTGCTCAAGGTTATATATCTCTAATCTGCACAGCTTCAATCCACAGCTTTTGACCCCAAGTTCAGTGCCTCACTGGCAAACCTAGACAAAGGACCCAAAGCAACTCCAGGGAAAATGTATAAACCTTCCCTCAAGATTCAATGTGACAGAGTCACCTAAGACTATAACTCTACTATGCCGGTGCTCTTGGCAGCTAAAGACATGCAACACAGTGGAACAGTTCCCAAGTCACCCATCTTAGCTTCTAGTTGTTTTATTTGGTATCTAATCCTTAAAATCGAAAGGAACACACTCAACAGAACTTTAACTGAAAGAGTTATGCATATGTGTGTCCACTGTCCTAACTATATATTGCTGTGTAACCAATTACCCCAAAACTTAGTGGATTAAAACCATAACAATGATTTATTTTGCTCATAAATCTGCAATCTGAATTAGTTAGAAGTGGGAATTGCTTATCTTTGCTCCAAATGATATCAACTGGGGCAGTTTCAAGGAGGGTTGGAGGTTACACCTTGTAAGATGGAGCACTCACATGTCTGGAAATTTGAAGCCCTGGGCTGAGCGCTCAGCTGGGACTAAGAGCTGGAGGTCTCTGTTCCTCTCCATGTGGGTGAGGCTTTCCATGTTTTTCGTATTTCCTCACAGCATGGTGGTTGTGTTCCAAGGGTGAACATCCCAAGAGAGAGACAGGTACAAGCTGTATCACTTTAATGACCTAGTCTCAGAAGTCACCTAAAGGCACTTCTGCCCTATGATATATGTTATGCATGTGTGTTTCATATCTAACTATAGGTGAATATATATCTCATATTCATATATCTTTGAACTATTTGAACTCTGTAAAATACCAACCATATTCTGATACTCCATATCTCCCTTTACTTTTTTCTATAGTAAATATAATCACCTGACATATTATATATTTATTTGTTTATTACATGCCTGCCCTCACTAGAATGATGTTCCACAAAGGAAGCCACTTTTACATATTTTATTTACTGTTGTATCCTTATTATCCAGAATATTGCCTGGCACATAGTAGGTGTTGAATAAATGAATGGGTATATGAATGTATCATACATATATGTAGGACCAATATATAGGACCATAAGTTCACCTGCATAGATGCACTCTTAGGCTGAACTCTGAGACAGTTAAAGAAAAAGTTGGTAGTATGCTCTTCCATATATAACAAAATTGGCATATGACAGAAAAAGAATGTTATTGATGTTTCTAAGATGTGCATTTCCAATCCGATGGAAAATGTGACTATCATAACCACTTTTCCTCTGTGTTTTATTTCTTTTTCATCACCCAGCCATTGCTAGAAGCATCATCAGTGGGCATTTTTGGATGGTGGCTGTGAAATATTAAGAAAAAGGCAGTGCCAGCTGTGAAGATTGTATTTGCTTCCACAAGATACAACTTGTGAAACCTCGTACAGTCATAGTTAATAAGTTGCCTGTTTTGCCTTGAGGTATTATTTTCAGTAGCTCATAATAGTACTTATTTCAGAAAGTACAGGAGCTGGTACTCACACAAATACCTTTTGACACTAAGGGTCAAGCAAAAATCATGTGAAAAGACCTTGTTTTTCTTTAGAAAAATTAAAGCCTTCAAATCATAGTTAATAAGTGCCTGTTTTGCCCTGAGGTGTTTTCAGTAGCTCATAATAGTATTTATTTCAGAAAGTACAGGAGCTAGTACTCACACAAATACCTTTTGGCACATTAAGGGATAAGCAAAAATTATGTGAAAATACTTTGCTTGTCTTTAGAAAAATTAAAGCCTGCAAAGCATAGAAAGCAATAAAAGATTATTATGTGCCCTTTGTCAGATATGAGGTACATTATAATAAATCTCTTATGACAAGTACTTCCAAAGTTTTAGTTGTAAGCACCTTATAACAGTTGCTAATTGTGATATCCCTTGACACTATGATGTAACAGATGCTTTAGTTATGCTAAAACACTAGTAGCTATAGTGGTGACCAATATTAGTAAATTACACAATATTTCTGTCATGCAAAATTTCTTAAATCTTAAATGTTGATTAAAGATGCCAAGAGAATAATATTAAGTGTTCAAATATTATATTAATACTATTGGGGGAATTCACACGTCTCTTTACTCAAGGTTTCTAATAAAAAAACATTTTGATTAAAACCCACAAAAGTAGCTTTCATATAAGAACTTCAAACATGTAGTTTATGAATTCCCTTAATTTTTTCTTCAATACCAGCATCAATCTGTGATCACATATAACCATATGATAAATGATCAAGAAATATTTATAATACAAATGCATGTACAAAGAAGATTCTGCTTGTTAGCTCTCAATAGGACATGACATTTCAGGTGATTTTCAAGAAGTAGTTATGGATTTGAATCATAACTTCTATTAATGATGTGAACTAGCAGAGAAATAGGATAGAGGTAATCTTTGTCTTTGAAAATTTATTCTCCACATTTGTTTCTAGTGGGCATAGTGTGGGAGAACAACCAAGAAGATTGGAAAGATCTGGTTGACACAGTGTTAGACTTTTCCACTCGTGGAAAAGAGACCTATGCCTGTCTCCTTTCATAAAAGAGTACACCACAACCATCTTCATGATTAGCACTATTACTAGCATGATGTATCACATTTATTGAGCACATAGAATATGCAGGGAACATACTAAATGCTTTATATATTAAGTCACTTAGGCATCACAACATGCCTCTGAAGTAGGTATTAGTAGCCCATTTTACAGATGAGCAATTTGCAGGACAGAAAAGTTAAGTGTTTGGTCAATTTCATAGAGCTAATAGATTTGAACTTGGCTATTGGCTCCAGAAGAATCCATGCTCTTAACCTTGCTGCTCTATTGCCTCAAGCGACACCACATTGCCTATAAAGAAAAATGTTAATTTGTAGTGCAGGAAGTGATATGATATTGGAAATTTGGAATATCATCAGATATTGGAGAACCAGAATGAAAACATAGTGTCAGGTTTTGGCATAAACTATCGTACTTCACCTGCACGTGAGGTGGCTTTTCCTCCATTGTATAATAGTAATAGTACTTAAGATATGCCATCTAATCCTTGAAACAACTCAAAGAAGTAGGTACTTGATTTACAGAGAAAAACTAATTCTGAGAAAGGTTTTATAACTTGTTCATCATCAATAGTTGGGAGCCACTTTGAATTTAGGTAATCTGTTCCATATCAGTCCTTGTAATCACTATCAAGCGATTTTCCATCCTGGGTACACATTAGAATCCCCATCAGAGCTATTGATAAAGGTTGGAGCCCACATCAGGTGATTCTAATTTAATTGGTCTTAGGTGGGATCTGGGAATAGATAGTTTATAAAAGCTCCCCAGGTGATCTAACATGCCTCCAGGGCAAAGAACCACTGCACTAGCTGGTACTGATCCTAATCTTAAACTTATATTTGGTGCTCACCTCCTAAAATACAATAAAATGAATTATTCTTTCCAGGGCAGAGTAAGGTATAAACAAGATACTTAAATGGAAGTCTCTGGTGCTTTCTTGTATGGATTCAACATACAAGACACGGGCTTTAGATGTGAAATGAATTTCTTCACCTAGTCACAAATTACTAAGTGGCTTTAGGTAGGATGTCATAATTTTAAATTCATTTTTTCCAATCATTATGACAGATAATCTTTCTATAACATGTGATCAATTTAATTTTCACTTTTACTATATTTTTATCTTTCATATACCTGGTCCATACTTTTCAGCCAGCACAGCTCTGATTCACAAAAGGATAACATAGGGTCACCTGAATCATACCTATTTTATTTAGCTAAAAAAAAAAAAAGGCTCACCAAGCTACAGTGGTAGAGTATAATAAAAATTTGTAAACTTATTATATAAATGCCCATCTTTCTGTAATTTGTATTTATTCATTTTTAAAAAGTGAAAAAAAGAAAGGGAACATTGAACTAATGGACAAGTCTGGGAAAAAGAATCAGTAATTTATCACAAGTGTGAAAAAATATAATGCCCAAGACTTGAAGTTTCTGGATCACCATGTGTTAGGGATTTGATAAGGTGGTAATGCATGTCTGGGCAGCTATTCTTTGACCAGATAAAACTAATAGAAAGAACAAGCACTATCTGACACCTCTGTTTTAGCAAATGACCCATCAGTAGGTTTTGCACTAGAATTCATCCTGATTACAGAGGCTGTCAAACAGCAGTGAGCTTTGTATTCCAAAGATATACATAAAAGTGATAAAAGGCTAAGTGCTTTGGCTATCTTTGAAAGGTTGCCTAAAGATTCAGGAATTAAGAAATAAAGGATAGATATAAAATTTGCTGTGGTGCTGGGTGCCATGGAAATAAGGTACTCTAAAACCACAATTTAAAGTTAATTTTACCCTTTTGCCACAAAACCTAGTCAAATGTAACTATAATTTGTGACTTTTACTTTTATTTCACTTGTTACATCTATGAATATACAGGTTAATTCTATGTGTTGTAAAAATGTTTTGCCTCTGGAAAAGATTACACGTTCTGGATATTCAATTGCTGATAAATAGACAATTAAATACAGGTTTTTCTAATATCATCAGACATATGCAGAGGCATCTTTTAATGTCTTTAAAATCATTATGGTCACCCTTCATCCTGAACTGCATCTCATGACTTTCGTTTATTACTAGATTTTATTGAATTAACTCCATAATTTTCTCTAAAATTAAAATTTTCATAATTTTCTATTCTTTACAATATCACAATATTATTCAAATATAGAGGATAGGAATTTCAAATTCATTTTTACTTCCAGCATAATTTTTTAAGCCTTTTTTTCTCATTTATAGAAGAGAAAAACTTTGAGCTGTAGTCAAACATGATTTCTTCATGGAGTAAAAAGTTTCATTTCCAAAATCGATTATCTTTTACTATGTCTATTTAGTTTCATCTGTATGCTTATAGTTTTCACAGGGAAAGAAAGCACCATGTTATAGTGTAAATAGCACTGAACTTGGATCCTCAAGATATGAATCCCAAAGCCCTGGGTTATCCTAGATTTGAATCTGACAGCTTTTTTGCTGTGAACCATGGCCAAGCCAACATCTTCATCTTAATATGTTCATCTGCAGGACACCCTACCTGCCCTGCTGAGTTGATATGAGGATCATGATATATGTGAAACTGCTTTGAAAACCATTAATTGCTTTACAAATGTAGAGAACTGTAATTAAGATTTTAAATCATGCAAATTGCATTTCTCATTGTTTCTCATTAAGACAGAGGTAGTGTTTCTAGACATATAGTGCATATATCTGAGAAAGGTGCTGTGGATTAAACTCTGGTTTAGAAGAAACTCACCTCATCTAGTGGCCATGAACATATTAAAAATTTCTCAGCCTCTTTTCCCATTTGTGATGTGAATATAATAATGGGAAATGCATATATTGTTTGAAGTAGATTTAGAAGGAATAGTCAGACACACTTTCATTCTGTGCTACCAAGGAGACACAGCCCATTAAGTTATCAAACTATGTTACTGTAAAACCCATATGTTCTTACTTGTAACATTTCCATCTTACAACACTTTTTTTTTTTTAACAGACTGGGCCTAAAGCAACATTCGCTGATTATAACATATATCCCTTCATCTCATTTTTCATTTCTCAGAACACAAGAAACATTTATAAGATACTTTCACTGTATTTGTATCCAAGCCAAATGTAAAAATGTAGCTGTCTCCTGCTTCTCAAAAACACCTAGGTCTTTTTTCTAAGAGAAAAATGAGTAGGAAAACCTTGAGCCATCTTTGCCCAAATTCACTTGTTTCTATCCCAGTACCTCCACTAGCACTCCTCTATAAGCATCATCCATATCGCCATGACATTGTCTTATGATTTTGGCTTATTCTTTCAAATGCCGTTATTGCTGTTTTGCCCATCTCTTCTTTGGGAACTGAGCATGGGCCTTCTGTTTCCTTGTAACTCAAGTAGTAGATCTAGTACTTACCTCAGCATGTGTCAAGTAGGCAGTATTGACAGACCGCTGGCCTCCAGGCTGCCTGACCTGAATGCTGGAAAGTAGTGAGGAGATAAGAGCTGCACCAATGTGATTTCCTTGGCCCCATAGACACATGCCCATTGTCCTGTCCTCAAACCAAGCTAGACAAGTCATGGCTTCCCAAACATGACCAGTGTTTTCCCATGTCCACTCTTTGATTATGCTGCTTTAACTGCCCATGATGCCCTGCCCCTGCCTCCATCCCTGCTTTTGAAATTTTTTATATCTTTCAGAGTTCCTTCAAATGCCACCATCCTAAGGTTTCCGTGTTCCTTGCAAAGATTTGTCAACTTTCTCCTATGAATCTCTGACTCTTGAGTTTTATAATACTCTAAACAAACTGTATACAATTCTTCCTTATATACACTTATTTACTTATTTTCCCTATTGTTTTGGATATGTAATAAGAGATACTAGCTGTGTAACCTAGGGTGAGTTATTTAACCCCTCTGAGCCTATTTTCATTCATTAAATTAGGATTTCAATATTATACCTACTAAAAATTGTTCTGATGATGAAATAAGTCAATGTATATACAGAGCTTAGAACTGTGTCTGGTGCATACTAAATACTATGCAAGTTAATATTATTATTCATAACATTATTACTGGTATTGCTATCATTATACCCAACATATTCATCATAAATATATATATATATATGTGCTTTTCTGTGTTATCCAAGCGAAATTTGTATTCCATATATTACCATTGCCTAACCTAGTTTCTGATATGTAGTAGTGTCTCAATAAATGTTTCAAAATAAGTAAATAAAAAAATAAAGACCCTCTGCCATTGTTGTATTTCTCTAAAAATTAAACTTTATGTGAGTTGACATTGCTTTAGTTTGATGTAGTTCTAAGCAGCCCAACTTTTTGGTAAAGAATATGTCTTTACAAAAGTTCAAAATGTGTTCAAACACAGGGGAGAATATTTAATTTTACATTTATGCACTTAACTAACCTGTGCTTATAAGTGCAAATCCCAGATACAGTATCTCAAGTCTTATCTTGGTGTTTTAATTACATTGTCCCTACCAATATACAATGGTTCAAATGTCAAGACAAAATATTAATATGTAATGCTAGAAATCTATGTGTCCCACTGATTTAATAATTATGTTTATATCTGCTAAGCAATTGTTGGTTTCTATAGAATTTTACCCTAAACAATTTCATAGGTACTTTCAGACAAAATGAATAACATTAAATCCACTACCTAGTGGCATATGAACTTTCTTTTAATTTAAAATGACTGCTTTAAATTTACACATATCCTACTGTGAAACCATCCTTCAGTCAAATGGCCTAACTCTTAGAAATGAATGACTGTCTCTTTAGAACCAGAGAAATCTCTCTCCAAAGATACATTAAGGTAGAGCTAAAGTTAAAATGCATTAGGCAAATTTATTTAAACGTCATGCAAGGCTACACACTCATCTTAGTTACTTCCAGGTTAAAATGGACTTTAGACACAATCTCATTTCCATTAGACTGCTCCTGGTTTCTCTTAGGTCATGGAAATTAAATTAAAGATTATTTTCACAATGGGCTGAAATCTGCCTAATAAATCTCTCAAAGTTCAAAAAACAAGCAGTCTTGCAATTTTCAGTGTAGATTGGGATGAGGCTTGGTGTACAGTATTTCTAGAATATAAACAGCAGTACCTGGGTGCTTTTGTTGGGAGTCCCACAAAATAAAAAATATTTCATTATTACAAGCTAAAAGCTTTCAGATTTCCGGGCAGAAGAAAATTATGTTTTTCTTCCAAAATGAGATTCTTGGTTTATTGATTCTCTTCTATTTTGATTTTTCATGTGGGTGTGGGAGGGAATATATTTCTTAAATAACAATGTTGTTTCTTCTACTAGAAAAATTTTCCATTTCATTTAACCTTAAATGCACTGTAAATATATTTCCAACAGATTCATTCTATCATCAACTTATCACATTTATTCTATTGCCATTTCTGGTTATTTTGGTGCATAAAAATGCATTTCTTGTCTGGAAATAATGTTCCTTGCCTAGATCTGTATTTAGGTAATATCTAATAGCATTCATCCTGCTAAAGTACTCATTACATTTAAGTGGAATGTAAAGGTCTTCTGATTGGTGTATGATGTTGGTGAACAGGAATTTGGTGAAAATAGTGGCTCTTAATATGAAATGTATTCAATGAGAATATGTGTGTATGTATGTGTGTCTGAAGTTTCTCTGATTATGGTATACTAATCTGCTACTCAATGCTAGTGGCATCATTACTAGTTAAATTCCAGAATTTAAATGTAAAATTGTAAAGGCATGAAGAAATACTTAGGATACAATGTATGTTGCTTTGCATCAAAAAATAATACTGAATCCACATATATCGAGTCAGTACCTCTCATATACTTTTTTTTTTTTTAATTTTTAATTTATTTTTATTGTGGGTAAAAATCAAAATTCTCACAATACATACAAACATTTGCAAAATGATATATAAATATATATGCATATATGTGTATTTGCTTACAAAAATGTTATTTATATATATATATATACATATATTTTAAGAGGTGCTTAGATTACCCAAAATATTACATGGAACCCACTGGGATTCCCATGTTGCCCACCTCCCACACCTCCCACCACATCCCACACAAACATCTCCCACAAGTGTGGCCCACCACCCTCAATGAACTTACACATCCTGGAGCCTTGCCACCAACCATAGACCACAGTTCACACTGTAGACCACACTCTCTCCCACACAGTTCTGAGTGGTGTGTGCTGATTTAAAATGGCCTACATCCGTTGCCACAACGGTACTCAGGACAACCTGTAACTCCCAAAGAAGCCCCTGTATTTCAACTGCTCATCCCCTCCCTATCCCAAAAGTGTCTTTTATTTGTAGTGACTTCCTCTCATGGGAACAGCGTCAAGTTACGGATTTGAGGCCAGAGCTTTTATTTAATATCCCTTCAGGTCTTCATTGAATTTATGGTTCACCGTTTCTGCCAGTTGATCTTTCCTGTTTTAAGAGCTTCTCTGATCAATAAGAATTGACTCTTCTAATTCTGTATTTGGAAGTGAGGGATTATTCAACCCATAGAAACACTTATTGGGAACAGAATGCTACCATATAAGCTTCAAGAATTGTTGTTTACTTTGTCAAATAACACGTTTTCTGAAAGATTAGTAATATAAACTGAAAGATCTTTTGTTTCATTTGTCAAATAACAGTTATCTAAATAGTGAAGAGATACCTTTTATGGGAAATTGCTGGGTCTCTAAGTGGTATTTTATGTTTGTTTCTGGCTTAGAAACCACTTGTGCCTCTGTTTTTAGCTTTTTAAAAAATTGTCCAACAACTGTGATGATAGCAATACTAGCCTTTTATTATTTTAGTGGTTTTTTTCTATTTGGTCTTTTTTGACCTTCACTCAGATTATCAAAGGCTCAGAAAAAGGAAAAAAAAAAAAAAAAGAATTGCCTCTTAGTAGTAGTCAACATAAATGTAAATCTGACTGCCTCCACACTAATTCCAAGCTGGCAACCTGAAAACATGTAAATCCATCATTATTTAGTTTCTACTTAGTTTTCCACCAAATTAAAGCATGTTTTATTTGATTTGATTAAAATATTTAAAACAGCATAGTGGTTTATATTTTTGGTATTCTGATACTCTGTATTTCCTCTACAGACCTTTTAAAAAAACTTACCATTTTGAAACCAAAACTAAATTCAAGATTTTAGAATGCTCAATAGCAAAGCTATATGCTAATTTCTGGTACATGCTTTGGTCTTGTTATAGGGAAAGAAAACTAGAGTTAAACGTATTTATGAAGTGTCATGGGTTCATGTCTTGAGCCAAGTTCTTTAATCAGTTCTTGATTATTCACGTCACTTTGTATCTTATCCATGGCCAATTTATCCTCTCCTATTTCTGGCTTTTCTGGAAGTGAGACACCCTTCTGACAGTGCCTGCCCTCCCTCACATCATTTTATGCTAATTTAATTTAGCTGAAAAAAATAAAAATAAAAAAATTAAACTTGCCTAGTACTATGCACATGTAAAAACTTAATAATAGTTATTGATTTATTGACCAATGTTGGTAACTATCGTGCTTGAAAAGATTAGATGGCATGTCTGGAGTATATACCAAAAATTTCACAGGGTTCAGTTTTTGCATGTTCTGGTAAAGTTGTCTGAAGCAGAAATTCATCTTTTTTCAAGATGTTTCAGCTGAGTTCTGAATATACCATTCTGGGATCATTGAAGCTTAATTTAAAATGTTTACATTTTTAGTGTGACACATTGTTTTAGTATTGTATCAGTGAATAGCAATGAGAGTAAACTAGTTATTCTCCACAGATTCCTTTCAAGCGTGGGGTTCCATAATTTTAAACAAGGATAGCTAGTTTTCACATTTACAATCACCATCCTAACCAAGGAATGGATTTCTATTTTATCATTCCTATTGTAGTGACAGAGTTGGCTGAAGCCAAACCAATGGTATGGCCCAATAAAAGTGCTGGTAACCTTGCAGAACTATCTACAACAATTGCTGGCTTTAAATAAGCATTACCAAAATAGGGTTAGAATATTTTTAAAAGAGGCAGATATCCAAGCCTGCTGCCCACAACTGTAATTAAATCTCCACATGGGCGAGGTTAAGACAAAGTGCAGTCAGGAGGAGGTCACAGCCCTGGGGGTCACTGCCTCAGGAGGTCAGCTATGGGTGCCTTAGAGAAAGAGAGCAGCGTATGGTGTCAACAGGATAGAGTTGAGCACAGTCAACCAACAGAGGTCAAAACAAGAGACATGCCAGCCACAAAAAAAAAAAAAAAAAAAAAAAAACCACAAAACTTTTGGAAGCAAATTTTTTCAAATCTATTTCCCTAAGTTTGAGGAGATAGGTCATAATATGGCTGCTGCTTCTTTCTTCCTTAATACCAACAGATATAGCCATCATTTGTCCTCATGCTACCTGTTCCTTCCATCATATTGCCCCTTTTTTATCACAATCAAAAATTGAATTTCTCATTGTGTAGAATGAGACTTCCAGCCTTTGCTCATCTGATGAAAATATCTTTTCACTACTTTAATTTTCTGTAGCAAAATTCTGTTAAAAACAATTTAAAAAACAACGAGCATCTATCCTCACAGTATTCAATTAATTTTTGACTCTTACCAAGGAAAATGTTTGTTTTTTTCCTCTATCTGAGTTTAACAACTCCGTATCTCTTTTCTTCTTCTTTAATTCTCTCCCAACCATAGATGGAGTTCCTATTTAATTTGTACACTTGGGATTCTAATTCCTAAAAAATAAAAAGAAATTTTCATGGGAAATTATATGAATCTGGCTCAAGACCATATTCCTGGATGGCCTTAGAAAAAAAACAAACTCTCCTGAAAGATGTCATTAGATTCTAGTTGTTAGGTTTTTACCATATTCTCTTGGGAAAAAAATGTTTTGAGACCCTATGTTTGCTATGATTCATGGCTGAGTATAACATTGTTCATTAGTCTTAACATTCAGTAGGAATAATATTTATTAATCTCTACTGGAATATCATCTCAGATTCTACAGCCTTGTGCACTCTTTTGGGGGTAATATATAAAATATTACATTTGTTATAGTTCTTGAGAGAATGTTTCATATTAGTACTGTTAACCATAGTTCATCATCCACCACAGGGTTCTCTGTGTTATACAATCCCTTGCCTTGTACAATCCATCTTAAGTGTAAACTTGTGACTTGCAGTTTCACCAGAGAGTTGGGCTGTCATTTCTAGAGTGCTTTTATCAATCCAAAAGGAAAAATCCCATATTCCCCTATATCACCTTATTGCTGATCTTTAGCATTAATATAGCACCTTCTTTGCCACTCATGCAGTAATATTACAATGTTAATACATGGTGCTAAAAATAAGGTGGTTTACAGAAAAAATACACCAAATGTAAACCATAGACTATAGATAGCAGTAATATTTTGATGCTATTTTTTCATCATTTGTAACAAACGCTCCACAATGGTGCAAGGTGCTGTTGGTAGAGTGATGTATGGGAGTCCTGTATGTTATGCATGATGGTTTTGTAAGTTCACAACTTTTCTAATTAAAATAATAATAAAAATAAAATAAATAAAATATTACAGGGTTAATTTGTTACTCTTGAAACATATACATCTCCTTGTTCCCATCATAGAGAATGTCATGTGCATTGATTTGATTAAAATAATTTATAATCAACACTGTTGAAAATTGGGCAAGAGTTGGGTCAATTATAATATCTTCAGAATCCCATAAAATATTGGAATCTAACTACCATGAGAAGGTTGTTTTTATTCACTCTCTCAAAATCAGATTCTTGTGATCAATTTGTACAGGACCAGATGACAAAGCCGTGTGGTGCTTTAGATACCTCAGTCACCAAGAAGTTCTCATTTGAATTTATCTTAGATCATGAATTATTTTAATTTCCATTAAACACTGTGTACTGCAGAAACTATCTACAGGCTAGAATATTACATTCGGTGTCTTCAGATTATAGATTTTGTGGTTTAGGCTGGATCTTTTATTTAGATAGTGGAAATAAAGGCAATTATAGAGACAATTTTTTCATCTAACCTCCTCACCCCCCAGACAAATGCCTTGATTATCTATTTCTTAATTCTCAATATCACTTGTAAGGATTGAGTTTGCTGTAGTGAAGTAAAATAAACCTAGTAACTACTCTGCTTTCAGCTTTTATTATATTCTGTTTTTTTAATTTAAAAATTTTTAAATGCTTTAGATTACATAAATGTTACATAAAAAATATAGGAGATTCCCATATGCCTTACTCCCTACCCCTCCCACACTTCCCCACATTAACAATATCCTTCATTAGTGTGGTACATTTGTTACAATTGATGAAAACATATTGAAGCATTGCCGCTAAGTGTGGATTATAGTTTACATTATAGTTTACACACTGTCCTGCACAATTTTTTAAGTTATGACAAAATATATAATGGTCTGTATCCATCATTACAACGTCATTCAGGACAATTCCAATGTCCCGAAAATGCCCCTATATTTACACCTGCTTTTTAAGCTCCCTCCCCTCGGAACCTCAGGTGGCCACAGTGTCCACATCAATAAAAGTTCCTTCATTGCTAGAATAACAATAAGTCTATAGCAGAATAACAGTAAGTTTACCCTAGTCCATTGTTCATTGCCCAATTCTTTCACCCTTTCTCATGATTTTTGAAAGTGGGAATTTTGTTTCTTTTTTAAATTGTTTTACTTATTTTCCATAGTTAACAGAGTATTTAGCATATGGTAGGCTTGCATAACTATTTGGCAAATGAATGAAGTCAGATTCTAGCCTCAGAAAAAGAAATGTATCAAGTAATTAAATCTACTTTTGCTACTTCTTAACATCTCTATTAGCTTTTAAATTTTTGTGTTTTTAATAGAATAATGACTACCACACATAAGATGGATAGAAAGTTCTTATTCTGTTGCAGCAGAATATCTGAAAGCACACTGTTGAGAATAAATAAATTCAATAATTGATGTTTCATTATTGATTTCCCCATCAAACTGATGAAGTCACCATACTTGCTTAAAAATATATGTACAAGTTATATTTATTGAGCACTTACTATGTGGAAGATGTGATATGTATTTGGCTTACATTATTATAATTTAATTCTCCCAGCAATCTAAAGACATGGATATTGCTATTCACATTTTTCAAAACAGAAAATTGAAGTTCAGGGTTAAATATCTTGCCCAATTTCATGAATAACAGAGTTCTAATTTGTTCTTAGATTGTCTGACCCCAAAGTCCATGCTCTGTCCACTATATTATATAGCCAAATATTAGATTAGATATCAGAATGCCATCATACTTTTCTTTAGGCCATCATTGATTTTAACAGGGAGTTATTATATCACTAGATCTAACATGTTCTTCAAAATAAGTATGATTCTGAGAGTAAGGAGCCCAAGTAGAAAACATTTGATTTTAGTGTCAATTTTTCTAAAGCTTTTTTACTGAGAAAACAATTACTCTCAGATAGCCTGATTAAACAAAATATCAGTTGTACATAAAATTAATGATAGTGCTCAAGTCAGTCAAAATGGGCTATTCTTAAAATTTGGGAACACTTTCTTTGAGACATTTTTGAGTTTAGGAGTGTTCATACAAAAGTCATATGGCTTATATATGACAGAAAATACGATTCCATTAGGTTTCACCCTCAGTACTCACACATACATACACCTATATGCACTTGCCCAATGTCTCTTTTATTCATTCTCAGTGATTTTAAGCTCAAAATGCCCAGCCTCATGAACAGTCTGTAGGGTTTTTCACATAATTTCTGAAATCTTTGAAAATGATTCCTGTTATTCAATTAGTACAAAATTCTTTGATATGGGTTTGAGATTTTATGGATTATTTTTAATATTCCTGACCTATCTTATAAAACATATAGATCAGCCTAATTGGAAAAAAGAATTAAGCTAATTAGAAACAAAAAAATTGCTATAATAAAACTATACTTTTAATACCCAAACATGCAAATATCTATCATGTCAATCCACCTAGTAAAACTACATGATTTTTCCTAATAGCATTTGGTTGAGTCCACCAAGGGGGAAAAATGATTTAAAGAAAAAATAAGTTACTGTATCAGACTCACTGAAAAATACTAAAGTGATTTTTCTTTTCAAGATACTACTGAAACCAAAAGAAGTTTTTCTTCAGTAAAGAAGATGTTAGTTTAAAAAAAATTCCATTGGTCTCCCATTGGCCTAAGTAGTGACAAATCAAACTGATAAAGTTAATATGCAGGTCAAGTACCTTTGCATACCAAGCTCCTATAAATTTAATAATGCTTTAATATGGATGTTTCTAATTTTCAAAGGGGCATTCCAAATGTAGAGCAAATGGCCTAATCATTTCCACCAATTTTATCTAAGAACAAAAGCATAAATCATTTGAGTAATCCCTTGGACTTCATTGTAACAAAATGTGACCTATGTAGAACGCAGCCGCGTTCCATTCCTTTCCCTAGATGCTTTTGTACAAAGAGAACTGTTGCTGGCATTACTTAGATTTATCTGTGGGGGGAAAAAAAGTGAAAATATACCACTTTATAAATTTATTGTCCTTCACTGTATTATAATATTTAATGTAACTTAAAAATATCTTTTGAACTGGTAAAAGATACAGAAAGTTAAAAGGAAACAAAGCTCATGGTTTTCAAGGCAAATAATTGTGTTTCAATTTTATTCTGAAGTTCTTCACTGCACTTAAATTTCATTAATTAAGAAATGTTTTTGAATCTTAGAATCATTTAAATCTAACACACTTGCAATGTTTTTTAAAATCAATTTATTGTTTATCACAAATGTTCTGTTATACTTTCAGTACTGTGTCAATGAGCAATTGTATATGACACAAATTTATATGTACAATAATCAGGTTAAAGTATTTAAATGAAAACTTTAAAATTATTTTTATCTCCACAAGAACCAGTTTTCTGTAAAAAAAAAAAAAAACGTAAAAATTCACACGTATTAAGTTTAATGCATATTACTGAAATTTACATTCAATTTTTTTCAGATCCAAGAAATTAGCAGAAATAATGAGCAAGAAAATGACTATGAAGATGATATTATCTCATTTTCTACAAATCCTCCCAGTAAGCTTTCCTATATGTTATTCATAACTGGAAAAGTAAAATTAAAAGTAATTTGGAAAGGTATTTAATTAACTGACTGAATTATAATTTATAATATAATATAGATACTACATAATCTTGCTTATTTAAATTCTTCTGATAAGTTTCAAGTTTAACTATCAAACAAGCAGCAGTTTTTCTACCCAGAAAGAATACATAAGTCAGGCTAATGTAAATATTCTGACTATTTAACAATTATGTTTTTCAGGGATATATATTTTTTCTTTTAAACAAAGTCACATTCTTTTGAGGCCTTAGTTTTCTCAGTTGTGAAATGAGAAGGTTGGACTAGGAGACTCTAAGGAATTCACTGGGTCTAATAGGCTGTAATTTTATATTCTAAGGTCTGAAGACTAATTCAGACTGTTCCTATATAAACTCCACCCATTCTGCCAGATTTCACTGATATACAACTAGTTGCTCAACACCTTCACCAGCAGGTCTTATAGGCATCTCATAACTAACATTTCCAAATCTGAAAATCTCTGACTCTTGCCACTTCCTAACCTGCTCCACCTGCTGACTTCCCACCTCAGTAATGGAAAACTCACTTCTTCCTTTGCTCAGTTCAATCCAAAACCCGTAGTCGCCCTTCCTTTTACTTCCTCTCATATGTGGTATGCAATCTGTCAGCCCAATACTGTTGACTCTATCTTCAAAATATAGCCAGCTTTCAACCATCTTTTACCCCTTTCATTGTCCTTTCTCTTAGTCCAGCCATCATCAGCACTTCCCTGGATTATGGCAATAGCACAGTGGTTCTCAACTGGGGACTATTTTGCCAGCACCCACTCCCCCCAGCCCAGGGGGTATTTGGCAATGAAAGGAGACATTGTTGACTATCTTGAGTGAGGAGGGGTGTATTTATTGGAATGCTGCTAAATATCTTAAATGCCCAGGACAGTACCCTCTACCACCAACAACAAAGGATTATCTAATAGATAGTCTTTCAATACTAGTGCTGTTAAGAAACTCAGCAATAGCAGCTTCCACACTTGCCACCTTTTATACTCTGTATTTCATGATGCAATGACATGAAAAGAGTAACATGCCACTCTTTTGCTCCAAAGCCTCCCCAACCTTCCCTTCATTCTCATGGTAAAATTTGTAATCCTATCAATACCTGCAAGGCCCTAGATAATCTCTTTGCCATCGTTTTCTCCCACTCTCTGGCTCATTCATGGCCAGAGTGACCTCTCACACACCATGCTTGTCCTGCCTCAAGGCCCTTGCGCTTTCTGTCCCCGCCTCCATGTGTCCACGCAGCTTGATTCCTCACTTCTTCCAGATTGTGTTCCCTGCCTTTGCCACTGTTCTCAATTTCCCTTTACCGGCTCCTCTTCTCAGTTCAGTCCAAAGCATTGTAGTCATGTTACCATGTTACAAACATTATATTTCATTGCTCTGGCTGTTGGTTTATTGCCTGTTCTACCTTCTAGAATATATCTTGAAAGGATCAGGACTTGTTTTGTACAGTTATGTTTGTAGCCCCAGGACCTATGCCAGAACATGGTTAGTGCCCAATTAAGTATTATTGTCCACTACTTTTTCAAATGACAGGATGACCTGCAAATCATATGGAAGGTACATTTAAATGCAATGCCTTAACTTGTACACTTTTGCAAAACATTGCGGAATACAGAAAAATGTGAAATGTTAAGCTGCTGAATTAATGCACCACATTTTGTAACTGTGTACTTTATCATTTTTATGACAGTAAAAGTGATGATAAAAGCTATCATTGATAATGATCCTGTACCATTTTGACATTTAATCCTCTGAAGAACTGCCTGTAATTAAAAATAAAAATAAAAACATTATTTCAGTTCTTTGTACAGAACAACCACATTTGTGCAGACAGTTTAGAACTGGGAACTTTCCTGACTATGAAACTCTGTGTGACTCAGTCCTCAGCCTCTTTCATGGGAGAGGGGGAGACTTAAGGACCCCCTAAAGTTAGTAGTTTTCAACCATGTCTTGACATCATAATTACTATGAAGCTTGCTAAAATCTCACTGACCAACTAAATTTGACCTCCAGAGCTGGAACCAAGGCATATTTGACAAGCACCAGAGAATCTGTTGCTTAGTCAGTGTTAGATACACTGACCTAAGTAAACATAAGCGTGGCTACAATAATTTCCTTTACCATGAATGTAATTCCAAGTTAATGATTGATTTGCCCAGACAGAAATAGTCAAGACCCTTTGCTGGCCTGAACAATGATTTGTTTTCAGTCATTCCATCATCTACTGCATCAATATTCCTAGAGACCACTTTATTTTAGGCTCAGTGATTGGTGTCAGGGGTAGAAAGATGAATGAGATACCTGTGCAGAGCTATCTGTGCTTCAATGAACAGCAAGAATGAAAATCTGTCTGCTCGGCTAAGCTATTAATGAAAGAATCTTGGTTTGCAATTCTCACACTGGAAATTGTGTCTTTCACATGAAAGACATGAAAAGAGAAAAGGAAAATCGATGTAGAAATAGGGGGTATCATCATGGGCATGATTTTTACACATGACTAATTTTTCTCCTGTTGCTGAAAAGTTTATACAGTTTTATTTTTATTTAAAGAAAAAACAATCCTCTTTCCTCACACTCTATTAGTTTTCTTAGCTATGTTTCAGTTTCACTCCATTTTAAAACAATTATTTGCTTTTCTATTGCAGTGACAATGACAACAATTCACATACTCTCTCCAATCTAGAAGTTCCAAAGTCTGTTGAGAAATTTTTTGAATCCTTTATTTAGAGCAGATATTTTATAAAGAAAATTTAATCAAATTTTTTTTTAAGATTTCAAGTTATTGCTTTATAATATCCTTTTTGTCCCTTTTTTCTTCCTGAGTGTTTAAAGAGCATTTATTGGGTACAGTATGAAAACTAATGGTAGACTCTTGGTTCTTAGAGTGGAAGGTATTTGATGGGATAATTTGGTTAAGATTCAGGAGTGAAGCCATTTATAGATGAGAGAACTGAGTCTCAGAAAGATCTTACTACTAATGGTGATTTGGATGGCTTTCCCATAAAAAATATTGACATTTTTCACAAGTAGTATTTTCAAAAATTAACATAGTACACAGTGATATATATATTTAAATCATAACTATGTAAGAGTTCACCAATTCCTTTTTATTGCAGTGTTTATATGCAAGTTGAGTTTTTTTTCTCTTGCCATTGCCTTTTCTATCACTTACTCTTACTTATTTTATTAGATCAGTTATACTGCTTTCTAATGAAAATGCAATAAGGCTGCCAAATATATGACTTTGCTGTAACAATAACTCTAGAGAATCAGAATATTATTATATGCATGAACATGCCTTGTTACTGAGGCACCAAGATAATGGACGCTTTAACTATTCATTTGGTAAATATTTTAAAAGCTCAGAAATGACTGTTCACCAAAGTATGCATTTGACAGCTTTCCACTATATCAGTTCATAAAAGTTTTATTAGCAACACTACTACTTCTGTATGAAATTACAAAACATGAAATGCCTCCAGATTGTGTGTTTAAATGAAATAATACAATCCTTTTCATAAATAGCCACACAGGACACAGCATTTCATTATGAAAGCAGACAGACATACAGAGCATGTGCAGAAGAAGCTCAGGTGAATGAAATAGTAGAGGAAGAAAAAGAAAATGAATCAGATGTGGAGGCTGAGCATAACGCACTAGAGGTTGGCAGCGGGAGTTCAGAGGACCAGTACGATGACTTGTATGTGTTCATTCCTGGGAACAATCCAGAAGATAACTCAAGAGAGCCACCTCTGAGCAGCAGACCCCCTCTTCCTCCTCCACGACCGGTAGCTGCTGCCCCCCAACCAGAAAAACCACACTTTACATTACAAGGTAAGTTTAATGTAATAAAATTTTAAAAATAAAATAAAAACCATGAGAACACCTCACAGGCTTGTATAGCATATAATGCCATGGCAAATTATCACAGAAATCAGTTTTGGAAACCAAAAACAACTTTCCTCCTGTTCTTTAATAACTAGGACATAGGAAACAAAGCAACATTTAACTGCCACTGTCTCTTTCTTTTTCTTTAGGAACAGAATCTTATTACAACTTTTTAGTAAAGAAATAAAACTTGGATGGCGCCTGTAGTTCTTCACAAAGAATGGACCTCAGGCATTCTGTGGAAAAAGTAAACAGCTTTACATTTAAATAATACTCTTAGTCTTCTGGCAAGAGGGAAAGGCTAATGTTTAACCGACATTTGAAAATGACCTTGGGCACTTTACTCAATTAGTAGCTGTAGGGGAATCAACCGATAAAGGGTTTACTGCACACTGCATTTGTAGCTAGCTCTTGAGACCAAAGTCTGAGAACATTCTATATACTGCTAAATTGGAAAAACAGTTAGCATGGCTATGATTACATTTTTCCGGATGCAAGAATTAAGGAATATACTGGGGGAAATATGCCGAGTATGAAGAGAAGTCTGGCTTGTTCTTTTATCATCTGAAAACTTCCAGCTCCAGGTTCATTTTTATAGCCACTACTTATCCCCACTTTATTGATCACTATATTATATTTACTTTCCAAATTTAAAATTGTCCGTAGAGAAAAAATGTAAAATATGAAAGAAAAAAACCCTGTGTATGAATATCCTTTACTTGTCAGGGCCAAGAAATCTATAAAGAAAGCATATAAACACTGTTTCAAAAGTGAATTTTGAATCCATTTAACTTAGCATTTGTGTCCTTGAAGGTTCTAGTTCTATGAAGTCTCATATCTATCACTATAAACCTTTAGTAGAGTTATGCACTAGATTTAAAGAGTTAAAGTACAGCTTAAGGGAAAGTAACTATAATCTAATGGAAACGCCTCTGATTTATCCCCTTATTTGACAAATTTATTGAGCAGCTACTATGTGCCAAGCTCATATAGATCCTAGAAGTATATCAATGAGGTAGATATATTAATATTTGGGGGATAGGTATAGGCTGGTTGTACTCTCACAACAAAATTCTGGTATAGTTTTTCTCATTTTTGCAGATGTGAATAATTTTATGTAGTTACAAAAATCAATTGATAAGAAGACAAGGTAGTCTTGTGCAGATTAATTCTCTTGAAAGAGCTAATATTAAATCACATTTTCTCCTAATTAAATTTCTATATATGATATTTTGGTTAAATCTTCTCTACAGAGAGGGCTTACCAATATCTAAGACCAGAAGTATTCTCTTGGTTAATATATCTTCTGTAAAGTACCAAACATAAAAATCAAAATAAACCCAAAACTCACTCTTTTTGTTTAAAATCTGGCATTCTATTTTTGCATTTTACATGCAGTGCTATATTTAATCTCATCTTTTCTTAGGGCTGATATTGGAACTAAATGGAAAATAAAATGCCAACTTTTGTCCTTAAAATTAAGGTTTTTAAAGTAAGGCTATTAGTGTCACTTACTTTTGCCAGAGATTTTGTATGGGCTGTTTGAGTTTAGCTATTGATACCTTCAGAAATTGTCCATTAAGAGTAGTGTCCGTCTGACCTCAAGTTCATGAGAGAGACCAACTCACCAAAGCCCTAAATATCAAATTCCCATGATCATTTTGTAGACATATTCATTAGAGAAAATAATAATACATAGCACTATACAGCACTTTTCAATTTATAAAAAACACATTGTCTTCTTTTATCTTCACACCAATCCCTTAAGGCAGGTATGGAGATTACCCCTTTTTTGGCTCAGACCCAAGATCATGGAGCCTGTAGTTGAAATATATAAACTACTAATTCATATGAACAGGTTTCTGGGCTTTAAGGCTTCTTCTCTTTGTTACCCATTCTCAGTCCAATTATTTCAAAAGTTAGAATTATAGGAGTGATTTATTTTCATCTTTATTTGCTAATGTACAAACTAAATTGAGACAGCTCAGATCCCACTCTGAAATGAAAAGTATAATTTGATGCATTGGAAAATGAAAAGTAAAATATATTATTTCTAGTACAAGCCCAACTTTGGAAATAGTTGGGAAGGGAAGTGGGTGGGGTAAAAAGAGAGTTAACAGCTCAGGAAATGGGTTCATAAAAGTAACATAGTTGACACATTCCACTAAAAATGAAACACTGTAAAATTGTTTCCCACACACTTAATCTGGTTTCACCTGTAATACTGTCAGTGAACCATGAAGTGAAACGAGTCATGAAGTCAAAGTTTCAAAACCATATTGTTTATAAGGAAAAAGGTAGGTCATCGTGATTTTAAAGTTAGTGGTAGGCACATCGACAATCTTAGGTTAAACCAACTGAAATAATCAGATCTAAGATTCTGTTGGGAGGTTATTTTAGTCTCTTCTCCTAAAACCACCCAAAGCAATTGCTTAGTTTTCCTATAATAATATTCATTTATTCTGCTCCCAAACTTGTCTTTCCCTTTAACTTCTAAGGCATTTCACTAAAATACCTATAAGTAAACTAAAAATTTTTGGTCAGATCCTTACTAACTGAACAAGGAGAAAAGGGGATTTCTCCCTTAGCACATGTGCATGGATCTCTCAAAATGGCATAGAAAAGCAGTGATTTTTCAGTCGATAATTTAAATGTTTTCCATTCTGTAGTTGTCATTAATACCTTAAGTAAAACATTTGTCAAAGAGCAAATTTTAAAAATGTGTGCATTCTCATTGGCCTGGTAGAGAGTCCTCAAAATTCTCTTCAACCCCTTCATCAACCAAAGTATATGATGAAATATCTTCTAAATAATTTCTACTGAAATATTTAACATATAGTTATAAAAATATAAAAATATTTTACCAAGTAAAAAAGCTATCAAAGACTATAAATCTATAATTTTATCCTTTCCACATGAATTAATCCAAGCCATTGATCATCCATGCCATCTTTTATGTCACGAATATTACCAACTCTGCTTGCTTACAGTGTCCTTTAGCTAAGAATGAAGTTTGTGTTACAGAAATCAAGAGCTGCATTTTTGAAGGTCAGTTTCTCATAGCCAGAGTGAGACTATTAAGAAACCAGGTGTATTAGTTAGGGTTCTCTAGGGAAACAGAACAGACAAGATGTATATATGTGTGTATATATATATTATATATATTGTGAAATTTTTATAAGAATTATCTCACATGACTGTGGGGTGAGCAAGTCCAAATTTCATAAGGCAGGCCACAAGCTGGGACCTCCTATAAAGGTTTACCATGAATTCTCCAGGAGAAGCTGACCGGCTGAAGTAGAGATGGAAATCCTCTCTTCTGCCTGCTGAAACCATCACTTCTCTTTTGAAGCCCTCATCTGATTGGATGAGACTCCTCTCATTGTTGAAGGCAATCTCCTGAGTTGATTGTAGATGTAATTGGCTATAGATGCAATCAACTTACTGATGATTTAAGCCCACAAAGCATCCTCAGAGTAACAATCAGGCTAGTGCTTGCTTGGCCAAACAACTGGACACCATAATCAGGCTAAGTTGACACATGAATTTAACCATTATGCCGAATAATGGTGCTGTTGGCTATTGCCCTTTCATTTCCAGAGAAACTGAATTTTAGGTAAATACCCAGTACAAGTCCTATGAATGAAAGGAGAAATGACTTCGAATGAAAAAATATATAGAAGACTATTATGCTTGAAAAATAAAAGTTTACAAAGCATTTGGAATTTGAGGCTTTGTTTAGTAACTCAATTTCCTGATATTAAATCATTCAATGATTCCACAAAATGATCTATAAAATATTTCTCTGTTTTCAAATAAATCTATATCTCAAGCAACCAAAAATTTCCTTAACAAAATTACAAATTGCAGGAGGATATTATTGGTAGAATGCTCACTTTTCTCTTTTTGGAATTTATAGGGTAATGTATAAACTCTTTCAGGAGGCAGGAACTCTTCTTATAAATTGTTTCCTATGTCAGTTGATTTGACCACTTTGAGAAGTCAAGTAAGTGACAGATGGACATCAATTATGTTGCATATAACAGAAGAATAAACACAATCTAAACGTTTCATATGCAGGGAAAATGCTGGAAAGCCAAATGGAAAGAAGTCAGAACTGGTGTGACCCTAGTCTAAGACAAGAAGCAGCCTGCGAACTCAAAGGAAAGGAAGAAAAGAAAGAAGATGAAAAGGAGAAGGAGGAAGATGAAGACCCATACACTTTTCCTGAGAACGATGGCGGGGAATATGACACAATACTGGCCAATATGAGTATGAAGAAAAAAACTGGAAGTCGATCTTTCATTATAAACAGGCCTCCTGCTCCCACACCCCGGCCCACAAGTATCCCTCCTAAAGAGGAAACTACACCTTACATAGCTCAAGGTAACGTTGTTTGCTTGTTTGTGTTTTGGGGGTACTTTTTTTTTTCGTGGGGTATAAGGTGATCTGATTAGTGCTTGGTTCTAGAAAGTCAAAGATGAAAATGAACTTTTTCAAGTCACAGGTGAGTTGTATAGGCATGTTTTTCAAAGTTGGGAACAATGAAGGAAGATGATAGGAATGATGGGTTGGGTTTAGGTTTCCAATTTTTCATTAAGAAGGAAAGTTTTGATAAACCATCCAAGGAGCATGAAACCATAGAAAATAAGGAGAAATTCCATTTGATACTATCTCCATAATTCTACAAGAGGGAAGCTCAGCTCCTATGAATAATCTGCATCAGAAGAAAAGATAGGCAGTGGACTATGAGGGTACTCTAACTTTACTTTTTTCCCTAATTCCAATTTAAGATAACTTTTAAAACTTAAGCAGTTTCACATAACCCCAGTCTAATCATGAGACCAGAGAAATCCCAATTGAGGGACAGTTAACAAAATACCTCACCTGTACAACTAAAAACTTTTAAGTCCATCAAAAAACAAGGAAAACTTGAGAAAAGGTCACAGTTAAGAGAAGCCTGAGGAGAGTTGACAACTAAATGTAATGTAGCATCCCAAAATGATCCTGGAGGAGGAAAAGGATGTTTGGTGAAAACTGAGGAGATCTAGATAAGCAATAGACTTTAGTGTATGATAATGTATCAAGATGGATTAACTAATTGTAACAAATGTACCATACTAATGTAACATGTTAATGATAGAAGAAACTGGGTGTAGATTATATGAGAACTGTGTGTACTTTCATCACAATTTTTTTTCTAAATCTAAAACTGTCCTTAAATAAAATGTTTATCAAATAAAAAAAAAAAAAAAAAAAAAAAAACTTAAGCAGTTTCAATATTAGAATCTCAGACATTCAATCCCAGTCCAGCTGATAATTTCACTTCATCCTAATGATTAAGATCCATGTCCTTAGTCTTAGAAAGCCTATTTCATTTTAGACTTCATTTGTTTCTCATTCTCTGCTCAGTTGGATATAAAGAAAAAGGCATGCTTTTATAGTAGAGTTTTAAATATTTATAGCCCCCAAAGCATGGATTGACTCACCTTTTTTTCCTGGTGTGCTCATATGTCTACTGTTTAGTTTGGCACACTCCATGAGTCCATGATTTCTAAAGCATGGTCTTTATTCATCAGTGCATGGCACACACATGTATTGAGTATCTTGCATGGTCTAGATACCATGTAGAGACTTTGAACACAGAATAAAACAAGTTCCCATCCTTGAGGAGTCCCAAGACAACTAGAGGAGACAGACATGCAAACAAATACACAGAGTACAATGTGACACTTATTAGAGATTTTTGAACAGGATGTTTGATTGATAACTAAGGCTGAGAAGGAATATATTATGAATTCAAGTAATTCAAACCAAGTGCTATAATAGAACATTCAAATATACACCCCAAATCCATCGAAGAATAACAACACTTACTCATCTGTGCTTGATATGTTCAAAAGAAACATTCCATTCCTTAAACAGTATGTATTGAGAGATTTGCCTATTATAATTTATCAAGTATGTATAAGGTTATTTACCAGTGCATAACATACATACTTAAAAATGACCTACTGCCGATAATGCTCAAGAAAATTTAACAAACTAAGAAACTATAACAAATTAATAAATGTTTCAGATAAAATGAAATGTGAATTGGAACAATCATCTAGATTATTAAGGTAGACATTAAGCTTTAATTAGAAATTCTCAGATTGTCCATCAGAGTGATCTCTAAGATCTTACCATTTTGTTGGCAAGTATGCTAAATACCAATAAATATTTTATATGACCTTATTAATAAATTTAAAGAAAGAAAATAGATATAGCTCAAGACAAGAATTTAGTTATATTCTAGAAATTTTTGAAGAGGTGCATCGTGGGCTGAACTGAAATCCTTAGGGAGTTTCTCAGGATCACAAATGTCAATTCCCTTATTATGTTGTTCTAGTTTATGGACTTTGTCTTCACCCTTCTATTGAATATCATATTCATGTTTTCCAAGAGCTCTTTCTTGTTATCTATTTTTACTTATTTTTTTCTAGCATTCCTTTCTCTTTTCCTTGGAGAGAGGTGTAATTCAATTGATTCCATATCTACTCTTACCTTTATGTGTATCCATTATAAATTTTGTTTCATATTGCTTCTATTATTTTTGCTTGTTCTTTATTTGATTTATATTCTGTCTGTAATGTTTGCTATGTCTATCAAGTATTTGATTATTCTTAGCTGTGCTTTCATACTTAAGAATGAAACATCAAAAACCTGAATGGAAACTCTATTAACTTGTACACTGTATTGTAAGGTAATGGGAAGGTAACCAGCATTTTCACTGAATGACCCCAAATGTTATTTTACGTACATCTATTCCCTGATGCTTTTCAATTTTTCTAGAGGAAAATCCAGTTACCTCTTACCTGTAGGTATATATCTGGTTGCCAGTACTCTGAGATCAGAATACAGGAAGGAGACTGGGAAACTTCGACATTCAGAATACACAATTTAACTTATTCTTCCTGTTTTCAGTCTAGTACATAACTCCTGACACCAATTGTGCCTCAATTCCCATGACCAGAACAAAATAGAATTAATCTCTCATCATTATGGTTGACTCCTTGCATAGGCTTGTAGAAGGAATTTGGGGCTTTAGACTTTCAAGTAATTCCCATGTTGAGTACAATAACTGGGATTTCTTTCATTCTCATTTATTTATTTATTTATTTATTATGCAAAGATTTATCAAGTGTCAGGTGATAAAGTCTTTCTGTGTATTGATTGCATAAATTTCCAACTTAACAATGGAACCATTTGTCTTATACACATACACACCCATATACACAGACTTTAAAGAATCTTAGTTTCTTGAGTTTCTGAGAAATTTAAAGGTTATTTATCTCATCTACTTATGCCAAGTCTATTATTCCTCAACATTTATAAGACATTTTTTAATTCAATTGCACAATTTAAATTTTTCTCATGGCATTTAGAGGGGAACCAGTGTTATAATGTGGTGGGGATTTTTTGCATGTAAGTATATAAAAACAGTTTGGTTATTTACCCCGAATCCTAAATCAGTCGCAAAAGCTGAACTATAAATTAAGTCATCAGAGACCTCTTCTATTGTTTCTTCCTTTTCTCTTTCACTGGAATATACTTGATAGCATATTCCTTTTATGCCATTGATTGTTCATCATTCTGTTCCCATATTAAGATAAAAATTGCCTCATCAGCTAATTCTTCCTTGATGTCTTTTGTATTTCTCAGGGTAAAAGTCTTTCATCATATCTTTCCTTTTTTTCTAGCTCAGATAAAATAAATTTGACTCCGTTTCCCAGAAAGCCATCCATTCAATTGGAAGAACATTAATTTGCTCTAATTTTTAGCAGAAATCATAGCAGAATATTGGCATATCCAGAGAATATTAAAATAACCAAGATGGAAGGATGTGGTATAGAGAATAGGGGAAGAACATAGAATGGAGAATCCCAAGTAACTATTGTAGAAACTCAAAAATTGGCAAAGCGACCAGGCAAAGGAAAGCCAAGGAGTTATAATATATATATATAGACTTTGCAGAAAAACCTGTATTCAAATTCAGCCTAAACAAATGACTTAACATATCTGAGTTCAATTTCCTCATTGTAAATTGGGGATAGAAAAAATATCTATTTCAATTATTATTACAATATTTAAATAAGATAAATTTAGCAAATGCCCAGCACAGTACATGGTGTGTGGTGTACATTCAATAAATTATAGTTAAAAGCCATTCTCTTTTATCTTTACTCAACTTCTGGGAAGGGAAAATTTTGATAAAATAACTTTAAATTATAGCAAAAGTGTTTATATGCTCTCTGAATTCTGGTGGAGTCAGAAAAAAAAAAAAAAAAAAAGGAAGGTAATAGAGTTGGAATGGGAGGACAAGGGAAAAACCTGTACTCTTCTAGTGACAAGTCTGCTTAGTCCACTTCTTCTAATAGTTATTACTAGACAATTTTCATGACAATATCTAATTCATGCAGCAATTCTGCTGATGGGCATTTAATAGCCTCATTTTAAAGATGAGAAAACCGATGCTCAGTAAGTTTCAGTGTCTTGCCCCCTGTGGCAAGAAACCTAGGAAGAAGAAGACGTGGTATTTGGACCCAGGTCAATCTGGCCTGCACATAGCACCACACATTTCCTTCATTTATATGTATAGTTCTGGATTATTTCTTTAATATTTATTTCCTTCTACTAAACTATAGATCCCTTATAAGGTAGAGACTGATCTCATCTGTTTTTGCCCATAATTGTGCCTCTGGTGCCAAGCTTAGTGATGAATTCATAGCAGAAACATAATAAATATTTGATGAATGTTAACTGAATGGATAAAACAATGAATGATAGAAGTGACAAGAATCATGTCAATGTAACTAGAATAGGAGACTTCATTAATGCCATGGAGGATGGTCAGAAGATTCTATCAATGTACTAATTCCTAAGTTGCTCATGTTTTAAACATCCTATGTTCACAGCACTACTAATTTGAAGAGGGAGGCCCACACAAAATGGGACAATGCTCTAGGATATCCATATCCAGTTATTGCTAAGCATTCTAGAGAGAAATTCTGTTTCTACTATCACATGCACCTTGAAAGGTAACTTATTAATGCAAAGCTGAACCCATGTTTATTTTTATCAATAGATGTTTCTTACTTGTTATCCTGGTATTGTTCTAAACCTAATCTTGTGTAACCACCACAAAAGGTATAACTCATTTTGCTTAAATAAAAGATTTCAAGTCTGCTAGCTTTCAGATAATTTATTCTCTCCACCTTTTTGTTCCTGTAATATTGGAAAGGGTCAGGTTCATTATGCTTCAAGAAAATAGAGAAATTGACATGGATTTACAGCACTCTATAGTGACAGAATTCTTGATGTAACATAAATGAGCACTTTACATGTGTAGATAGATTGATAGTAAAACTATCCATAAATCATGCAAAGAGATGAATGCCTATTGGGGAAAATTTTTCAACATCAATGGACAATTTCCCATTCTCTCCTCATACAGTCAATAGGAGAAAAATCCTTCAGAGTCCATGTGACTGACTTGGGGTAGAATATAATTTCCCTTTCAATTTTCAATTGCTGCTAAGTTGCCCCTGGCATTTTACAGCACAACAAAGTTGTATATGACCTTTCTGAGATCTACTCAGCAAGCGGGACCCTGAAATGTCAATTGCAACTCACTTGCTCTCAGAAATTTCCACTTGAAATTTGCTTTTACTTGAAATTGATCACATAGATTGCAATTGGAATGAAAAATGAAAAAAAAAAAAAAAAAGACCTTGTAGAAACCCTTAGGAAAATTAATCCATATCATTGTAAATGTGATAGAATGGTATGGCCTCTATCCTCATTAGTGAAGAAATAAGGTCAAGTGGACAAAAGTGGGCCTTAAGTCTGGCTGGGTGACCTTGTCCAAACCATTTAGCTTCATGACCCAGTATAAAACATCTCAGGTGCTCTCAGATCAAAAGGACATATTTATCATTATGTTAGTAAGCCAAATGTTCCTGTTTTCCCCTATAATACCCTGTCTTTCTCCTTTCCAAGATATGGTACTGGTATAGTTTTGCAAAGAGGCAGTCATTCTAACCTATGCTCACATTGTCCATTAAAAGGATTAAGCCTTTTCATATAAACTAGGTGTCTCTTGTTGCATCATCTTGTTGTGTCAGCTTGCCACACCTGCCCATCGTGAGAACTCACTGTCTTCTTTAGGAGGCACTGGGAACCAAACCACGACCTCCCATGTGGTAGGCCGGAGCCCAATCACTTGACCCACATCCGCTTCCCTCTCTTATCATTTTTTAAAGCTGTGCTTTCTTACTACAACCCTTTAACTATTTTCTGCAATTCTAAGGAAAATGGCTTTGCTAATTTTTGCTAGTTGTTTAAAGTTCTGTGGGGTCACAGTATTCTGGAATGTTTTCCACTACCATCTTGGCCAACTAGAAGCCTAGTAAATTCCATCAGCTATGTTTTGGTATAATAGCGATGAACTTTCCTGGCCTTCTTTTCCAGAGAATCAATTCCTTTATATCAGTGAAGTGGGAAAAGGCAGTAATCAAATTCATGTGACTTGACATTAAAGGAATTGTATTACGCAATGCCTATATTTTCAAGCAGTTAGATTTTCATTGAACAGCAGAATGATTTCTAGTCGTCCTCCTTCCCAACTTCTGATGCACCTATCTGTTAAATATTCGTTTTGTAAGGTATTGAATTGGCCCAGAGAAGCAGTTCACAACAATGGTGATTTTGCTCCCAATGGATATTTGGCACTGTCTGAAGACATTTTTCATCACAAAAAAGATGTGCTACTGGCTTCTAATGGATAGAGGCCAGAGATGTTTCTAAATATCCTACCATGCACAGAACAGCCCCAAAACAAAGAATTTTCAGGCCCAAAATGTCACTAGGGCCACTGTTGAGGAACCTTGACTTCAATTATTTCCAAATTCTAGCCATAGTAATCATTTAAATAATTTAGGGAACAGTCATTTAAAGATGAAATCATAGCTATTTAAAGCAGAAATCCAAAAATATTGTCTCATTTCTCACTTTAGATATTTTGAATTCATAATATTTTCACCAGGACTTTTAATGTGTGCTTTTCTTTTATTCTGAATATGTAGCCATTAGAGACAAGTTAGGAAGGATAATACCTATTTCATAGGGTTTTCATGAGAACTGAAACAACATATGTACACAGAGCAAGTACCCAGGAATGGTAACCATTATGATGATAAGTATTCTGTAGGCACAAAGGTGAGGCAAGACCTGCCTTATCTACCAATTAGTATACCTTTTGCTTCTCCCCATTTTTCCAAAGTATTTTTATTATTTTATTAATTACCAATAATGAACACTGTGTAGAACAAATGGACACAACTCTGTTATTTTGGAGGCTTTAATTTGCATTTCTATAGTTAGAGTCTTATTAGTAGAGCTAGTATTTAATGTTTGTTCAAGTTGAGCATGAACAGGTAGCTTCTCTTAAGTTCAGGGGAAAAAACTAGTGTGCCAAGTTTATCACCCTGTGAAATGTAACAAAATCCAAATCATGAGGGTACTGGTATACAGCAACAGTTTCCAGTATAGGAAAAGAAAGAGAAAAGAGAGTAGAGAGGAAGGAAGGAAGGAAGGATGGCAGGAAGGGAGGGCGAGGGGGAGGGAGGGAGGAAGAAAAGCCGGAGAAGTTACTACTTTGGTCATCATCAAGCAAAAGGTGAACTCATATCCTTTTCAGACTATTCCATTGGCTTCCTTACTTCCAAAAGCCACTTTTCCTTAAAACAAAAAGAAAATTTAGTTGGGATGTCTTAGATTGCCAGGACTGTTGTAACAAAGTACATCAAACTGGTTGGCTTAACCAACAGGAATTTATTGTCTCACAGTTTTGGAGACAAGAAGTCCAAAATCAAGGTGTTGGTAAGGCCATGCTTCCTCTGGAGTCTGGAGCATTCTGGTGGTGGCATCCCGGCAATCCCTAACTCAGTCTCTGCCTTTGTTTCATGGCATCTCTCTCCCTGTCTGTCTCTCCTGATCGTGTCCAAATTTTCTCTGCTTATAAGAACTCCCATCATATTGGGTTAAGTCCCACCCTGTTTTAGTTTGGCAACCTTAACTAATAGCATCTTCAAAGATCCTATGTACCAATTGATTCTTATCCAGAGGACTGGGGGTTAGGATTTGAAAATATCTTTGTGGCAGGTGTGATTTAATCCATAATAGATTGTTACTAGAGTAATGTCTACACTTACATGATTTTCTTATTGAATACAAATGGGCAAAAAGGAGTCAAACGATAACACAGAATGAGGCCTTATGGGAGGAGATATACACCCTGTCAAGTGCCATGCAAGAAACTGGTGTCCAATACCTGTTACTTGCCTGGTAACAAGAAGGAGAGCGGCCTGCCATCTCCGTGGTGGAGTGGAGGTTTTGCTAATAGACACGTTGTTATGGCCCTGAGCTAATAATTGCACAGAATTCTACAAACCAGCTGCCCTTTCTCAGAACATCCCTACTTTTTAGATGAGAAACTTTTCTAGACTAGAAATATTCTTACTTGCATTAAAAAGATTTAATATGCAAACAAAAACAGTTTGTGTTCCACCCTCGTAAAAATTAAATTCCTTAGAAGTAGAAAAAATAATTTACACTGAGATTTCCCAGTTTGGCAGAGGATTTTTATGGGAACAATTTTATCAGACAAAGTTTCTGTTACAAATTGAGAAGAAAATCAATGTGTTCCCCTTAGGAAACCTAAGCATTCATTGACATTAACATTGAAAGAGAACTTCTATATCATCTTTCTTTTTGCAGATATGTGCTTCCCAACTTTCCATGTCTGCCAATCTCAAAAGCCCTAATGACATCAGTGATGTATGTGCTGCTGACCATTTGCTGATTCTTCCTAACTAAAATTAATGCCACAACTCCTCACTACTTATGTTGCCTACTTCCAGGTGAAAACAACTTCATATTATGTGGCTGAAGTTGCTGTCTATTTGTAGTCATGCCACCCTGAATGTGCCTGCTCAAATATAATGACCTGTATTTGATAAATTTGTTCAAATTAATAACCTGTAACTACTGTTAGCATAATGAAAAGGTGATTTTAAACTGAGTGGAGTGCTTGATCTATCTTGGTCAATTTGCAAAGTGGCTACAACTCTCCACTGAGCTTCAATTTGATTAGTCAGTATCAATATTCATAGGGTTATAATACTACAGTTCCTTGTCTTTGCTGGCTAGACAAAGGAACTGTTCCCACTGCTTTCTTTCACCTCATTCTGCTATTTTGTGATTAGGTTTCACAAGATGCAAATAGGGGGAGGGCAGTAGAAGGAGTCAGACTGTAGGGATTGAATTATGGCCATTGTCCTTACTGATTGTTTCTCATCTCTTTCCTCACTCATCAGTAGGATACTAATGACATAACTGACCTTTGCTTAAATGAATACACCAAACAGGAGGACAGTATGAGACTGTGACTGTGCGGTTTACGTTTGCATCCTCAGGACCTATCACAGCACTTGGCCACATAGTCAGCAGCCTAATAAAATATCTAATAACTTGATTATTAAATAAAACCTAATAAACATACTGCTGCTTTCCTATACAGCACCATTCCCTAAGAGTGCAGAACACAATCCAGATCCATCTATGTTATTTTATATCAATTCTTCAGTTTCAAGAATGATTCATCAGTGACAGGTATATGGCTCTAAGGAACATTTCACTTTACACTTCTAATGAGCATGAGTCATCAAGGGGTTTGTGGTTATAATTCGTTTTTTTATGAATGTTCTTGGTTATTGCACAGAATTTCATCAATTTAGCCACTTATAAAATAATATAAATAAACCTTATCTAGATTTTCTAAGAAGGCCAGCTCAAGAAGACTCTCTTTCTTGAATAGGTCACAGATGAGGTTGATGTGAAGAATGGTTTTGCAGAAGCAGCCTGGAAAGACAAATAGTGCAAGTGAATTTGTTATATTTCACCTTCTCCTTCTCCTCCATCTCCTCCTCTGCTTTTCTGCTAGTTCTGCTTTGCTTAACATTTTGAATATTTAATACTATGCTAATTTGCCCATTCAATGTCATTTCTATTCAAGAGAAAATTTTACTGTAGTCATTCCACCCATATTTAAAATAAATGGGGGGGGGGGGAGATGGTATTTGAGACATATGCATTTTGGGGGGAATATTTTGAACCTCAAAAATAGTTTTTCTTTCTTTATGGACTTTTTTTATGTTTAAAGGCAGTGATAACTACTAATAATGCATTTATTTTTCTTTCTTCTCAAATTCCAATTGTACGTAGAGAGTCATCAAAGTTGACATATGTCACAATTGCCTTGATAGCCTTCTCTGAGCATTATTGCATTAAAAATGTCATAAAAAATAATATCTTCCAAGAATTCAAGCACATATAGACAAGATGTTTCAATATATTATAAAAATTAACTTTAGTGTATGATTTAGCTTTCTCATTTTTCTATTAGTCTAAGACCCCAGATTGCAAATAATCTCTTCTTCAAACCATAGCATTCTATACAAATCCATACTAACTTAAGAATTCATCCACACATGATTGACCCTGGAATAACTTGAGAATTAAAAATTGGCAGCAGCTTACATTTCCCAGGTCATGCATGCTGTTAATATAAAGACAAAAGTATACTCCTTCCTCCATGCCAAATTGGTTAGCATTCGGGTACATAGATTTTTCTTTCAAATACAGTGTGTATAATTAAAAAACAGTCTTTCTTCTAACTCTTCACAAATCTTATAGTATAAAAATATATAATTTTGTATATAAATTTGAACAACCTATAAACCAGAGCTCAGTTCTCACTATAGCATAGGTTTTATACTTACCTCTTGAGAATGGGTTTATACTCAACCTCCTGTGATGGTTGTGTTATAATAAACAAAAAGTGTATAAAGATTTTTAGAACAAAGGTTTGGTTGGTGGAAGCAATTTTAAATGTTTCAGGTAATGGTAACTATAAAAACGAAAGATGAACAAATTTTGGAATTTTATATTTATCTGTTCTTTTCCAAAGGCTAATCATGGAGTTTCTTTTCTTGATATGCATGTTTGCTTATGTGATAATTTTGATGAGCTGGCTCTTTCTTCAGGAAACAAGTTGAAATAGGTCTTTTCCCAAGCTTACTTCATATTCAAAAACACCTCCTAACTTTCATAGTGAGGAGTACATGTTGTGTCTGGCAACGTGCTCATTGTTAATTGGATCTTTGTAGCAAAGTGAGGATGTCCTGGAGGTGGAAGGAGGGGAACAGCTGTAATAGGTGTAGCTGGAGGTGAGTTAGGGGAGGAATTCCAAGGGGGGGCAGTTTTACAGGTGTGTGGGGGGTTAAGGGTAGAGAAGACATATATACCACAGATGTTACTTTATGTACATCCTGATTTTTAAAAGTACTATTATCACCACTTTCATAATTACCCCACTCAGAGCATGCCATTTTCCTATCCTAATCACCTACTCCCATCTCAGGCTGTTTATTCTAAGTATAAACTTGGGGAAATCTCAATCTCAGTATATAAATATGTTACTTGCAACTTTTTAAACTAGAAACTGAAAAGAAGTGTTTATTTTTTAACATTTACTATATTTCACACATGCTGGCATTTGTTGTCAATGGAAAGTACTTCAGTAAAATATAGGGTTTAAAGAGATTTTTTAACAAATTAATCCCTAAGAACTGGAAAAATAATTCCATTTCCAAGTTCGTTGTAGCTGTAATACTCAGCAGAACTCTTAAAACATCAATTAATATACTTTTTATTTAGAGATTTTATTGTCTATACTCATCTTCTGTTCAGGTTATTTCCCTTATTAATGATACCAGACTAGAGCTTTTTAGTCTTAGACATTTCCAGCTATTATCTTAACAATCTTGGCAAAAAAGTTTGAAAAGTCTGATGTTAGGATAAAATTTCAAAGGCATTTCATTTTCGAAAGAATTTTAGACCTGGTTAATGAAAAAAAATCAAACACCATTTGTAAAAATTCTTCTAATATCTTTGAATACATTCACACACTATGTATCTCTCAATTTATTTGATTTTAGGAATCAAATATATCTGATTTAGTAAGCCAAAAGCCCAGTAAGATATATTTATCATTTTTCCCAAATATTACTTTGAAGCAGAAAACTAATTTTCAATTAGAAATGTTATACATGTGTATAGCTCTTTAAAGCATCATATTTTGAAAATACACTTGCCTATTCTGTTTGAAAGAGGATGACTGCAACTGATATATGTTGAATAAATATTTATTGATTTGGTATCATTTGAGCCACCTTTTAAATTCAAAAGTTGTCTTCTGGAATCATCACATATATGACCTTGACATTGGATTGTTTTAAAGAATATTTACTCCAAAGACAGAGATCCAAAATAACTCTTGCAGTGCTTCTCCCAATAAAAATGGCCAAATACCATCCAACTGGAGCACTCTTTCTGCCACCTACCAAGATTGTTTATCTCAGGAAATCTGGTTGAGCTGCTAAGAAGAACAGACACAGCCAAGTTGAAGATGCTCTAAGATTTCCGTTTAATCCCTTCCTGTCGTCTCCTCCTTTATCTTTAAAAAGGGAATACTTACAGAATGGAAGAGGCTGTGTTATTCTAAAGAACCAAGGAACAGGTGGAAGTTCAAGGCTTTAGGGCATAAATCACATCTTTACTAACAGTAACTATGGGATCATTACAAAATTACTTAGCCGTTTAGGAAGTTAGTTACTTCCACCTCCCTCATCTGTAAGCACATGGGGCTCAATTAAATCTCCAAGGCCTCTTCAGACTACCCATAAAAAAATGCATGTAACTCTGGGACGTTCATTTTCTAAAGTAAATTTGTTAAGACTTTTTCATTAGAATATGCCAGAAGCTCTACTGAATTTTGGGGGTGCTCAATAAAAATTAAACAGTCAATTTTATTGTTCATCTGCAAAATGGGGTGAGTAATGCTGGCTGGTCTTACAAAACTTCATGTGAGAAATAATAAGTGAGAACAAAGCACTTTTCAGATCATGAAGTAATTCAAATAAGCTGCTTTAATAGGTCTGAGGTCTGGCTAGATGATGCAAGAATAAAGTGTCTTTTTTATTATTACATCTGTGAAATACAAGTCTTTTCTGTCTTTTCATCTGTTTAAGAAGAAACAGTCATTATCCTTGCTTATCACCAAAAGTCAGCATGAGTAATTTCTGTGCAAATGGAATTATTCATGTGATTTAACGTTTATCACTTTTAACAAAATGCAGCTTTTATCTTAACCTGATATCAAAATGAAATCATATCTTGATTTAAATAGTTTAATGAAGCATTCCATCAGCATTATACTACTCTGCCCAAAGAAAACGCTTTTTGAAATGACTGATAAGCTGCACAAATGAGAAAATTGTAAACTTAATAATCCTCCTACTAAAAAATAATTCAATTCAGGAATTGTTACTAAGGAAAATGATTTATTGCATTCCAGCTTCCTAGAGACTTCCACAATATGTTCTGTTTAATGCTTATGTTCAGTAAATAATATGGTCTGTATTTTTTACAGTGTTCCAACAAAAGACAGCCAGAAGACAATCTGATGATGACAAGTTCCATTGCCTTCCTAAGAAACAAGGTACTGACACTAACTTCAGCTTATTTAATAAACTCTAAATAAGACTCAAAGAGATCTTAGGAATACTGAATAAAATGTCCTGGGAGAGAAGTCAATAATTGAGTACTTGATTAATTTTAGTATTCAATTTGTATCTTACCCAAAAATAATATTTTCTATAAGATTAATGCAAAATAATTATTTTAATTAACAAAGACAAGAAGTGGCCTTATCAGAATATTTATGGTGTTGGACCAGCATTGATTTTCTGTGTTCTACATTGAGCTCCAAGAAAAGATTGTACCTTTTTCCCACTTTTTTCTTGACTTCAGCACTGATGCAACATTTTTATTACCAATTATTTGTTATGCAGAGCAGAGCTGAAAACTGTAGCTACAAAGATATTTCACACAAAGAGAATATTTTTCTCTTGTTCTGTAAGGGCAGCTGCTTCCAATTTTCCTTGGAATACTTGTCTTTTTGAAAAGAGAGATTCTAGCAGGTTATTTATATGATTTTCTGACAATAAAACCTTGGTTAAAGTTCAAAATGAAACTTTTAAAGGTGGCAGAGGTTGGGGACTGGATCTTATAATCCTTGAACATATACAAACCTTTTTACCCTCAACCCACCTTCAAAATAGCTTCAGTCCAAAATAATATTACTTTCAAGTTATTACAGCAAATTGTTGAGAGACACTGAAATAAAACCATGAAATTATTTCAGAGCAGCCACCAAAACATTCTCACAGTCAGTCCCCTTTTGTGTCATTGTGGAGATAGCTAAGTACAAATTGAGCCAACTTCTAACACCCAGTAATCATTGAATTCAGGACCTCAATGGACCTGCTCCCAGACACCATGAATCATTCTGCAAACAAAGGTGTACCCTTAAAAGAGTGAGTCTTCACCTGTCACTTCAAGTAGCATTTCCATGGCAGCAAGTTGTATATAGAAGAGTCTTCCAATGTAGGTGGTGTTTGTCTTAGTTTTTTAGAGCTGCTATCACAAAATGCCACAAACTGGTTGAAGAATATAATTCATACATGAACCTACATAAAAAATAAGTGTAGAGTAAAAGTTATGAAATTAGAAAACAAACAAACATATCATCCTTCAGGGCTTTCATATGTCACACCACCACCAACACCTTTCATTGTTGTGAAGCATTTGTTACAAACTATGAAAAAACATCATCAAATTATTACTACTAACTACAACCCATATCTTACATTTGGTGTATTTCCCCCCAACCCACCCAATTATTAACACCTAGTATTAGTATTATATATTTGTTATAGTTCATGAGAGAACGTTCATATTTCTTCTAACTACAGTCCATCTTCTACCACTAGATTCACTGTGTTTTAAGTCCCATGATTTGTACAATCCATTCAACATATACACTCAGTGGTTCTCATTATCATCAGAGTTGTGCTGTCATCACCTTAGCCAATTTTAGAACGTTTTCATTACTCCAAAAGGAAAAATCCCATACCTTCTTATATCCCTGGTATTGTTGTTCCTTAGAATTGATTTATCTTCTTGGCATTGTTGCAAAAATATTACAATGTTACTACTAACTATTGTCCATAAGTTACTTAGTTGTAATTTTCCCATGTATCACCATATACTTAACATTGTAAAAGAACATTCTTATATTTTTGCAGTTGACCACAATCTTTATCCAATACCGAAATCATTATTATATACCTTCCCCAGATTATTCTCTAGCTTCCTTTCAATTGAAATATTACATCCACAGACTACCCGGTTCAGCCACAATAATATTTAAAAATAAGCAGTGTTAGTTTTACTCATGATAATGTGTTACCATCAACTCTATTCATTTCCACTTTTTTTCTATAAACATTATTAAAAATACTACATACATTAAGCATCAGCTCCCATTTTCAACCCACATTCAATTTCCTAGTAATACGTCCATGACTTTACTCATCATTTTAATTCATATTAGTAAGACCATGCAATGTTTGTCATTGTGTCTGACTTATTTCACTCTACATAATGTCCTCAAGGTTTATCCATGTTGTCATATTTCATTTCATTTCTTTTCACAGCTGAATAGTATTCTGTTGTATGTATATATCACATTTTGTTTATCCATTCTTCATTTGATGGACACTTAACACTGTTTCATATTTTCACAATTGTGAATAATGCTGCTACGAACATTGGTGTGAAAATGTCAGTTCATGTCCTTGCTTTCAGTTCTTCTGAATATATTCCAAGTAACAGGATTGCTGGACAATGAGGCAGTTCTATATTTAGTTTCTTGAGGAACCACCAAACTGTCTTCCACAGAGGCTGCACCATTTTACATTCCCACCAACAGTGAAGGAATGTTCCTATTTCTCCATATCTTCTCCAGCCATTTGTAATTTTCTGGGTTTTTTTTTTTAAAGACATTTTTGTTATTTGGGGCCTTAAATCTTCCAAGGTGTGAAATAGTATCTAACTGTATCTTGGACTGGATTTCCCTAATAGCTAGTGATGTTGAACATTTTTTTATGTGCTTTTTGGCAATTTGTATTTCCTCTTTGGAAAAAAAAATGTCTATTCAAGTCTTTTGTCCATTTTTTAACTGGGCTGCTTGTCTTTTGATCTTAGAGTTGTATGATCTTTTTATATAACATGTATATCAAACCCTTATCAAATATGTGCTTTCCAAATATTTTCTCACATTGAATAGGCTGCCTTTTTTCTTTCTTGATAATGTCTTTTGAAAAACTAAAATATTTACTCTTGAGGAGGTCTCATTTATCTATTTTTTTCTTTCATTACTCATGCCTTGGATATAAGGTTTAAGAAACTACACCTACCACCAAGATCTTGAAGATGTTTCCCTAGATTTTCTTCTTGGAGTTTTATGGTTGTAGCTTTTATATTTAGATCCTTGATCCATTTTGCATTAACTTCTGTATAAAGTATGAGATGGGGTCTTCTTTCTTTCTTTTGTATAGGAATATCCAGTTCTCCCAGCACCATTTGTTGACTAGAGTGTTCTAGCCCAGCTGGGTCAGCTTGACCACCTTTTCAAAAATCACTTTGCCATAAATTTGAGAATCTATTGCTAAACACAGAATGCTATTCCATTGGTCAACATATCTATCTTTATTCCAGTACCATGCTGTTTTTACCACTGTAGCTACCCAATATGCTTTAAATTTAGGAAGTGAGAATCCCCCAACTTTGTTCTTTTTAAAGACATTTTTGTTATTTGGGGTCTTTAATCTTCCAAATAAATCTGATGATTGGCTTTTCCATTACTGCAAAAAAGGCTGTTGGGATTTTTATTGAGATTACATTGAATCTGTAAATTATTTTGGGTAGAATTGACATCTTAACGATGTTTAGACTTCTAATCCATACACATGGAATGTCCTTTCATTTATTTAGTTCTTCTTTGGTTTCTTTTAGCAATGTTTTGTAGTTTTCTGAATACAGGTCCTTTATGTCCTTGGTTAAGTTTATTCCTAAATATTTAATTCTTTTAGTTGTTATTGTAAATGGGATTTTTTTCTGACTTCCTCCTCAGATTGCTCATCAATAGTGTATAGAAATGCTACAGATTTTTGCATATTAATCTTGTATCCAGCCACTTTGCTGAATTTATCTATTAGTTCTAATAGTTTTGTTGTGGATTTTTCAGGATTTTCTAGATATAGGATATATTATCAGCAAATAGGAATAATTTTTTAGTTTTTATTTCCTATTTAGATGCCTTTTATTTCTTTATCTGGTCTAATCGCTCTAGCTAGAACTTCTAGCACAATATTGAATAATAGAGGTGACTGTAGACATCCTTGCCTTGTTCCCAATCTCAACAGAAAACTTTCAGTCTTTCACCGTTAAGTAAAATGCTAGCTGTGGATTTTTCATATATGCATTTTACCTCGTTGAGATTGCTTCCTTCTATTCTTATCTTTCGAAGTTTTTTTTTTTAATTAGAAAAGAACACTATTTTGTCAAATGCCTTTTCTGCATCAATGGAGAGGATCATGTGATTTTTCTTCTTCAAATTTGTAATGTGGTTTATTACACTAATTGATTTTCTTGTGTTGAAAACACTATATACCTGGGATGAAACCCAATTGATCATGGTGTATCAGGAGATCTTTTAGGGAGATTTTGGATTTGGTTTTCAAGGACTTTTTTTCAGTATTTTTGCATCTATATTCATTAGAGAAATTGGCCTGTAATCTTGTTTTGAAGTATCTTTACCTGGTTATGGTATCAGGGTGATGTAGAAATCATAGAATCAGTTTGGTAGTGTTCCTTCCTGTTCAATTTTTTGGAAGAGCCTGAGCAAGATTGGTATTAAATCATCTTTGAATGATTGGTAGAATTTACCTGTGAACCCACCTGGTCCTGGGTTTTACATTTTTGGGAAGTTTTTAATGACTGTTTTAATCTCTTGACTCATGATTGGTTGTTGAGGTCTTCCGTTTCTTCTATAGTCAGTGTAGGTTGCTCGTGTGTTTCCAGGAATTTGTCCATTTCATCTACAATTGTCTAATTTGTTGGCATACAGTTGTTCATAGTATCCTCTTATGATCTCTCTTATTTCTGCAGAGCCAGTGGTAATACCCCCCTTCATTTATGATTTTATTTATTTGTATCTTTTCTTTTATTCTTTGTCAGTCTAGCTAAGGGTTTATTGATTTTGTTGATTTTCTCAAAGAATGAACTTTTGGTTTTTGATTATCTCATTTTTTATTAAATCTCAATTTCATTTATTTTTGCTCTAATCTTTATTAATTCTTTCCTTTTTCTTGGCTTGCTGTTCTTTTTCTAGTTCTTACAGTTGTTCAGTTAGGTATTCAATTTTAGCTCTTTGTTCTTTTTTAGTTAAGTATTGAGGGCTTTAAATTTAACTCTCAGTACTGCCTTCACTGTATCCCATAATTTTTCATATGTTGTCATCTCATTTTTATTCATCTTGAGGTATTTACTGATTTCTCTTGCAAATTTTTCTTTCACCCATTAAGAGTGTATTATTTAATCTCCATATACTTGTAGATTTTTACTTTTTTGCTCATTTTTATTTTCCAGCTTTATTCCATTATGATCAGAGAAAATATTGCTTTTTAATTTCAATCTTTTTAAATTTATTGAGGTCTGACTTAGGAAACAACAGACAGTCTATTCTAGAGTAAGATCAATGAACACTTGAGAAGTATGTATATCCTGCTGTTTGGGGGTGTAATGTTCTAAAAATGTCTTTTAAGTCTAATTCATTTATTATATTTTTCAACTCTGTTTCCTTATTCATTCTATCCAGATGTTCTATCCAATGCTGAGAGTGGTATAGTGAAGTCTCCTACTATTATTATAGTATGTCTATTTCTCTCTTCAATTTTGCCAGTGTGTTTCTCATGTACTTTGGGGCACTTAAGTTAGTTGCATACATAGTTTTTTTTTTGTTGTTATTTTTTCTTGGATAATTGTTCCTTTTATTAACATATATTAACTTTCTTCATCTCTTATACCACTTTTTGCATTTAAAATCTAATTTTCCAGTATAAGTATCACTACTTCATATCATTTTAGGTTGCTATTTGAGTGGGATATCTTTTTCCAACCTTTCACTTTCAGCCTGACTTTGCTCTTGCATATAAGGTACTTCTCTTGTAGAAAACAAATAGATGGCTCATATTTTTAAAAATCCATTCTGTCTATGTCTTTTGATAGGGGAGTTCAATCCATTAACCTTCACTGTTACTACAGTAAAGGCAGTACTTACTTCATCCATTTTATCCCTTGGCTCTCAGTTGTCATATCTTAATGTTGTCTGTCTTTTAACCCTTTAAGTTTCTTTTCCTTATCATCTTCATTTCTACACGATTCTCCAAACCTCTTACCCTCCTTTTTTCCTTTCAAACTGTAACACACCCTTTAATATTGCTTGTAGATCCAGTCTCTTGGTGACAAACTCTCTCACTTTTTTGTTCATCTATGAAGGCTCTAAATTTACCTTCATTTCTGAAGGATAGCTTTGCTGGATAAAAAAATTCTTGACTGGCAGTTTTTCTCTTTCTTTACCTTAAATATATTATACCACTGCCTTCTCACCTCCATGGTTTCTGATGAGTTATTGGCACTTCTCCTTATTGAGGCTCCCTTGTAAATGATACATTGCTTTTCTCTTGCTGCTTTCAGAATCCTCTATCTCTGGCATTTGACATTCTATATTGTAGATGCCTTAGAATAGGTCATTTAGGATTTATTCTGTTTGGGATACATTGCCCTTCTTGAATATTGATATCATGTCTTCCATAAGGGTTGGGAAATTTTTGGTCAGTATTTCCTCAAATATTCTTTTTTTGCCCTTTTCCATGCTCTTCTCCTCTGGGACACCTATAATGCATATGCTTGTGTATTTCATGCTATAATTCAATTTACTGAGACCTGTTCAATGTTTTCCATTCTTTTCTCATTCTTTTCTTCTGCTTTCAAGTTTAAATGCTCTGTCTTCCAATTCATTAATTCTGTCCTCAATTCAAATTTCCTAACAAATGTCTCTGGTGTGATTTTTTTTTTTTTTTTTTTTTTTTTACCGGGAGGACCTGGGGATCGAACCTGGGTCCTTCCATATGAGAGATGGACACCCAACCATTTGAGCCACATCTGTCCCTCTAATGTGATTTGAATCTCACCCATTAAGTCTTTCATTCCCATAAGCTGTTACATTTTGCAGTCTTTCAAGTTGATCTTTATGTTCACCCAGTGTCATCTTAAAATCCTTTATCTCTTTATCATATTTTGCTTCAACTCCTTAAATTGATTAAGGAGATTTGTGTGAAGATCATTGTTTAGTTGTCTTAAATCCTATGTCTCATCTGGATTCTTTATTTGTTTCTTTGGCTGGGCAATACTTTTCAGTTTCTTTGTATCACCAGTTGTTTTTGTTGATATCTAGGCATCTGATTGTGTTGATGATTTTTCCCTGTTGATCAGTTTTTCTCTTGCCTAGTGGCTGTATTTCACAGGTCTTATTTGAGTTTTGATTCAATTTTTTTCTAAAACTTTACGATTTTCCTTTTTAAGTTATCAAAACAGGGGCATAGACCAGATCTACAGCGCCCAGGAAAGAAACAGGAGAGACAAGCCTTGCTTTCTTTCACTTTCTCAGCTGGCCAGAAGATGGTGTTCTTCAGCAAACCTTTCCATGGAGAGTAATCCTTCAATTTTCACTGACTGGCTATTCTTAACCAGCAATTTAAAATCCGCTTATGGTGACTAAACTCACGGAAGAGAAACCACAGTCAGCCCTCAGCCACACTCCTTCTACCCAGGGAGGAATATATCCATTCCCCACTCTGTTGGCCACTCAGCTACAGATTTTACCAAGGTTGTTCACCTCAGGGGTGGGGGATGGACAGCATTCCCAGCTACGGGCCAGCTCACAGTTTTCCTTTTGGCCTCTTTGTCTGTCCATCCCCAGTCCCTCCTGGAGGATGTGTGCAGCACTCTCCTGGTCTGCAGTTTCCCAAAGCAGTTCCCTAGGACAACTTCTACACTTTCTCCCTTATTTTGTAAGATAGCTGTGTCCTGCCTAAATTACTCCAACACAATCTTCTCACTGCTTGTAAGTTCATGTTCAAGAAACTCTCTTTGTCAGTTTTCATTGTTAGTGATTTCATATTTATTGAAGAAGGATATATCTTAAGCCTACTATTATTCTCTCCCCTGTGCCTTCCATTCTATCAAGAAATGAATGCAAAGCTCTGTGTGAGACCATTGTTTATTTAGGTCAGAACAGTTACTAAAGAATTAAAATAAATAAAATTATTCCTATCTGGATTCCTCCACATACCTCACAGAGATTTGGAATGAATAAAAGGAGTACATAGAAAATGCTTTCAGTTCTTAAGAAGAAAATTTCCCTGAGGCATCTTTCTTGTAAATTACTCAAATAACTCTGTTATTTGATAGCAACTCTGTTAAGAATTAAGTAAAAAATATGAAGAGATGACGGAAGATGACAAGCAGGAGGTGTAATGAAGAGATCCTTGGAATGTTTGATCTTATCAATTTATCCTTCTGTCTGTCTCACAGAGAGCAATATAGGGAATGGCTGCGAGTATCCATTAAGCCTAGAAGAGCCCAATTATTAGTCTACCATATGTATAGAAGAATAATATCCATCTATACCCAGAAAAAAAGGGGAAGAGAGAATGGTGAAAGGGGACCAGGACTTGATCAGAAATATTTTCTGGGATTAATATCTGCCTATATCTTGCTACCTAATTTGTTCCATCAAAATAAACTACCACTAGATTTTTAACTCTTTGGGGGCTGAGATACTGAAAATTTTAATAAAATTTTATATGGATTTTTTCTATGTAGATACTTAAATTCAACTGATTGAAGTTTTTGATTAGTTACCTTAGGGCAGTTTCCATGGGTCTCCTAACCCTGGACATTGATAACCCAGTGGAATGAAAGAGAATCTGTTCCATTTGAAAGGACTAGGGCACCATCAAACCTTATGAAGTGTTGTTTTGTTTTGTTTTGAAATCCTGATAACTACCATCTGTAGGGGCGGGGGCGGAAATCTAGCATGAAAAAAAAATAAGAATGATTAGGAAGATTTTAAAATAAAATACTTATGTACTTAAAAGGTTTCTTCCATCCAACCATTTTTCTCTAACTTTTAAAATTATTTATGACTTTAGTTGATGGTACATACTAGGTAAATGAAAGTGTTTATTATTGATTGAGTGCTTTTCAAACATCCTGTAATTTCATGGTATAATAGGAAAAGAAGTGCAGACCTCACCAATGATAATCTCTTTATTTGGCAGAGAACAGAAAAAAGCCCCTTTTATTAAATACTTTTCAGAATCAATATTTTCTAAGGAAGCTACTAAGTTCTCTAAAGAAAGTAAAAGAAATTACTTAATTCTCCCACTAACTACTGGAGAAAAGGGGATTATGAAAGCCAGGTATTTTCCCACTGAAAGTGTGTATCAAATGCTGTAGGTTCAAGACTGCCAAAAGATTGCCAGGAAGTTATATTATTGCTAAGTCAAGGAATTTTCCTGAGGAACAACAACAAAAAAATATAATTGGCACTCTTTTCATGGAAACTTAATAGATTGCTTCAACTCAATTTTCTCATCTTGAAAAAAACATAAGGAAAAGTGAGGAGGATGTTGGATCACAAATAAAATTTTCCATCAAAATACAATTGTCAAGTCAATTTTCCCAAGTTGTTTTAGAAATTAGAAGGTGCCAGAGAACATTGTCAGAAAATGCTGCCACCCACACTTCCACCCCACTGCCCAAAATTGAGCCTCCCAGGGAAGTCAAGGAATTCGTTTGTTGTTTTGTTTTGTTTTGTTTTAACTTCTAGAACTGAATGTTATCACAGTGATTGGAGTTGTTCATGTTTTTGAAGTCTGAGTCATTTTAACCAAGCTCACAGAAGATTGATTTATAACTATCAATTCCAACCTAGTAAACCTATGGTAGGGAAATATTCCTTTTTAGTGATTATAACGCTAGCATCTATTAGGACCCTGGTAAATAATAAAGTTTTTATAAAATATATTGTAATTAGAAAATTACTAGGTCAACATGGATCAAATCAAAGGGGTGCTGGAGGAATTTAAGCGCTCTTTCTTCAAGGCCTTGGGAATATCTGGTTAACTTTCTCTGCTTCACAAAATTGTATAATAGTCTAGGGTCAAAACTGTATATGTCTTCTTTATCTGCTTTTCTGTTTTCTTAGACTGCGTTTTTTTCTCTCCTCACTGAGATCATGGTCTTCCCTCAAATAGGTTACATAGCAACTGATGAAGTTTAATCATTCTTAGCAAACTGCCTTCCTGTGGTCAAGGGTCAGCCAACTTGACTCGGTTGTTCATCCACAAACCTCCTTAGCCATACAGTTAAATAAAGAATCTCATCAAGGACATGTTGTTACTGCCACTCTTAGAGGGCAAACCATTTCTTTGAGGATTGGGGGTAGGAAGTATGAGGAACACATCCACTCTAACCATACCTTATACCAATGACCCCTAACTCCAGATAAGCATAAGAATTATTTGTAGAGCTTTTAATTCTAAAATTTGTTTGCCTAAGCCCTACCTTAGATTTGGATTAAAAGTACAACAGATGAGAATAATAATCAGTATATAATCTCAAAACCCACATACAAAAAGAAAATTTCCACCAAAGAAACAGTATGTTTCAGAGGCTATGTGATGTAAATATGTTGTATTTCAAAAATAACTTTCAAAATATACTTTTACATTTTTGCAAACATTTAAAACCATGTTTCACATAAAAATTCAGATTTACAACCACTTCCTATTATATAATTATATAATTTGCTACAAAAGATTTTTTCAATTTTCATTTGTTATCACGCTTTCTGTGTTGTATTTCTATATTTGAGACACATTTTTTAAAACTCATCATTCTATCAAAAGTGGGAAAATAAAAGGTATACTGAAAGAATCATGTTATCAGGATTAAAAGGAAGGAGAACATACTTATTTGTGATAATGAAGACTATTGTAATGTATTTAATGATGTAGGCACTACTTTGCTTGGTAATTTTATATGCCTGGCTCCTGTAGGCTTATGAGTTTCCCTGGTTTAGTCTTTGCCCACCAATTCTTCACCCAGACTGCAAAATTGTTATTGGTTGGTCTTTTGGGAGGGACGCACGCTCATGGGGAAAATATACTCAGGGAACATATCTTTTATGTTTTCTCTAAGTGTCCAGTGCTGCAGCAGTTTGATAAATGTCAGATAATAAAATTTCCTATAAGCAGAAGACTTGGGGAAATATGGATGATATTACCCTTATGTAGGGAAAAGGGATTGCTGGTGTCTGAGGTATTTTCATCAGGCTGTTTTTGCCAGTACTGGATATATTAAAAAAGGAAAGAGGGAAAATTGTCAAAATGTGGTCATTTGTACTCCATAAAAGAATAATGGTCTCAGTTCCATTTTCCAGTATAACTAACGTTTCCATTTGTTGTATTACTCACAAAAGTTTTTGTTGTTGTTGTTAAAGTCATACCTGGAAAAAAGTTGTGTAACAGCTGAATTCAGGTCTAAAATGGTGATATGCTATTACTGGGTTTGGTGGTGCAGCGTTGACAGGTGGGTAGATTAGGAAGGGCAGGTTCAAATACCCAGGGCATGTAACTATGAATCTTGACATTCCATGAGTCCAGACAGGGGAGTGTCATATGCCCCAGGGGGGTGGGAAGGAAGGAACAGTTAAGATCTAATGGGGTATTTAGTGGTCATGGGAAAGGTTTTTCATTACCTTACAATAATGGACACAGGACATGGTAAATAGCATCAAAACTTATTAAACTGTATCATTTAAATTGTAAAATATACTGTAAATCATTGACAATGTTTAGTTGCTATATTTTGCTATCTGTATAACAGTTATAACAATGCTAACATCCAAAAAAAAAATAAATAAAATAAAATAAAATGGTGATATGCTCACAGCCCACATTGTGGTGGCCTCAGGTTTTACTCATAAAGGAAGGCATCAGTGATGATAACATTCTTAATTGTATTACGAGCTAACACTGGAAGACAAGCTAATGCTAGAATCTGAAACCAATTTTAATTAATTCTAAAGGTGAGAAAGGGGGATTGAGTCTACCCCTGCTGACAGTGAAATCAAGTCCTTTGCTCATTAAAAAAAAAAGTGGGAAGGTATTTAATCCCCTCACCCACTGATCCTCAGCTATCCCTCATTTACACAGATGCTAATTTTTCAAAGTGCTGCCACCTCCAGTTCTTGTGTTTCACATATACATGTAGAAACTAGTTTTCCCAGTAGGGACTGAGAAGGGACTTAATGTTGTACATTGCATTCTGGTACTCTCAAATAAAGTTCTGTAATAGGGGGATGGGATAGTCTCTTAGTAATTTAGCTGGGGGTTAGCTGCTTACAGATCTATCAGATCTCTTGTCAGAGAATCATGGCTCACCTCCATGTGGCAAGGCTGCACTATATGGATAAAAGCCTGCTAGACCTTGGGATCTTGGGCTGTGAACTTCTCTGATCAAACTCCTCATTAGTCCTAGGACTGAAAACAAAACTTGAACTAAACAAAGGGAATAGAAGAGAAGAACAAATAAATTCCTGCTGGAGCAGGGAGAACTCAACCTCAAGAGTATCAAAATAGTTAGCAAGTTACATTGGCTTATAAAGCCAATTCGAGGATTTCCAAAGGGGAAGTTAAAATAATTGGTTGACATTTAGTTCCTTATAAAGGAGGGTCCTACAAAGTAGGGAATGATCATAGATTTATTATTCAGTATATTTATCTATTTCTGATAGGCTATTTCTATTGTACTGAAACCAGCTTGTTTCCAATTGTTGCTTAAACTGCCACTTTTGCAGAGTACATTCCTTTTATTTTCTTCAGAAAGTCACACGTTTCTTTTTAACTCTTTAGAAAGTCCCTGTTAATTCTCAGAAAAGGGGTTTCTCCCAGCCACACCAAGGTAGGCAGCAAATTTATTGTACTTAACATTCCCCTCTTTTGATCATTTTTCCAATGATTTCATTGTGAACTTGGCCAAAACACTCAAGTCACTACTATTTCTCTCTCCTCTAGTGAGAGGTCACAGTGATCTGAGTTTCAGGCAGTCACAACAGACTCACTTTTGCTTTCTTCCTTTTAATTTCCACATAGGTTTTCCATTTTTTATTGTAGTGAGGTGTATTGGGTGGCTGTTTAATTACACTTAAGACTGTTGGAGTGGAGTCACAATGGAATGGATTGTAATTACGGCCCTTTTTTCAAATCAGGGAGACTATTGTTAAATTTATGTTTAATTTTAGTCTCAGTCCACCAAAGACAGTCCCATTTCCATTTAATCTCCTTTTTGACTGGCTATTGTAAAAGCAATCATTTGTCTCATGAGTGACAAAGAATTTGAAAGAATTCTTGAAACACAATTGGTACAAGATCTAAAAATGTATATTCCAATAATTATTATTAAATGCGTGAATCCAAAATGTATTATTGGTCCCCAAATTCCACTGAACCAGGAACCAAGATGCCCATTGAAATGTTTGTGTGACCAATATCATGGAATATTCTCATTGATATTTAAAAGTTTTTAATTGTTTACTACAGTGTCAGATTTATTAACATAAAAGCAACACTGTTCATGTATCAGGGTGTAAATGTCCCACTGCTGGGCAGTCAGAATATTTAGGTCCCATCTATTCTGTAAAACCACTGATGCTAGGCTATTTACTTCATCTTGAGAGGGTGAAGAGTTTTTAGAGTAGTCTTAAAGCTCAGTTCCATAACCTTTGATATATGTATAATTGCTTACTCCAGATCATATGTCCCCATGGACTCCAGGCATGTAAGAATGAAACGCATATTAAGGGTTTGGAGGTATTACTCCTTATTTGTCAGGTTGAGACTTGATGTACAAAGGAACTTAAATTAACTCTTTGACCAGCATTTAGTATAGACAATTTAATCACAGTCAGAGCAGGTTATCATATTCTACATTTTCCGGACCAATCATGGGGAAGTGCTTTATATATTCTTTTTCCACAAGAAATAAACATTGCTTTGGGTAACTTTATATGTAAAATAGAACTACCTCAAATAATTGTTTCTTTGCAAGACCAGTAAAGTGAGAATTTAGTTAAATTATAAGAACAACCAGTATGTCTGGTAAATAGTCACAAAAGACCAGAGGAAAATCCAATCATTGTATGGGTAAAATTTCCTCTATGAGTTCATCTGGAGTATTTATCACCCCAGAGAACATCAAACTTATTGGTATTATATAAAGGGAAAAATAGACATATTACAGTGGCCAAATGAATTAATTGTATGTATATTTTGAAAATTTTGAATCTCTATGTATGAAGATTGAATTAATGATGGATAATACAGTAGCATTTATTTTAAGGCCAGTATCATTATAAGCAGGGAGCCATTTAAGATATTTATAATGAAACAATAAGATTTGATTATATAAGTCAGAGGGAATTTCTCTAATGTGGTATCCTCCATTGAGGTATTCCATACAAATAGGAAAATTTCTAGTGGCATTAGAAATTATTAGCATGGCAGAGAGTGTGTGAATATATGGCAACAATAGTTATTTGTATTTTCTGTCCCCTTCTGGTGCTAAAATAGTTCTAAATGCAATTGCAGGAGCAGGATTTATATACATTTCTGGCATTTTATCATATAGCAATTTTGTGCAAAGCCAGCAATTTGTTAGGCAGGCTATATCAGAGATTCTTTGTATTGCTGGAGCTAAAGGGTGGTCTTAATTTAAAACACTTGGCATATTTAAAAGTAGCATTATTATATCTAAAGACTTCATTTAGTACTAGGTAAGACTGGCAAATAGGTCAATTAAAAAAAAACAAAACAACAACAGGTGCTAACAATATTACCAAATGGAGAAAGTTCAAATAAAATCTATGGTTGCTTGTTCTGTGATCTTGGATAAAGCTATCCTTTGAAGTCATCCTCTTCTAGGACCAGCTGCTCCTGATCCTTAGTTTCAATTTATATTCATTTATTGGGATAAAATTTCAGTTTTAGTCCCTGGAAGAGGCTACTTAACCTGGGAGATATGATTCCAATAGTTAATTTTCTGTTATTTAATAGCAATAAAATATTTTTTGTAAGCCTGATCAGATCCTTTTTAGTGAGGTTTAAAATAATCCTCTAAATTTGAAGTCTAAGAGAAAGCAAGGGAGAAATCAAGACATTATCTAGGATTTGATTTTGGAGGAAGCAAAATGGTAAAACTCATCAAAGGTTTGAACACTTCATTAAACAAGATCACAGGATACCATGAGACAATACTTGGTTTGCTATTGAACAAAAGTATTAATAAAAATTAGAGAAATTATTATGTGAGATACTATGATTATTTTACATTCAGTAAACTATTTTATAATGTCTTATTAAGAGCAGACCAGTAATCCAAGGACATTTTGTTTTTGTAACAAAAGAAAATCCAGTTCAGTACATTATTTGATATAAAAGCTCTTAAAAATCTTATAAATAAACTCATCAACTTTGACCAACTTTGACCACATGAAATGAACAAGTTCTTTTACTTTAGGATAAAGCTACTCTCTTATTTCCCTTAATAGAGACACATTTTAAATATCTTACCAATTTAGTTAGCAAAAAGATTATTAAAAACTGTCTTTAAGCTAGCATCTTACACAGCACAATTTTTGTCAAAATAATGAATCAATTTGGGCAACATAAACTACAATTTTTTCTTCTTAAACATTTTGTAAACATAAATGTTTTAGTTTTAGTTTATTTAGCCAGTAACCTTGTGTAATTTTAGGAAAAACATACCAAAGTAGAGTAAAAACATGATTGTATTGTATCTATCACCTATAACTCAAAAGACATAGCTGTTTGTATTTAGGCAACACTGTAGTCTCATTTGCTAAAGAGCTACCTAGCTTGTGTGAACTTGGATTTTAAAACAATTGAGTTAGCTTCTAAAAACATTTGAAGCATTAAAGTTTGATTTCTTTAATTCCAAGGTTTCAGGAGTATTTAACTCATATAAATGTTTATTTATCCTGAACACCTGAATACCTGGCAATACCATCTGGAGGAAAAAAGTACCATACATATAACATATATACATAAGCATTCAGACACACGCAATGAAAACTTATAATTTAAAATTTTTAGCCATGGGTCAAACAAATTGACTTAAAAACACAAAAAGACAAAACACAGATAAACAAAGCTCACTAGATTATATAAAATTGCTGGCTTTTTCTTTTTGCCTTGGCAAATTGTGGATTTCTACTGATCTCTGTGTTTTTGAGTGAAAGCTCCCAATTGTAAATTGTACTTGGATATTCCTAAGATTGAGGGCTCTTTTAGAGCTCTTTTGACAGGGTATAGGCCAATTCACATTTTCCCTCTCATTGTAATCATTCAGGAGTAAGGGTTTTAATTAAGTTATGACAAGGAATAGCCATTTGAGAGGAGCTTGGGACTCACTGGTGACCATAGCCAGCATGACCCAAAAAGTTTTGATGGAGGGTAAATTAGGTAACAGCAGGGAAGGGTGAATTTTGATTTTTATAAGGTTGGTATTTTGATGTGTCTCTAGAAGGCAAGTCTAATTGGGCTTGCACCATACATATAAGCAGTGGATGATCTGGAATGTAAATTTGTTTTGTGAAAAATTCTCTTCCTTTGGAGACATTTCACAAACTAAAGGAATGCTCATCATTTAGTGGCCCTATTATTGTGATAAGAGGTTTGGGTAGTGGGAGAAAGGACCTCTGAACTAACTGATATAATTTCTTCTACAATTTGGAATGATTTTTCTTGGGGCCTGGGAAGTCCTTTATAATCAGACAAAACACTCAGGTCAGGTGGAAAGGGTAACAGTGAGAGGGAATTGTGGGACTATAAGAGTCCTTTTGACAAAACACTCAGGTCAGGTGGAAAGGGTAATGGTGAGATGGTTTTGTGGGAATATAAGAGTCCTTTTTACCTTTTAAAAGATTTGAACACAATTTTAAAATGTCCCCAACTCCTTTTGTATAGTCCAGCAGCTTATCTTTAAGTATACCTCTCAAGTGTACTGTTATAACTAGCTCAATATTCCCCCCAATGTGGCCACTGCAAATTCAAGTCATCCCTCGTGAGATTTACCCCTTTATTAAAAACAAACATGAATTTGGCCCATAGTGAGAAAACATGTAAGTAACAAGCTTATTTGCTGAAAGAGAATAGAGAGATTTAAGTTTAAATTTAGAAGAGCCTATGTTCAAAGATTCTAAAATTGAAACTTAGATAGGAGTCAGGAAAACAGAAAAATGGCTTTCTTAAGACATACCAGAACCTCTCTACACCCTCCACACACAGACAGAGCAAGGTACTCACCAAGGAGACATCTGGATCAGACCAAAAACAAGTCTAGTAATATTCCAAAGAACTCAATGCAAAGGAAGTGGAGTTCAGATGTGGGAGAAAATTACCCCTGAAGCTCCATGGGCAGAAAGAGAGCAGTGGATACAGAGTCCCATGGATACTAACACCTGGTCATTCACCAGTTGCAGAGATGATTGAGGGGAGGTGTCTTCGCTGGATCCCACTTCTGACACCAGAAATTGTCAAAAGAAACTGAATCACCAGTAATAATTGATGTAATGAATGGGTTTATGGAAAGAGAAACTGCTAAAGCAGGGAGATCTAAAATTGAAGTAAGAGTCTCAAAATAGTAAGTTACATTGACTTATAAAGGTTATTAGGAGAATTCTAAAGTTGGTTGATATTTAGGTTCTTTGTTATAAAGGAGTGTCTTGCAAAATGAGGAATGACCATAAATTAGTTATACAGCATATTTCGTCTATTTCTGATAGACTATTCCTATTGGACCAAAACCAGCTTATTTCCAATTGTTGCTTAAACTGCAAATTTTGCAGGGTATGTTCCCTTTGTTGTTGTTGTTTTCAGAAAGCCCACTTTTATTTTTAGATCCTGTTATTTCTGAAAAAGGGGGTCACTCCTGGCAAAACCAATGGAGACATACAATTATTCTACTTAATAACTCTCTTTCAAGAATTATTGGGAAAAAAAACAAACAAATAATATGGGAACTTCAAAAACTTTCGAGAGGAGAGGAAGGAGAATTTAATTGTGAAGACTCAGGATAATTATACTTCTGCAAATGATTTATTTAATGAATAAAGTTTCCAGAAATCTTCCCCATTGCACCAGCTATTGATATAGAGCTCATGGGAAACACACACACGTGCACACACACACACAAGAAATACTTTCAACTAACAATTGTGATTGGATTGTAATTAAAATTAACTCTGAAGTTTTCCAAATATTTAAATTTTAGAAAATGCTCTAAGATACTAAACAATAAATATGAAGAAGTATGGTCCTTTTGAATTTTCATTTGTTTAGTTTAAGCCAGAACATCCGACCTTCAAATTCAGTACTAGAAACCTGACACCATTGAGCAGGGGCAAAAAAAAAAAAAAATTAAGAGAATTGTGAATTCAAAAATTGAAAACATAGAGAGCAAACAGCAACAGAAAGTTAATGTAAAGGTCAGTCTGATATGAAAAAAAAATAGATAAGAAGTATTTAAGGTGAGATGGCAGGATGAGATTAAAGAGAAAGGAGCAAGAAAGATATCAGTATAACCTCAATTTTTAAAAGAAGAAATGTACACATATAAATATTACAAAAGGAGAAATACCAAGATGTTAACATTATCTGTTTATGAAAAGAATAATAGCAAGGGATTGTCATTTCATTTTCCAGCACTCTTCTATATTTTCTAAGTAGTGGGTAAATCATTTTTTAAAACCACAATAAGTAAAGTGAAACAACAAATAATATATGCATCCTTAAAGTTAAGGTGATTTAGAGGCTTTTCTTGAAAGTTATAAAGAAGTCTACAGACCAAGCATCTCCTAACTCACCCAAGTGAACCAAAACTTATTTAGCTGCCAATTCCCTAGCTATGTAGTGAAACAATAACCTCAGGTTTAAATCTTTACGTGTTTTTTTTTTTTTTAAGATTAAAAAATTTTTTTTATTTACTTATTCCTCCCCTGACCTCATTGTTTGTCTTCTTTTTAGGAGGCACCAGGAACCGAACCCAGGGCCTCCCATGTAGCAGGGAGGTAACTAATCATTTGAGCCACCTTTGCTCCCTTTATGTTTCTATTACTGACAAGTTTTTTCAAATTCCACAAAATAATTTTATATGATGGTACAGTACTTTATGTTAGCCATAGCACAGTCGTTACAGTTTAGTACTTAAGTATGGTAATGTATGGTATGGTATGGTATGGTATGGTATGGTATGGTATGGTATGGTATGGTATGGTATGGTATGAAATGGTAGGTCTGATAAATGTAGCATAAATTGAAATGGTATGTATTCTATGAGTAAGTCTATTAGCAATGTAGAAGGATTTTTTATTGTAAATACAATGTACTGTTATTAGTATTACACAAAGTTGGAGATCAGAAGAAAATAATTACCTCTGATGTCATCACAATAGAACTAATATCAATTTTTAAAGTATTTTCAATGTGTAGTTAAAATTATTTATGTGTAGTTAAAATTTTAGTGTATAAACAATTTTGTATCCAGTGTTTGTTCTTGTCATTATAAAATAAGTACTTTATTATTATTATGAGTATATAATATTTACTCAATAAATAATTCATATTTTAGACTCCCTGTTTTTAGGCAATCAGTTGCTTCCCTAAATTTTTTTTTCAATTGTTCTTCTAGCCAGTCATCTGAAAATAGCAAGAAATTTAATTAAAAACCCAATTCACTTTCTTACTCAATATATAGGTTCATATCCTCATAGAAATAAATTGCTTGATGTTTTTATTACCACTTCTTGATCAAATAAAGAATATTGTAAAGAGAAATTGATCCAAGATTAAATAAACCTTTAAAACTATAGTTTGTCCCCAAGCCTTTACATTGAGAGACCAAGAACCTGCAATATGTATTGCTGCCAATATGCCAAATACTTCTTGATGAATACTATGTTAAACACATTCTAAGTCTTCTGAAAGTTAACTAGTAAGAAATATATAATTCTAAGTAAATGGTTGGAAAAAGATATTCTGTGGAAAAAGTAATCAAAAAAAAGCTGGAGTAACAATACTAATATTAGACAAAATAGACTCTAAATACAAAACTGCTATAGGAGATGAAGTAGAAAGTTATATATTAATAAAAAGAGCAATTCACTAAGAAGAAATAACATTAATAAATATGTATGCACCTAACTAGGGTGCCCCAAAATACATGAGGCACATATTTGCAAAACTGAAGAGAGAAATAGATGTCTCTACAATAACAGTTGGAGACTTCAATAAAACATTCTCATCTTTGGAGAGAAAAACTGGACAAAGGATCAATAAGGAAATAGAGAACTTGAACAATAATGAGCTAGACCTCACAGACATATATAGAACATTACACCCCAAAACAGCAAGGTATACATTCTTCCCAAGTGCTCATGGATCTTTCTCTGGGATAGACCATATGTTGGTTCATGAAACCAGTCTTGATAAATTTTAAAGATTGAAATTATACAAAGCACTATGTCTTCTCATAATGGAATGAAGCTGGAAATCAACAATAAGTGGAGAAAGGGAAAATTCACAAATATATGGAGGTTAAACAACACACTCTTAAGCATTCAGTGGGCCAAAGAAGAAATCACAAGAGAAATCAACAAATGGTGCTGGGAGAACTGGATATCCACATCCAAAAGAAAGAAGGAGGATCCAAATAGCCAAAAGATCTTTAAAAAGAAAAAGGAAGTTGGAGGACTCTCGCTTCCATACTTTAAAGCATGTTACCTAACTACAGTGGTAAAAACAGCATGGTGCTGGCATAAAGACAGATACATTGACCAATGAAACCAAATTGAGATCTCAGAAGTAGACCCTCACATCTACAGTCAAGTGATTTTTGACAAGGCAGTCAAGCCCTCCCAGCTGGACTAGATCAGTCTATTCAACAAATGGTGCTGGGAGAACTAGATATCCATATCCAAAAGAAAGAAGGAGGACCCAGTCTCACACCTTATACAAAAATAAATGCAAAATGGATCAAAGATCTAAATATAAAAGCAACAACTGTAAAACCTCTAGAAGAAAATGTAGGGAAACATCTTCAAGATCTTGTGGCAGGCTGTGGTTTCTTAAACCTTACACCCAAAACATGAGCAATGAAAGAAAAACTAGATAAATGGGACCTCTTCAAACTTAAACACTTTTGTGCTTCAAAGGACTTTGTCAAGAAAGTGAAAAGGGAGCCTACTCAATGGGAGAAAATATTTGGAAACTACATATCTGATAAGGGTTTGATATCCATGTTTTATAAAGTGATCATATAACCCAACAATGAAGACAAGCAGCCCAGTTTAAAAATGGGCCAAAGACTTGAATAGACATTTCAAGAGGAAATACAAATGACCAAAAAGCCCATGAAAAAATGTTCAACATCATTAGCTATTAGGAAATGCAGATCAACACTACACTGAGATATTTCACACCTAATATATGGCCATTATTACAAAAACAGAAAATAGAGGTGCTGAAAGGATGTGGAGAAATAGGAACACTTCTTCACTGTTGATGGGAATGTAGAATGGTGAGCCTTTGTGGAAGACCGTTTGGTGGTTCCTCAAGAAACTAAATATAAAACTGCTGTATAATCCAGCAATCCCATTACTAGGAATTACTAGGAATTCAGAAGAATTGAAAGCAAGGAGGTGTACTGACATTTGCAGACCGATGTCCGTAGCAGCATTATTCACAATTGCTAAAATATGAAACCAGTCCAACTGTCCATCAACCGATGAATGGATAAATATATATGTGGTATATGCATACAATGGAATACTATTTAGCTGTAAGAAGAAATGAAATCAGGATGCATATGACAATGTGGATGAACCTTGAGGACGTTATGTTGAGAGGAATAAGTCAGACACAAAAGGGCAAATATTGTATGGTCTCACTAATATGAATTAAAAAGATGAGTAAACTCACAGAGGTAAACTCTAGAGTATAGGTTACTAGGAAATTGAATGTGGATTGAAAATCGAGCTGATGCTTAATGTATGTAGAATTTTTAATAAAGCTTATTGTAAATGTTTGGAAATGAATAGAGTTTATGGTAACACATTATAGTGAGTATAAATAACACTGCTGATTTATAAATGTGACTGTGGCTGAAAGGGGTAGTCTGTGGATGTAATGTTTCAATTGAAAGGAAGCTAGAGAATAATGTGGGAACTGTACAACATAGTGATTCTGGTGGTCGATGAAGATTGTGGTTAATAGTATAAGAATAAGAGTATTTTTCCTTTACAAAGTGTTAAGTCTATGGTGATACATGGGGAAATTACAACTAATGTAACTTATGGGTTATAGTTAACTGTAATATTGTAATATTTTTGCAGCAATGGCCAAGAAGATATTATATACATTCTAAGAGATAACAATAGCAAGATATAAGGGGGTATGGGATTTTTCCTTTTGGATTAATGAAAACTTCTAAAATTGATTGAGGTGATGACAGCACAACTCTGTGATGAATATGAGAGCCAATGATTGTACAATTTGAATGGCTTGTACAAAGCACGGGATGGTATAAAACAATGAATCCTGTGGTGGAAGATGAACTGTAGTTAACAGAAAAATATGAGAACATTTGCTCATGAACTATAACAAGTATATAATACTAATACAGGTTATCATTAACCAGGTGGGTTGGGGGAAAAATACACCAAATATAAGATATTGGCTATAGTTAGTGTAATGTTTTGACAATGTTATTTTATAGCTTGTAACAAATGTTTTACAACAATACAAGGTGTTGGTGGTGGGGTAATGTATGGAAGCTCTGTATGATGATATGCATGTTTGTTTTGTAAGTTCACAACTTCTATATATTTATTGTTTATGGATATTCATATATGAATGAAAAACTTCAATTTAAAAAGTTAAAAAAAAAAAAGAAAGAAATATACAGTTCTAGAGGAAGAGAACATACCCTTCCATTCTCCAGTGAATAGTAATCAAAATACAATAAAGTGGTCTTGCAAACCCTACCAGATGATTACAGGTCACATGTTTTGATTTGATGAGTCTTCCTTTAGAAAGAAAGTTACTAAAATGCCTGAGTCATTTTTCTTTGCAAATTGTCATGGCTAACAGTAATTTCTCAAGACAAAATGCTTTGTTTTAGTGTGAAATAAAAAGAAGTAAAATAATATGCATGTAAAATTCCAGTTTTAATGTACTCACTTTCTGGACTTGATATCTAGGGTTGTTGCTGATGCCCCTAACTTTTATTCTTTTAACTTTGAACATCTGTCTGGACAAAAGAAGGTCACCTTACCTATATATATATTCATTAAAAAATTATGGAAGTATACAATTCATACATGAGCTGTATTAGTCAGTCAAAAGGTTGCTGATGCAAAGTACCAGAACTCTGTATTGGTATTTATTTGGCGTAGAAGCTTTACAATCATAAGGCCCTAAAAAGTCCAACTCAAGGAACCATAAGAGGTACTTTTTCACCCAAAGTCATTGGCCACGTGTTGGAGCAAGATGGCAGGTGATGTCTGTGATGGTTCAACCTTCCTCTTTCCTCTTAAGGCTCCATGGACCCAGCTTCTTCCTGTCTCAGCTGTAAGCTGGCATAAGGCTCATCTTTCTCCCCAGGGCTTGTTTCTTTCCAGGCTCAACTGCTAGGTTCTCTTCACGAGGTCAGCTATAGACTATCAGGCTCATCTCTTCCTGGGGCCTCTGCTGTGTCTAATGAGCTGTCTCTCTTCTTCTGTGTCCTTTTTCTCTGTGTGTTTGCTTCTGTGATACTGAATCACACTCTAATGACATGGTTTGATCAGAGCCCTAATCTTAATATAATTAATCAGACATCTCAGCTGAATCTAATACAATCAATGGGTTATCATGCCAGAGGAACCGACCAATTTACAAACATAATCTATATTTCTTTTTGGAATTCATAAATAATAGCAAACTGTTACATGAGCCTACATAAAAAATAAGTGTATAGTAAACATTGTGAACTTACAAAACAAGCACGCATAACATCATACAGGACTCCCATACATCACCCCACCATCAACACCTTGCATTGTTGTGAAACATTTGTTACAAATTATGAAAGAGCAACATCAAAATATTACTGCTAACTATACTCCATATTGTACATTTGGTGTATTTTCCCCCACCCACCCTATTGTTAACATCCTATGTTAGTATTATATGAAGCTGAATTTAGAACTGCTGTATGATCCTGCAATCCCATTGCTAGGAATATATTCAGAAGAACTGAAAGCAAGGACTTGAACAGATACTTGCACACCAATATTCGTAGTGGCATTATTCACAATTTCTAAAATATAGAAACAACCCAAGTGCCTATCAACCAATGAATGGATAAACAAAATGTAGTATATACATACAATGGAATACTATTCAGCTATAAGAAAAAATGAAATCGAGATGTATGTGATAACATGGATGAACCTTCATGACATTATGTTAAGTGAAATAACCCAAACACAAAAGCACAATTGTGGCCTCACTAACATGAACCAAATATGATGAGTAAACATATTATAGATTACTAGGAGATAAAGTATGGGTTGAAAATGGGAGCTGATGCTTAATGCACCTTACTTACATTTTAATAGCTAGAATTTGAAAAGTGAAGGGGCTATTGAAATGAATATTAATAAATGGATTCACTATTTTCTGAATCCAGCTAAACCTGGATATTTAGCAAAACTTAAACTGGCCCCATTTTCTGGGAACATTTTCCTAAAGTAGAAAATCCAACTGCCTGCGATAAAAATTAAGATAAAAGTGAATTCACACTTGGGCAAAGTTATGTTGGAAGTGAGGTGATACATAGATGGTATGGCTGTTAAATGTTGATGCTAACCCTATACACTCAGGCAGGAATGGCACATAGAATTCTACTGCAAAGTGCATTTCAAGAATTGAATTTGAGTGTGGAGGCCTATAAAAAAGCAAATGGTATGAGAAGCAAGATCTCAGTTGTTACCTATGCTTTTTGCTGCTGAACCAGTTAGTCCTCTGGCTGACTTGTGTTTCTCCAATTCCCCTGGGATTTCATGCTCTATCATCCCTGAAGGAAAAAAATTACAATGTAGAATCTGTTGACATCTTGTTAGTTCAGGGAGACTAGAACATCTGAAAAGAAAAGACAAGGCAAGAAAGTCCCCGTGGGAATGAGAATGATGGACCATTGAGCAATTTTACTTGCATGGGAATCATGTGAGGAGGGAAGCCTCTCAGAGTCCCTGTTCCAATATTCACTACCAGAGTCCTTCTCAAAACTGAGAGGGACATTAGGTCATCCCAGGGCAGCCCTTATTTGAGGCTCAAGTCACCTTCATATACTTAAACCCTAGCATCAAACACTTGAAAACTCTTTTCCAGACCAACCAATCCTAATTCTAGCAACCAATTCCCTCCCCCCCCCCCCTTTTTTTTGAGGTACCGGGGGCAAGGGATTGAACCCAGGACCTCATATGTGGGAAGCCAGCGCTCAACCACTGAGCCATGTCAGCTTCCTGGGTTTTGTTTTCGTTTGTTTAGTTGTTTGTTTTTCTGTTTTTAGGAGGCACCAGGAACTGAACCCAGGACCTCCCATGTGGGAAGCAGGTGCTCAACCGCTTGAGCCACATCTGCTCCCCAAGCAACAAATTCTTACTACTATAGAATTTGAATGTCCACTCCCCCATTTCCCAAGCATCTTTCACTCTGATCTAGACAGTCTGGTTTAACTATTTCTTTCTTGAAAAACGAATCCTGGTAATGAGTAGGTTTCTCCAGGGAGAGATCACTAACGTGCTTAAGGTTAAGCAGGACCACCTAGACTCTGGTGGCATATTAAGATTTGACAGTGCATTAAGACATGTGCTCTTCCATCCTGAGAGAGGTAAATAGGTATTTGGACTTACGGAAAATAGCTAAATGAGAAGGTGCAAATGCAAATGAGTTGTGTGGTCTGGCAGGTAGCACAAGTGTGTTAAGTCATACAGTAACTAAAAGAAGAGCGATATTGGAGTAACATGGATGGTGCATACCATCCTAAAGGCGTGTAGGTTCACTTATGTCTTTAAACATCTTGTTGGACAAAGCACTAAATCACCTCAGGCCATCTCTGGTGTAGCATTAAGTACACAGCATGGGAAACGAGACAATCTAATCTTCTTATTATGCTGAGCAAACATAAATGATATTGCTCCAAAACAAATTCTTTTGAAAAGGAAGCATTTTGCTGCCAAATGACCAGCAGTTATTTATTTTAAATCTTTTAGGAATAAATTTTAAAGTGATCCTAAGCCTCTGGTGATGTTTAGATGTTGGTTGAGATCTCTTTTCCCAAAGCTGGAGAGTTTATGTTCTTTACACAAATATTTATTATTTTTCCCTTTTTCTGTTTTTAATTTTTTAAAAATATTTATTATTGATAATAATATTAGTATTTATCTAGCTTCTATGAGGCAGGCACTATGCTACATATTGTATGCACACGATCTGTTTTAATACCCACAAAAAGAACATGAAACTGGAACTGCCCAGAAGAATTTGGGCACAATTTGTACAGTCCAGAAGAATTTTTGCTACTGTTCTTTCTATCCTCATTACTTTATGTTTGTCAGTGATGAGAGGCATTCTTTTCACCCATTTTACTAGGTGCCAGGAACTACCTTCCCTCAGAAGAATGTGTGCTGATTTACTTTGTAATTGCTCATGGAGAGTTGGGACCCAGAAACTCAGGCTAATTAATTTTTTAGAATTTTTTTCCAGCTGTCCATATGCTGACTTCTTGTTAAAACACTTTCCCCTTATATTGTAGACAGAGTTCGGAGGCAGAGTCAAGCCTTCTCTGCTCTAAAGGACTGCCTGGCCACTGGACAAGAAGAACTCATTCTTCTGCAAGAGAAAGTAAAAAATGGGAAACTCTCTGTGGATGAAGCACTGGAGAAATTTAAACACTGGCAAATGGGAAAGAGTGGCCTGGAAATGATTCAGCAGGTAATACTGACTCAGATCCCTTCTGTCACTCACTTGTAGAGCTCTAGCCTCTTCGTAAATGTTTAGTCTTCACAAGAAATACAGTTTACTGTTTGGGTTTTTTTTTTTTAAAGAGAAGTCATAGGTTTACAGAAAATCATGCATAAAATACAGAGTTTCCATACACTATTCCATTATAAACACCTTTCTTCAGTGTGGTACCTATGCTACAATTCATGAAAGAACATCCTTATACTTGTACTGTTAACTATAGTCCATTATTTATAATAGGGTTGTACAGTCTTATGTTTTTTCTTTAATTTTATTCTAGTAACATATATACAACTTAAAATTTCTCCTTTTGACCACTTTCAAATATGTAATTCAGTGTTGTTAATTACATGCACAATGTTGTACAACTATCACCACCATCTATTACCATAACTTCACAATCAACCCAAATAGAAACTCTGTACAATTTAAGAAAAACCTTCTCATTCCTACCCCACCTCATCCCCTGGTAACCTATATTCTAGATTCTGACTCGAAAAGTTTGTTTATTCTAATTATTTCACAAGCAAGATTTTTTAAATTACCGATTAATTGCATTTTTGCACTAACATGTGCTTAGCATTCTGAAGAGTGTAATATGTAGACTGGGCTTAAAAGTAATAAGAAAATGATTTTCATAAGACTCAAAAATTAAGAAACTCTGGCTGAATACTGTTACGGAATCAGTCCATTCTTAACATAGGGACCTATGTCAGACAAAAGTCTGAGTGAGAAAAAAAATGAAAGTTCTCCCCATTTCCCATTTCCCAAGACACACACACACTCCAATGTATGTTTTCAATATTACTCTTGCAGTTTGCTAAATTATTCATTTGTACCTGGTGATAAATCTATCATAGGTAACTGTGAAGTTTTATTAAAATTAATGGAAGTATTATCCTAGAAAACTAAGAAGAAAAATAACAAACATAGAGTTAATTGTAGAATGGTTTCTAGAAAAACAAAGACCCATGTAAAATCCCTGGGGTTGAAGATGAGATGGTTGAGAGGTGAAAACTTTTTCTTGCTCCTCACTCGCCTCATAATCACTAAGTGCCTAAAAGGAGGATGTGTGTTCCCTTCACAGAAGAAGTTCTTTAAAACAATGAAAACTATGGTTGTAGGAATAGTGGTTTCTAGGTTTTGGGGGAAACCCTGAGGAAAAAAGTACTATTCCTATGTTCCATTCTAAAAGAGGATTTATAGAATGTTAGTTTGTTTTACTGTTTGATTAAAAATATAATAGGTATTCAATGTGAAATATTTAGGGAAGAACCACAACTAAACTTAGAAAAGGAATCTAGCTATGTATCATTTGCTCCTGAACCCTTCGTCCTTAGAATTAGGTCAGGAAGTAATGTGCCCTGCAGATGCTAGAGATGGGCTCAGGCTGCAGCAAACTCTTGTTTTATAGCCCTCCTGCTTTAAGACACCAAACAGCCAGTGAGTACCCCACAAAAGGAATTGGGCCTTGACTTCCAACCCTGATTCTACCACATACAACTGTATGATTTGAGCAAGTTACTTAATCTCTTTGTGCCTCAATTTCCATGTCTGCCAAATGGAGATGAGGAAATGTGCTTCATGAAGTTGTGAGAATAAGTAAGATAATACATGGAAGGAATCAAGCATGGCAATTGGCACATCATGAGAGCTTAATAAATCCTAAGCAGAAGTGGTAATGAAAGCTGATGTTTCCATCTTGGTCTATGATAAACCTTGGCATCTGTTTTCTGATCTTTCCCTCATTAAGGAAAAACTACGCCAATTACGAGATTGCATTATTGGGAAAAAGCCAGAAGAAGAAATTGCCTGTGGTAAGTAAGATTTGCTTACTATTCAGAAATGATAGAGTGATGTAGTGGAAAATGCCGGGGCTATGGAATCAAAGGGACCTGAATTTAAATTCATACTCCATCACTTCCCAGCATACTGACCTAGAAACTGTCTTAATCTCTGCTATTCAGTTTCTTTTTTTTTGCCAAGCAGGAGTAATTATACATATTTCTGGGAGTTGAGTAAATTAACATATCAAATACTCATCACATTCTATGGTCCATAATGGACCCTCAATAAAGAATAGTTACTTTCATTCCTTTAATTTCTATGTAAATGGCAATATAATTTTGCTACAGTATTTTTTTTTATGTGAACCATTATAAAGGGAATTAAATTATTAAGGAGTCATACTTTTTTAATAAGGTAGAATATTCTCAATATAGTCTGTTCTCACAATTGTCCACATGTGGATTGTTTTGCATTTTTAAATCTCAGGTTGGCTTCCCCTACAGCGAGCATGCATCTTGGCAATGCAGATTCCCCTTGATGATAATTAACAGTTACTCTCAAGATAAAAGAACTCCATTTAATGTTAACACAAACCAAACATTATTAAAATGGTAAATCTTTTCTAAAGATAAACAACACATTCCAAAACTTGAAATAAATTATGTTCTCATTCTGTGACCACTCTTTTCCCAAGTCCCTACCCCTGCACAGATCATTAAAGACTGACAACCACTAGAAAAGCTGAAAAGATTTCATTTTTTCCATTTTCAATAATATTTCATAGCTTTTAACTAGTACTTCATGTGGAAATTCACTGTGTTGAAATTCATTTTCTTTTCATATTATTGAGCGGCTATCTACTTTTCCATAGAGAATTACTTAAGCTCTCTTACAAATGTTTTCTAAAGCAGATATATACTTTCCAAAATAATTAAGGATATAAACATGGAGCTAATTTACAGGTGGCTTAGTTCTACAGACCTGCATTCTAATGTGTAATAGGATTAAAATTTTAATTGTTTATAAAATTACAAAATACTTAAGTACTTTTACTAAGAAACATTAAATAGTAGTACTGACTAATATTTATCGAATACCTACTATGCACTTAGTATTACATTATTAATTTCTAACAAAACTCTTTTAGATAGGCATTATTCACTATTTATAACTAAGAAGCCAAGGACACACAAATTAGAAATTACAATCTTTTTCTATTTGAATCAAGAGTCAATGCTCTTAATCACTAGTAATCTTAATTATGAATCAACTAGTTCCTCTTCTAACCACAGTGTAATAACAGGTATCAGAAAATCTTCCCACTGTACGTTACTTTAATACTGGATAAAGATGAGGCAACTGTTTTCAGGAAGATCAATACTACAACCCTAGAGACAAGTGAAACTCATGAGGTGAGCCTCATGATTGCCCAGATCTATGCCAGGGAAATATTTCCTGATTAGAGTCTGAGCAAAGCAGGGAAATCCTATTAAGCTAAAGAAACAGAGATCATTGTTCTGGGCAGCTGAAGCTGCTGGAATCTGTGTGGTGAGTCACCGAAGAAGGAGCTATATAGAGTGGTAGCCTCAGAAATTCATGTAAGGGACTCCATGAGTCTATGTTTGAGACATAGCTATTCACATATAGAGTAAGACCACTCGAGGCAGACAAGATAAAGCTGATAAAAAATGAAAGCAGAGCATAGATACTACAGCTTGAGCAGTGCCAGGGTAAGAGCAGCTCTGGGGATGTTTGAGTTCCTGCCCTACCAAAATGGAGAGATCTCCTTAATGCCTCATTAAAACTCCTGTTATTCTTCTGTGACACAAAGAGATGTCAAGAGAAAGGACAAGATCCTAGGGTATGACCTACTCTAGACTTGCCCTAACAAAGCCTAAAACCAAGCCCCTACAAGATCTACAGGGGAGGTAGTGTATATAGGTTGAGGCCCGTGAAGTCATAAGGACTTAGAAAATACCTTGGGATTTCTGTATATCAACACTTAAAAAACATAAAACCAAGCCCTACACAATTTTTTCAAGCCAGTAATTGAACTGTCTGCTAAAATAAGAATTGACACTCATCAGAGTAAGATTTCAGAACCTAGATTATACAATAGATTTTCTGCAATGTCTAATACTGAGTTTAAAAAAATAGACACACAAATGAAGAGGAAAATGTAATTCATAGTCAAGAAGAAAAAGTTGTCAATAGAAACTGAACGTGTGATCATCCAGTTGTTGACCTTAGCAGACAAAGACATTAAAGCAACTCTTATATACATGATAGAAGTAAAGAAAAATATGGTTTTAATGAGTGAATAAATAGGGAATCTCAGCAGAAAATGGAAAACTATATGAAAGAGCCAAATGGAATTTGTAGAAATTAAAATCACAATAAAATAAATGAAAAATTTAACAGATGAGCTTATCACAGTTTGAATATAGCAGAACAGTCAGTGACATGGAGGGCAGAACAACAGAAATTATCCAATTCAATGAACAGAGAGATAGAAAGATGTTTAAAATGAATGGCGCCTCAGAGACATAAAGGGCAATATAAAACTGTCTGGCATACTTGTAAGTAGTCTCAGAAGGAAAAAAAGAGTGATATTGGGGCAAAAAATTTTTAAAGAAATAATGACCAAAACCTGCCAAATTTGATGCAAACCATCTACATGCAGTTCCAAGAATTTCATATAACCGTAAGAGCATAAAATAGTGTAATCATTAAGAGAATTTCATCTAGGAAACTTGTTGACAAGTTACTTCAAGCCAAGGTAAAGAGAAATTATTGAAAGCAGTCAAAGAAAAGAGACTCATTACATACAGGAACAAGGGTAAGAAAATAAATTAACTTTTCATCAGAAACAATAGAGCACTAAAGACAATGGAATGACATCTTTGAAGTGTTAAAAGAAAAAAAAAATGACTACCTAGAACTCTATATCCAGAGAATATATTCTTCAAAAAATTGATGAAATAAAGACAGTTTCAGATTTATGAAATCTGGGAATTCATTGACAATGAAACTGCAATACAAGAAATGCTAAAGAATATCATATCAGGCAAAAAGGATGTTAAATTGAAACTAAAATCCACACTAAGGAATAAAGCTTACTGAAAAATAAAACAATGTGGATAGAATATAACTTATTATATTTTCTTTCATCTCATAAATTGTTGCAAAGACAACTGTCTATAGCAAAGGTAATAATACTTCAGGTGAAGTTTATGACATATGAAGAAGGAAAAGTTATTAAAACAATCACTCAGAGGACAGAGTATTCAGATAAATATAATTATATAGTTGTAAGTTTTGTATATTTTGAAGTGTAAGGTATGGAAGTGATCAGGTACAAAGAAAGAAGAGGAAAAAGCAAAGTAGGAAGTATGAAATGTCAATTGTAAGTCATGAAGCAAAAAAGGATATTCTTTTGTTGCTAAATAGACTCTGATAAGTTAAGGATGAATATTTTAGCCATAAAGCAACAGATAAAAACATTAAATAAATAAAAAGAGGTATACCTAGGAAGCCAATAGAGGAAATACAATGGAGCACTTAAAAGCTATTTGAAGGGAGTGGGTGTAACTCAGTACATTATAAATATTGAAACTCTTAAAGCAAAATCCAACAGAACTCAGGGATGTTAACACATCTTTCTTAGTAATTGATAGAACAAATAGAAAAAAATCAGTAAAGTGAAGAAGATCTAAACAACACTGTCAACTAACTTGACTTAACTGACATTTATAAAACAATATATCCAAAAAATTCATAATACACATTTTTAAAACTGCACATGGAAGATTCATCAAGATAAAATAAGTGCTCTGCCATTAAAGAAGTTTCAATAAATTTCAGAGTTGAAATCTTACAGAGTATGTTCTCTGAAAGATTGTAATATTTTGAAATATTATGTTTTCTGACCACAACAGAAATAAACTATAAATGAAATAAAGATTAAATATCTATAAAGTCTCTCTAATGTTTAGGAATTAAGTAATTCATTTCAAAATAACCCATGAGTCAAATAAGAAACCACAAGAAAATATTACTACATGAATAATAATAAAAACACAGCATATCAAAATTTGTGTACTGCAGTTAAAGCAGTACTTAGAAGGAATTTACAGATATAAATTTCATAGTAGAAAAGAGGAGAGGGGCAGAGAAGGGAGCTCCAGAATGCAGTCCTTCCACCAAAACAACCATTAAACAGGCAGGAACTGTCTGAAACAATTATTTTGAAACTCCAGAGGCCAGAACACTGTATAGCATCCAGTGAAAAACAGGAGGAAGAAGCTGATAAATTATGGTAAAAAACTGTAAATTGCTCTCTCAGCACTGCAGCTACCAGTGCCCATCCCCCACTCTCACTACAGGTGGTCTTGGAGTCCAGACCCTGCCTAGCTACTGGTGACAAAAGGGACAAAAAAAATCCTCTTCTCCAAGAACAGGGGTGGGCATGGCTGACCATGATCATGGCTTCTGATTAACAAATTCAGATTGCTGGGTCTTAGCTATTGTTTCAACCTGTCCTGGACAGGAGTGAAAACAGTGGAGATTTAAAAATGCATCATTTCATTCCCAAGACTGGCTTTGACATAGCATTTCCTAGATTCAATAATTGCAAAATTAGTATACAATTTAGGCTACAGCATAAAGCAACCTTAGTTCTCTTTTAATTATTCTATTTATGTTCTCCCATTTCAAATATTATATGACCAGATCAACAACAAATATTTCATTCTGGCTCATGATAGGAAGTATGGAAAAGAAAGGGCTCCCAAATTTTAGAAAAGGAGATGGCTCATTCTGGAAACAAAAGGAAGGAAGTAGATGAATTAATTTCCAACTTCATATCTTTCATCACAAATTTGCCCTAGGCTGAATCTGTTCATCTTTAATTCTAAAATTAGACAGGTATTTGTTTATCTTTACCTCTAAAATTAGATAAGTGTAACTGTGCACACTGTTTGTTTTGCACATGATTTAATGGAAACATTGGTGCTCAGCAAGGCATAAAGATTATCTAAAATAAAATGGGATTATTCCTTCTCAATGTAAATCAGAAAGGAAAAAAAATTAATCATTTCCTCAGGGCTGCAAGAGACAGTTAGTAGAAGAGCTGCATTTGCTGGGCAGGCCAGGAGACCTTAGCGATGGGGAGTCACCAGCGTTTTTGGCACCCTTCCTGATGCCCTTCACAGAGCACTTTGAATATAGTCTGTGCCCCCTTTGTGGGTTCCTGGTCCTGTTTTGGCTGGGAGAGACTGACTTGTGAAAGGCTCTCCAAGGTGACCCTCCTCCCAGTATTTGTCTTCCAGATAAAAGCAGCATGAGACAATAAGAGGAGCATAAAACTGTAGAGGCAGAAAGTCTGGGAAAAAGGATAACAGGCTTCAAATACCTGGAAGAGGGAAGTCTGTCTTCTAGGAATCAGAGGGGACAACAAAATGCCTGTAAACAGGGGAATTCCAAAACAACTAACAAACAAAAGCACAGAATAAGACAGAGGATCAGAAAGACAGGGAACACTCTGCAAACTGCATTTGCCTTGAACAGATGTTCCTGATAGGAGGGCTGAAGCTCAAGAAAATCTCTGTATTATCACCAGCTGGTTAGAAAATCAGGAAACAGACATCCCAAAGAGTAAATCCCAAAATGAACATTTAAAAATATTGAAATAAACACTGTGCAACAAAAAAGTACAAGACAAACAAAGAAACAGAAAATAATGGCCCATCCAAAGGAAGAAGACAAAAATACAGAAAACGCCAATGGAGAAGAGAATATAGACATATTGAACAAAACCTTTAAAAAGATGATATTAAAAATGCTCAAAGAGAAGAATGAAAATACAGAGAAAGAAATAAAGGATATCAGAAAAGCAATGAAAGAATGTGAAGAGGTAGAAATTTTAAGCAGGAACCAAACAGAATTACTGGAGTTGAAAACCACAATGACTAAATTGAAAAATGTCCAGGAAGGTTTCAAGAGTATATTGGAGCTGGCAGAAAAAATAATCAATGAACTTGAATACAAGACACTTGAAATGAGTCAGGCTGAGGAGCAGAAAGACTAAAGAAATATTAAAAGCAAAAATAGCCTAAGAAATCTCTGGGACACCATCCAGCACACAATATATGCATTATGGAAATCCCAGAAGAAAAAGAAAGACAGAAAGAGGCAGAAGGAATAGTCAAAGAAATGATGACAGAGAACTTCCCAAACTTTGCAAAAAATGTGGATGTGGATATGCATATCCAAGAAGCTCAGAGCATACTAAACAACATAAGCATGAAGAAAAATACACCCTGTCTTATATTGACTACACTGTTGAATGCAAAAGACCAAGGAGAGGGTTCTGAAAGCTGCAAGAGAAAAGCAATGTGATACTTACAAGGGAGTCCCAATTAGACTGAGTGCCAATTTCTTATCAGAAACCATGGAGGCAAGAAAGCAATGGGTTAAAATATGTAAAGTGCTAAAGGAAAACAACTGCCAGCCAAGAATTTTAAATCTGGTGAGACATCCTTTCAATAATGAGGGAGAAATTAAGACATTCTCAGATAAACAACATCTGAAGGAATTCAGCACCACTAGACCTGCCTTAAAAGCATTTCTAAAGGGAGTTCTTCAGGCTGAAAGGAAAAAGACACTAGACAGTGGTTCAAAGCAGCATAAAGAAATAAAGAGACTTCTGGGAAGATGGTGGACAAGTAAGACATGGGAATCTCTTCTCCAGAAAAATAGCTAGAGGACAGGCTGAAACAAGCCCCCAAAAGATCTTCTAGGGTTTAGGACAGCAGGTGAAGGCTGCATACCACCCAGAGGAGAGAGGGACAAAAGGGAAATCATGATGACAGAACCGTGAGTTGAAACCAGCAGCAGCTGCTGCTGCCAGCACCCTCCCCCACACTCTTTAGAATTCTTGGGCCTCTGGGCCTGTGACTACAGATAAAGGGAGCTCCAGGGATCTACCACTCCAGGAAAGGGGAGAGAGAGGGACACAGGCTAAGACTGACTCAGGTTCTGACCCGCAAATTTGGGCTGCAGAGCCCCACAGACCCTTCCACACAGTGGTTTGCCCTGGGAGCCTACGAAGGACTGGATAAATCTGACCCTCACAATTTCGACTAAATGTTGAGGACTCCAGAGGAGAGGGGAGAGAGACCCTGGGGCTGACTCAGCTTTTGATTCACAGGTTTGGTCTGTTGTGTCCCGAGAGCTCTTCCAGGCTGGGTGGGGCTGTGCCATTGTTGCCTTGGACCCCGCAAGGGGCTAAAGATATACAACCCTACCAATCTCCTCCTCTACTAACAGGGACTGGTTGTTGAGGACTCAGAGGGGAGTGGAAATATTTCCTAGCTGGGAAAAGGGAGGGGGCTGCCAGAGAAGACTGGAGAATTATCTCAGAAAGTTTGAATTACAAGGCTCTTAGCCCCCAGACAGGAAGCTCTATCACATTGATCTGGTCTGTGTCGCAACAAATACACTCTGACCAGGCATTGAATTGAGAGCTGCCAAAGAGCACCATCTCCTGACAGACCAAGGAAGTGCACATAAGAAAATTAAAAATAAGTAGGAGAGGCTTTTCCTGGCCTCTGTAGTCTCCCTGCCCAAGGCCCTAGGAAGTGACTCTATAACCAATTACTGGGTCCAGTGCCGAGTTTTGAGCAACCAGCAGGACAATCCTAACAATCCAGGTCGAGCCAAAAATCATCGAGCTGTGGTAACTCACAGCCTCCTGCCACTAAATCCCTATAAAAGAGAAAGATATTGAGCAACTGAGTAAACTACATCCTAACCAGATGCCTAAACACCAGCAAAAAATTACAAGCCATACTAAGAAAATAGAAGACATGGCCCAAAAAAAGGAATATATCAAAGCCCCAGAAGAGATGCGGAATTTGAGAGAACTAATCAATGAGATGAGCACAAATTTCCAAAATCAAATTAATGAGATGAAAGACAATATAGTTAAAGAGATAAATGACATCAAGAAAACATTGAGCGAACGAAAAGAAGAATTTGAAATCCTGAACAGAAAATTAACGGAGTTCATGGAAATAAAAGACACAATAGATGGGGTCAAAAACACATTTGAGGCATACAACAGCAGACTCGAGATGATAGAAGAAAGAATAAGTGATACCGAAGACAGAGCAGCTAAAATTGAAGAGAGAAAAGAACAGAGAGAGAAAAGAATGGAAAAAATTGAGCAGGGGCTCAGAGAGTTGAATGACAACACAAAATGCAGCAACATATGTGTTATGGGAGTTCCAGAAGGGGAAGAGAAGGGAAAAGGGGCACAAAGAGTATTTGAGAAAATAATAATTGAAAATTTCCCAGCTCTCACAAAAGAAATGAACTTACATGTCCAAGAAGCACACCATACCCCAATCAGAATAAATCCAAATAGACCTATGCCAAGACGCATACTACTCAGAATGTCAAAGATAAAGAGAAAATTCTCAGAGCAGCAAGAGAGAAGCAAACAATCATGTACAAGGGACATCCAGTAAGACTTAGTGCAGATTTCACTTCAGAAACCATGGAGGCAAGAAGACAGTGGTATGATACAACTAGGAAACTGAAAGAGGAAAACTGCCAGCCAAGAATTCTTTATCTAGCAAAACTGTCCTTCAAATATGAAAGTGAGTATAAAATATTCACAAACAAACAGAAACTAAGAGAGTTTGCAAAAAAGAATCCACCTTTGCCGAAAATATTAAAGGAAGTATTAGAACCTGAAAGGAAAAGACAGGAGAGAGAGGCTTGGAGGAGAGTATAGAAGAAAGAATAGCAGAAAGGATAACCAAAAGAGTAAAAAGAGAGACAAAAACAAGATGACATATGAAAACCAAAGAATAAAATGGAGGAAGTAAATAGTGCATTTACAGTAATATCATTGAATATGAATGGATTAAACTCCCCAATCAAAAGATACAGGCTGACAGAATGGATAAAAAAAACATGAGCTATCTATATGCTGCTTACAAGAAACTCACCTCAGACCCAGGGATACAAATCAGCTGAAAGTGAAAGGTTGGAAAAAGATACTTCACGTGAATAGTAACCAGAAAAGAGCAGGGGTAGCTATACTAATATAAGACAAAACAGACTTTAAATGCAAAAAAAAGTTATAAGAGATACAGAAGGCTATTATATATTAATAAAAGGGACAATCAACCAGGAAGACATAACAGTCATAAATATGTATACACCTAACCAGGGTGCCCCAAAATATATGAGACAAACTCTGGCAAAACTGAAGGGAGAAATAGACATTTCTACAATAATCATTGGAGACTTCAACACCCCACTCACATCATTAGATAGAACAACTAGACAGAAGATCAACAAGGAAACAGAGAACTTGAACAATATGATAAACAAGTTAGACCTAAACCTAGAACACAGCATCCAAACTCAGTGGGTTATACATTCTTCTCAAGTGCCCATGGATCTTTCTCCAGGATAGACCACATGTTAGGTCACAATGAAGCTCTCAATAAATATAAAACGATTGAAATTATACAAAGCACCTTCTCAGATCATAATGGAATGAAACTAGAAATCCATAATGGACAGGAAAGAAGTAAATTTGTGAATGTGTGGAGACTGAACAACACACTCCTAAATAATCGGTGGGTCAAAGAAGAAATTGCAAGTGAAATCAGTAAATATACTGAGACAAATGAAAATGAGAACACAACATATCAAAACTTATGGGATACAGTGAAGGCAGTCTTGAGAGGGAAATTTATGGCTCTAAATGCCTATATTAAAAAAGAAAAAAGAGCTAAACTCAAAGATTTGACAGAACAACTAGAGAAACTAGAAAAAGAAGAGCAAACCAATTCCACAGCAAGCAGAAGGAAAGAAATAATAAAGATTAGAGCAGAAATAAATGAAAATGAGAACAGAAAAACAATAGAGAAAATCAACAAAACCAAAAGCTGGTTCTTTGAGAAGATCAATAAAATTGACAAACCCCTCACTAGACTAACAAAGAAAAAAAGAGAGAAGATGCAAATAAATACAATCAGAAATGAAAGGGGGGAACTTACAAATGACCACACAGAAATAAAAAGAATCATAAGAGGATATTATAAGAAACTATATACCAAAAAACTAGACAACCTAGATGAAATGGACAAATTTCTAGAAATGCACAACCAACCTACACTGACGCTACAAGAAATACAAGAACTTAACAAACCAATCACAATTAAGGAGATTGAATCTGTCATAAAAAATCTCCCAGCAAAGAAAAGTCCAGGACCAGATGGCTTCACAGGTGATTCTACCAAGCATTTCAAAAAGAATTAACACCAATCCTGTTTAAACTCTTCCAAAAAATTGAAGAGGAGGGAAAATTACCCAACACATTTTATGAAGTCAACATCACCCTAAAACCAAAGCCAGATAAAGATTCTACAAGAAAAGAAAATTACAGACCAATCTTTCTAATGAACATAGATGCAAAAATTCTCAACAAAATACTTGCAAATTGAATCCAAGAGCATATTAAAAGGCTTATACATCACGACCAAGTGGGATTTTTTTCCTGGTATGCAAGGCTGGGTCAACATAAGAAAATCAATCAATGTAATACACCGCATTAACAAATTGAAGGGAAAAAAAACACATGATCATCTCAATAGATGCAGAAACGGCATTCAACAAAATCCAGCATCCTTTTTTGATAAAAACATTTCAAAAGATAGGAATAAAAGGAAAATTCCTCAGTATGATAAAAGGCATATGAAAAACCCACAGCCAACATCATACTCAATGGGGAAAGGTTGAAAGCTTTCCCTCTAAGATCGGGAACAAGACAAGGATGCCCACTGTCACCATTGTTATTCAATATTGTACTAGAAGTTCTAGCTAGGGCAATTAGACAAGAAAAAAAAATTAAAGGCATCCAAATAGGAAAAGAGGAAGTAAAACTCCCACTGTTTGTGGATGACATGATCCTGTACTTAGAAAATCCTAAAGTATCCACGACAAAGCTACTTGAACTAATAAATGAGTTCAACAAAGTGGCAGGATACAAGATCAACATGCAAAAATCAGTAATGTTTTTGTACACTAGTACTGAACAACCTGAAGAGGAAATCAGGGGGAAAATTCCATTTTCAATAGCAACAAAAAGACTGAAAAACCCATGAGTTAATTTAACCAAAGAAGTACAGGACCTATGTGCAGAAAACTACAAAACAATGCTAAAAGAAATTTTAAAAGACCTAAACAAATGGAAAGATATTCTGTGTTCATGGATTGGAAGAATAAATATTGTGAACATGCCAATCTTGCCCAAACTGATTTATAGATTCAATGCAATACCAATCAAAATCCCAACAGCTTACTTTGCAGAATTAGAGAAGGCAATTACCAAATTTATCTGGAAGGGTAAGTGCACCCAAATAGCCAAAAGCATTCTAAAAAAGAAGAGCAACATGGGAGGAATTTCACTGCCTGACCTTGAAACATATTACAAACTATAGTGGCCAAAACAGCATGGTACTGGCATAAAGATAGACACACCGATCAGGGGAATAGAATTGAGGACCCAGAAATATACCCTCACCTATGTAGTCAACTGGTTTTTGACAAACCTACCAAGCCCACACTAATGGGAAAAAAACAGTCTCTTCAACAAATGGTGTTGGGAGAACTGGATATCTATAACCAAAAGAATGAAAGAGGACCCCTATCTCACCCCCTATATAAAAATCAACTCAAAATGGATCAAAGATCTAAATATAAAACAGGACCATAAAACTACTAGAAGAAAATGTAGGGAAACATCTTCAAGACCTGGTAGTAGGTGATGGTTTCTTGGACCTTACAGCCAAAGCATGTGCAACAAAAGAAAAAATAGATAAATGGGACCTCCTCAAAATTAAACACTTTTACACCTCACAGGACTTTGTCAGAAGGGTGAAAAGGCAGCCAACTCAATGGGAAAAAAATATTTGGAAATCACATATCTGATAAGGGTTTAATATCCAGGATATAAAAAGAGATGTTAGAACTCAACAATAAACAGACAAACGACCCAATTAAAAAATGGGCAAAAGACTTGAATAGACATTTCTCCAAAGAAATACAAATGGCAAAAAACACATGAAGAAATGCTCAATATCACTCATGATTAGGGAAAAGCAAATCAAAACTACAATGAGATATCATTTCACACTTATCAGAATGGCCACTATTAAAAAGACAGAGAATTACAAGCGTTGGAGAGGATGTGAAGAGATAGGAACACTTCTTCACTGTTGGTGGGAATGCAGAATGGTACAGCCACTATGGAGGACTGTTTGGCAGTTCCTAAAGAAGTTGAATAAAGACTTGCCACATGACCCTGAAATACCATTACTGGGTGTATATCCAGAAGAAATGAGAACAGTGACACAAACAGACATCTGCACACTGATGTTCATAGCAACATTATTCACATTGCCAAAATTGGAAACAACCCAGGTGTCCATCTACAGATGGATGGATAAACAACCTGTGGTCTATTCACATGATGGAATATTATGCAGCTGTAAGAAGAAATGAAGTCATAAAGCATATGACAACATGGATGAACCTGAGCGAAGCAAGCCAGACACAAAAGGACAAATACTGTAGGAATGCATTACTATGAACCAAATATATTGTGTAACATATTGTTTGATTAAAAAAAAAATTATAAGTATCCATTACATTTAATTGAGAAATGTATATATTTATCCATCTGTGTTTACTTTTTAGTTTTAAATTGTTTATATTTTCAATTATTAAATGTACAAAATAAAGTAAAAAAAAAAAGAAATTAAGACCTGGTAAAAGTAATGCAATACATACAATGCCAGTATTATTGTTTTGTATTGTACTTACTGTACTGTACTGTATTGTATTGTATTGTATTGTATTGTCTGGTATGTAACTCCATTCCTTACTTCCTACAGGTGCTAAAATACAACTGCATAAAAAGTAATGCTAAATCTAGGTTTTTGGACATACAATGAACAAAGTTATAAGTGGAGGGGTATTGGGAAAGTATATGTGCATGCTATTGAAGTTCAGTTGGTATCAAACCAAATATGGTTGTCATATATAGGATGTTGAATTTCAACCCTATGGTAACCACAAGGAACATAGATGAAAAATATATCGAGATAGAAATGTGAAGCCACTCAATATGGTACAACAGAAAAAAGCAAATAAAAGTAGGCATTAATAGAATTGACAGACAAAAAGGTATATGATTTAGAAAGGCTAAATAGCAAAAAGGTAGAAGAAAGTCCTATATTATCAGTAACGACTTTAAATGTAAATGGATGAAACTTTCCAGGCAAAAGGCAGAGACTGAAAGAATGGATAAAAAAGCATCACCTAAATATGCTGTCTGCAAGAGACTCACCCTAAAGTCAAACATACAAGTAGGTTGAGGATGAAAAATGTGGGGAAAATATACCATGCCATAGTAGCCAAGAGAGAGCCATATTGGCTATACTATTATCAGATAAAATACACTTTAAGTCAAAAGCATTTACAAGGGACAAAAAATGGTCATTTTATACTGATAAAGGGAACAATTCAATAGGAAGATGTAACAGTTATAAATAAATGTGCACCTAACAGCAGAACCCCAAAATATATGAAGCAAATACTGACAGATTTGGTGGGAGAATTTGATGGTTCTACATTAATAGTAGGAGAATTTGACACATCACTCTCAATAATGGATAGAACATCTAGTCAGAAGACCAGTGAGGAAGTACAGGGCTTGAATGATGTACTAAGCCAACTAGACCTAATAGATAGATATAAAACACTACACCCAGCGAAAACAGAATACACATTCTTCCTGAGTGCACATGGATCATTCGACAGGCTAGACCATAGGTCACAACACAAGTCTCAATAAATTCAAAAATATTGAAATTATAAAATGTATATTCTCTGACCACAATGGAATGAAGCTAGAAATCAATAATGAGAAATGGAAAATTCACAGATGTTACTATGAAAGTAAAATGTCAACCTACACAATTGGAGAAAATATTTGGAAACTACATATATGATATGGGATTAATATCCAGGATATATAAAGAAATCCTTCAACTTAACAACATAAAGACAAGCAACCCACTTAAAATATGGGCAAAATTCTTAACAGACATCTTTCCAAATAAGATATACAAATGGCCAGAAAGCACATGAAAGGATGTTCAACATCATTAGCCATCAGGGAAATGCAAATCAAAACCATAAGGAGATATCATTTCACACCCATTAGAGAGCTGCTCTAAAAAAAAAAAAGAAAGAAAATAACAAGTGTTGAAGAGGGTGCAGAGAATAAGATTGCTGGTGGCAATATAAAATCATCCAGCTGCTGTGGAAGACAGTTTGGTGGTTCCTCAGAAAACTGAATATAGAACTGCCATATGACCCAGAAATCCCACTACTAGGTATATACCCAAAAAAAATTAAAACAGGGATGCAAACAGATATTTGATGTTCATAGCATCATTTATTCACAACTGCCAAAAGACAGAAGCAACCCAAGTGACCATCAAACAATGAATGGACAAATAAAATGTGGTATATTATTCAGCTGTTAAAAGGAAAGAAGTCCTAATACATGCAACAACATGGATGAACCTTGAAAACATCATGTTGAGTGAAATGTTAGACACAAAAGGACACTGATTTGAAACAATTAAAATAAGCAATCTCATAGAGTCAGAATCTAGAATATAGGTTACCAGGGGATGGAGTAGAGATGGGGAATAGGAAGTTAAGGCTTAAAATGTACAGGATTCCTACGTGGACTGATGGAAATGTTTGGTAATTGATGCTGGTTATGGCAGAACAACATTGTGAATGCAATTAACAAGACTGAAATATATGTATCTGAATATGATTACAAGGGGAAATGTTAGATTATATATATGGTAATAGAACAAATTTTTTTTTTTAATTCTATCAAATTGCACTACACAAACAGTGGGATCTAAGTTAAACCATGGGTACTTATTATGTAAATAAATACATAATTGTATTAATTGATATGATTTTAAAATATGCTATCATCAATTGTAACAAATGTTCCACACCAATGCACAGTGTTGGTGGTGGGGTGGTATATGGGAATCCTTTAATTTATACATAATTTTTCTGGAAGCCCACAACTTCTCTAATAAAGAAAAAAAAAAAAAAAAAGAAGAATAAAGGAAAAAAAGAGGAAATTCATAAAATTAACTATCTTAATTTCCATCTGAGGAAATTAGAAAAAGAAGAGCAAATTAAATCCAAAAAAAAAAAAAAAAAAAAAAAACAGGAAAAGGAAAGAAAAACTAAAGATCAGAAATCAATATAAAGTAAACAGATGAAGAGATAAAATTAACAAAGCCAAAAATTAGTTATTTGAAAATATATATAAAATTGAGACACCCTGGCAAGAAAGATCAAGAAAAAAAAAAGAGAGAGAAAAAACAAGAGTTGTCTATATCAGTAAGTAAACTGGGGATAACACAACAGACCCTATAGCCACTAAAAGGATACTAAGGAAATGTAATTAACTTTTGGCCAACTTTGACAACTTATGTAAAAAAAGAACAAATTATTTGAAAAATAAAACTTACCATAACTGACTCAAAAATAAATAAAAAACTGCACTTCTCTGAGTATACTTTTTTCTCTAGTTCTGACATTTAGAAACATATTGTTTTATATATTGAATAAACAAGGGCAAGGGGGACAAAATGAAACACAAGCAGAAGTAAATGAACCTAACAGTGTTATAAATGAATAACATAAAAAAGGAATAACTATTATTACACTGAAGGGAGATAGCTAAAGTGGACATAAATAATTATAGAAAACAGTATATTCTAAAACTAAAGATTACAAAAAACAGTGCATTAAAATTGTACTCTCTACGTCAGTTGCTAGGGTTTATTTTCCCTCCTGGGTATAGCTTAGCTATTCCAAAACTATTTTATATGTATTCTAGGATTAAACAAATAAGTAAATAATCTGTGGATAATGAAAGCAAGGTTTCCTATTGCCAGAGAAAGGAGTTAAAAAGAAAGAAAGAGGGTAGGTTAGAATGAATTGGATGTATTAGTATAAAAACTCATTGTTGTTAATATATATTACAGATAATAAATAAAGAATATAGATGTACATATACTTACATATTTTTCCTTAACTCTGTCTGCTGAGAGGACCTACAAACAATGACAGACAGTACCAATCAGCATACCAAGAAGCAAGGTTTTGGTTTTCAAAAACAAATGGACAAAAAGCACGTGAAAAGTTGCTCAACATCATTAATCATCAGAAAAATGCAAATTAAACCATGATGAGTGTGATGGTTAGCCTAGTGTGTCAACTTGGCCAGGTAATTGTGTCCAGGTGTTTGGTCCCGCAAGCACTGGGCTAATTGTAATACCAGAGCATTTATGGACTTCGATCCCCAGTGATTTTACTGTGTGGATGGCTGATTACATCTGCGTCAATCAGGGAGATTGCATCAGCAATGGATGACACTTTTATCCAATCAGTTGAATGCCTTAAAAGGGGAAGTGATTTCAACATTCAGAGAGAATTTCCCAGCTCGTCCTTGGACAGCCAACTTCTCCCAGAAACTCATCAAGGACTTTCATCGGAGTCCCTGGTTTGCTGCCTGCCTGCGGAACCTGGACTTGTGCATCCCCCCGGTCGCGTGAAAGACTCTTATAAAATCTCATATGATTGACAGATATCTCCTATTGATTCTGTTTCCTGAGAGAACCCTGACTAATACAATGAGATATAACTACACAACAACTATAATGGCTAAAATTTAAAAGACTGTCAAAACGAAGTGTTGGTTAGGGTGTGGAATGACTGGAACCCTCATGCATTGCTGATAAGAGTATAAAATAGCACAGTGACTTTGGAAAACAATGTCACTGTTTATTGTAAAGTCAAATATTAACTTACATCATAGCCTAGACACTACATTCCTAGGTATTTTTCCAAGAGAAACAAAAGCATATATCTACTCAAAGGCTTGTTCACAAAAATTCATAGCAGTTTTATTCATAATAGCCAAATTGGAAACAATCCAAATGTCCAACAGGAGAAAAAATGGTTATATTGTGGTATGTGTATACAATAGAACATGACTCAGCAATAAAAAGGAATAACTATTACACAGAGCAACATGAAAGAATCGCCAAGACATAATGCTGAGTGAAAGACACCAAGGAGAAGATGGTATACATGCTGTATGATTACATTTATCTGGAATTTTAGATAAAATTAATATAAACAAAACTAGTCTCTAGACATAGAAATCAGATCAGGAGCTGTCAAGGGCAGTGGCAAGATGAGGATTGATTAAAGGGGCAACAGAGATTTCTGCAAAAATGAAATGTTCACCTTAATTAGGTACATAACTGTATAAATTTATCAAAAGTCACCAAACTGTACACTTAAACTTGTGTGAATTGTACTATGTGTAATTATTCCTGCAAGTGTTAATGCTTACAAATCAAGTAATTCAACCTAAAGAATATCAAAGCAGAGTAGCCAGCTTTTAATAAGTTTAAAATTTATCTTAGACCACAATAAGAAGTGTCTTAGGTCAAGGGTCAGGAGGAGAAATAACAAAAGTAATAAAGAACATGGTTTCACACTTAATAGCTGGGCATAGATAAATCGGGGGTTATTTATAAATCAGACTGTGAGAGTGTGTAGTCCACCTACAAGACAAGAATTAGCCAACAATAAGAAAAGAAGAAAGCTTAGAATATACACCGAGGAAAGCTCAGTATAATATGTGTTTGTTTGTTTTTGTCTTCTAGATAAACTCATCATTGTGCACCATCCAAGTGGTAAGTACTTAGTATTTAGCAAAGAACTTAGTACTAGTAAATAGTACTGAATAGCTCATAGTAAACCACTTTCAATATTAGCTTATACCTAATATGAGTAAGGAGATCAGTATAAAAACTCACATAGATTTTATAATTACATGCAAAACCTCTTGACAACTGAATAAACACAAGTTGATTCTAGAATAGCAGTGCCAGAAGCATTGTAATATAGTAAAGAAACAAGTGCTTTAAATTCTGACTGCCTGGCGCTTCACAACTTACTAGTGGTGACTTTTGACAAGTCACTTAAATCTCTAGCTCTCAGTTTCCTCATACGTGAAATGTGGATAAGAATTCCTACCATGGGGAATGGTAAAAACTGATGATGATACATATCATCAGGGAGCTGATGTTTGATAAGTGGGAGTTCTTGATAGAAAATGAAATGACATTTGATTAACACTTGAGAAAGCAATCCATGCCAATATGTGGAAGATGATGGGGGAGGAATGTGTGCAGGATGTTGGGAAGGTAGAGAGGAGCTAGAGACCAGCTAGTGGCTGTCAAATAATATAGAAGCAATTGTTTATACCTTGAACCAAAGCACTGTATGGGGAAATGGAGAAGCCACAGAACTAGGCTATGTTGCTTGGATGGAAAATGGGAAGGGTGTGGTAAAGGCAAGAGGAGCAAAAGTATAGACCAATGGAAACTAATAGTAATACATTTTAATAGAACACTGTATGTTGTAATGGGCTAGTCCTGGTAAATGGGGGAAGGAAAAAGAAGCAGAAGAGGGGGGAGAAAAGGAGGAGAGAAAAACAAGAGTAATAAAGTGTAACTTATTCAAAGATGTTGGAAAGATTGCTAATAAGCTAATAAGCTGGAGTGATTCTTCAGTACCCTATCCAAGTCAATTCATTTGGTTAGGAGAAATTTATCACATACCTGTCAAGAGTGCCTTTTCAAGGTGTCCTTTTTATCTCTTTAATAGTTTTTCTCTTTATATCTGACTGCTTGCATATATCATAAAAAGCATTAAATAAATGAATCATTAAATGTGTGAATGATTAAAGAGATAGTTACAGAGTTTTTATTTCTAGGTAACGAGACTGCTCACAATGAGAATGTTTTGTACAACATACCTTTTGGCAATAAGGTATGTTATTTTTATCTTAATTTTTATAAAATTCAAAGAAGGAACTTCTCTGTGGGGAAAAACCATGAGTCCCTTCCATCCTCCCTGTGCTTTAAACATCTTAACAAATATGAACAAAATAAGTAGCATAAGATTTGTGTGCAAACTCCATGAGCAATAAGTTAAGGAAATTATTCAGAAGAAAGCAAAGAAGGAACTCAAGAGGAAAAGCCACCAAGACCAAAATGTGACTAAATTCAACATGTACAGACCAAGAAAATCTTAAAGGAATGATGAAAGCATCTGCTTTAGCAGTAGAAATGTGATGACTCTATTTGAATCACAATGTGTACAGTCCTTAAAGTCTACTTATATGGAAAGTATAACCCCAAATACACTTCACATTGAAGAGTGAAGAGTTAATTGAAAATAAATTGCTAACAGGAAGCTAAAAATGACACTAAATAAGGGCAGCAGCAATTGAAAACCAAGACTAATTCAAGACAACATTGATAATAGCCTGACCACAAATTTTCCTTCATAAAAATCATGGTATTCCAATTATCTTGAATGATGTAAGAAATTTGCACTGTTACCCAGGATTGTGTGGTCACCAGATTTCTTACTAAAATCCTGAATTAGAGACCGTGGTCAGTTCTTTTTTTAAAAATTTTTTTAAAAGAAGCTTTAGATTACATAAATGATACATCAAAAATATAGGGGGATTCCCATATACCCACCCACTCCACCTCCCACACTTTAATTAATGTGGTAACATTTGTTACAATTGGTGAACACATATTGAAGCTTTGCTACTAACCATAGTTATAGTTTACATTATAGTTTATACTTTGCACCAAACATTTTTATAAGTTTTGACAAAATGTATAATGGCCTGTATCTGTCATTGCAATGTCATTAAGAAGAATTCCAATGTCCCAGAAATGCCCCATGGCATCTAGACACTATAGGCAGGGCAGACAATCTCAGGAATTTGGCACCCTCTCAGTGGGCCTTACCTTGGAATATATGCTCCCCAATATAACAGAGTTAGACTCATTTATAATTTTCCTACACATGGCTCTTCTGCCACCTTTTATTTGAATCTATAATTAGTACTATACCCATTAAATATATGTATCAGAGACTTAAATCTTCTGGCTGTTCACATGCCGGTTGAGCCCTGAATCTCAGCAGAGTTGCAGCCAACATACACTATCCAGTTCATCAGACTTGCCAGGACAACTAAGAAAATGATGATGATGATGGACAATACCTATCCCAAAAAACAGAGTATCTACAACTGCAAGCAAGACAGTTCCATCTGTCTGCCCCATGGGATCTAAGCCCCCTCTCAATCAGAAACTGAGTGGACATCACCATCCTAAAATCCTCAAGATTGAGGAATGAACAAACATAAGGTGGAATGTAACTATGGACTAAAGTAGACTATTATTCTAACAGTGGAAGACCTTGTAACATTGGTATAAAGGCAGTGGTCACCAGAAGGTAAGTTCTTATAATGAGCTAATTTTAGGTTACCAAAATATGGTAACCTTTCAATCCCACTTATGTTTTTTAATAAGTCATGAGTCATCATGAAAGTCATTCACCCTTAAGAAATGATTAAAAAGTATTTGCGTTTTGGATCATTCAGTAGCCTGTCAATGAGCTATAAACAGACCCTTCAGATTCACTGAGCTGTTGCAGAATTTTGGCGTGCCATCCAGCCCAGGAGTTTATGAAAATATCTTTGCCAAAGATCTTTCTACAAGATATGAAATACTATACAACCACAGCATATTTTTTGAGAGCAAGAGTTTGGGTCACAGGAAAAGAATAGAATTCCATAGCCTGCACTGCTCCTCAAAATGGAAATAAAATTTGAATTCAAAGACTTAGATGTAGTTGAACTTTACAGTTATTCTATTTCCATTTAAGGTAGAGGATTCCCTTGCCAGTTGTCTTCACAAAGCTATTTTTTCCAAGGATATGAAAGGCAACTGTGCCGTTGTCACATTTCTTTGTTCAGCATTGAAATGGAGAAATGCTAACTCTGTATCTTTCTTTTTTAGCTTCCTGCTCGATTCCAAGCTGAAAAGGAATCTGGTTTCTCTTGCAGGAAAGATCATTAAAGAAGGTAAAATATTAGTTCTATTTTTTTAGAAAACCTAAAGTAGGCTAGTTAGGTACTTGAAGAAATCATTTATTTAGGAAACAGATTACTTTAAATATTTTATTGTTTTCTCCTGAAAGGATAAACACATATATTTTTCAAGCAAACTGGCTGTTCCTTAGAATGATTTATGTATAGGGGTGATTTTATGCTAGCCAATCAATTTCTACTGATGATCCAGTATTCATTAATACATTTCCTGTGATCTCATTTACAGGTTGTTATAATGAAACTCAAGAATGTGCAGGTCTTGTACTTTTTGGGTGAAGCAAGCTTACATTTGGATTGCCGGCTCTCTCCAGAACAAATCTACAGCAGAAGCAGATCCTCTGGATTTCTGGATTTTGGAATTTGTTACTGTCACAATTTAATTGGCATTATCCCTCTCCAGATGGGTATATCACGATTAAAGTTGAATGCCATGGAGCAATTGCAGTCTTTGAAAATTCTTGCATTTTACAATGCACTTTGGCACTAAAGCAGCTATTTTCCATTTTGCAATTTAAAGGAAGATGAACAGAGAAGTTAAATACTGCAGTACAAACTTAATAGTTTACTTCTTCCATCCCAAGAACGGTCATGAAAATACAAATTCATTAAGTACATATTTGCCTTTTAAATGGCTGGCCCATTTTCTAGCTTTCTTGCATCTAAAACTCTACTTATTATTGTCACATTATGCTTGCAGATACCTTCCCTAATTTAGTGCCCATTTGCCTATCACCCTGAGAACATTATGAAACTTTTGATATCACAAGTTAATATACATTTCCACAATCTATATTCTTCATTGAAAGACTCACAATTTTACCAACTAATTTCTTAGAAACAATTTACTAGATTAGAATAGTATGCAGTTTTATCATTCTATGTTCTCCATGTATAATTGTTACAAATTGACTGTTTAAAGCAATGTCTGGCTTTTCAAAATAAATGTGTGAGAATTAACCACTAAATTTTTCACTTACCAGTTTATTTAAAATATTTAAAATAAATAAACCCAGTTAATTTCACCATGTAGTGCCCATAAAATAGAGTAAATACCAAGGATTTTTTCCTTAGCACCTGCAAAGCGACAGGAACACACTGCTTGTGGCTCCAGGCTAAAGCTTCAGGGTCAACTCTCACCCAATATCTGAGCAGAGATCCCATCCGGAGATCTTCTGGGGCTTGGTTTGACTTCCAAAACAGACATAACATTCCTCCTGCAAACAGAAAACACGCTGGCCAAGGCCCCACACTCACCCTGTGAGATACTGGAGGTAGGAGCCATCATTCTGCCAGTCGCATCCCAGGCCAGGAACTCTTACCAGAGTAACCAGCCTAATCTTCCTGAGCTTTGTTTTTCTCATTGTAAAATGGTGATAATAGTCATGCCTACCTCATCAAGTTGGTGTTAATTAAATATGGCAATAAATGGAAAAAGCCTATTACATTGCCTAATACTTCAGAAATGCTCGATATATATTAATTATTCCTATTCCTATGTGTGTGTCAGATTTATGATTTACATAGATCAGGATGAGAGTCTAGAGTTGGGGCCACAATAAGGTTTAGGATTTGATGAGGATAAGGGTGTGGGGTTAAATTCAGAGATTTTGAGTATGCTGAGACTGATGAGGAGTGGTATTGGGAATGAGTTTGGGGTTAGAGTGACATTGCGGGTGGAAGTTGATGGAAGAATTAGGAGTAGGGAAGGTTCGCCTTTAAGGAAGGCAATTCTGTTAGGAGTGAGGTGACCACACCCTCTCAGAGGATCTGCATATATTCAGGAGAGAAGGGACTGGCTGGGTCTCAGAAAGGCTGCCTAAGCCTGCGCTTTTCCCGTAATGACCCCCCCAAGCTCTGGTCCTGTGGAGCTCAGACACCACCCAGGGAGCAGTGCACAAGTGAACAGGGGAGTCCTTCTTACCATACTTGTTCCATGGAAGGAAGAGATGAACAGTAAAGAAATGAAAATGGGGAGGAAGGATAATCCAAATTCAGAAACAACCCCAAATAAAAATGTTTGTAGGGAAGCAATCTTTTTCTCTCTGCTCCATCCCTAGCATATGAAATACTGTCCATAGAATTGAACCACATAAGTGATACCTTTCTTTAGTGGTAGAAGAGTTCATGGGACAGGAGTAAAGAGCAGGTAAATAGAATAGAGAGACTTGGAGATGTAGGGCGTTTTTTTCAAAGAGCCCTAGCCACTGCCAGAAAAGTCTCTTGGAGATTTTGTGCTGAATCTAGAAACTTGAGCAGCCAGGAGCTAATATACTTCACCTTTCCCATAATCGCTTACTCATAATCGGATATGTATTCAAGCCGTTACTCCTAAACTTTAGCCAAGAACCAGTCCCTTACCTCAGGTTTGTAAATTTACCAGAACTCTGATTTCTCAAGAAATTTTAACTGATACTGTTATCAAAACAGTTTATTTTAAATATTAATTTCCTTATTTTCTACCTAGTCAATTTTCTAGGATAACAAAGAGGAAACATCTGGACTACCAGCAGTTCTCAACTGTGGCAATTTTGCTCCCCCTGCCCTGGCACATTTAGCAATATCTGTAGCCACTTTTGATAGTCATGACCTTATATATGACCTCCTGACATCTAATTAGAGACCGGGATGCTGTTAAAGTTCCTACAATACACAGGAAAAAGAATTATCCAGTCCAAAATGTCAATAGTACCATGGTTGAAAACCCATGATCTAGATCATAAAGCAAAATGGAATTAGCACTTAAAAAAAGGTTGTTAAACTAAAGTTAGTTAACTTTATGCAGAGTTTTCTGAAAGTGGAAACACCTATGATAGCATAAATCAATATCTTTATTTTTTAAGCACATATGGCTTAAGCTTAAATGGATTATTAAATACTCAAAAGAACAGATAAGTATAACACATTTTCAGAAATCAAACATTAGAGTGTCCTACCCAATGGAAACTTCAGATTTTAGAAAATGAGTCTTTTCTCGATATTTTTAAAAACGAGAATGACTTTGCTACTTGGGTCATGATTACATCCTATTTGTGCACTGAGTATTTGCTCATCTGAGTCCCTTTGTGTTTTCTATAATGCTCAGGAGGTCTGATTTTCATCACTTGGTCTTACCTGAATTTTCACATCACATGGCTTTTCTAACAAAGATAAACAATTAGAAGATAGATCTGTATCATGAGCCTGATCTAGTGGGTCCAAGCTAAATAGCATGGAGCTGGTAGGAGGCCCTATTGCTGTCTTTTCCATAGCTCTACCAGCCAGCTGCACTTGTTGGCCTGCCTTATTTTTGTGGGACTTGACCTATAAAGGCAGGGACTACCACATGAAAAATAGAAAAAGTACACATTCTCAATATAATAAACCTCAAATTTACAAAGGACAGTTTATTATTTCCACTGTATTCTCATCTTCAAAAGGTGAATGCTGCTTATTTCATAATTGTATGAGTGTTCAGGGAGGTCATGTAGTTAAATCAGTGGTGCAGTACTGCATTCAGAAGCACGAGCTTTGAAGGAAGACTGACCTAGTTTGAATCTTAGCTGAACTAAGCCAGTCTTTCAGTCTCTTTATACTATATTTCATCATTGGTAAAATGGAGGTAATGTTTCCAGTGTAAGCTTAGATTGTTATGAAGATTAAATGTAGGGAGGTCATTTAATTAATTTATCAATCAAACAGTACACTTTTGATCATGAAAGGGAGGGTTGTTATGCTTATGATGGAAACACAAGCATAAGAGGGGACTGCCTCAGGCATAAACTGGAAAATATCATCACCAAATTTAAATCAGATGTAAGTGCTTAGAACATTTTGGCTCAGAGAAAATATTCAATGAAGAGAGCTTGCAAATAAAAAATCATCTTTGAAATGTGTATGCTGTGTGTTGCATTAGGCTGGCGGCTTGTTACAGCCTTACAGCACATGATTCAAATCCATACCACTATAAAAAGACAAGTGATTACATAATGTTGAATAACCACCTGGATCACCCAAAAACATCAGAAACCTCAAGTGGAAAATCCATGAATTGTAAGATACTATAGCATTTTCCCAAAATTTGTTCCAAGGAACTCACTGGTATTGTATTAAGGAAGAATTCTGTGATCAAGTCCATCTGGAAAATGTTATACGTTTCAGCCCCTTGTAGAATAGCATATACATCAAAGTATTGAAGACTCCAAGTAATGGTGCAATAAAGAAATCTATACAGTTTGAGGAACACTGACATATAGTTTACATATATATGTATATGTAAACTGGCCTCATCTTCCACTGAATGAGAAAAGAAAAAAAATGGAGTGATATGTTGAAATGGATTCTGAACCCTGGGTTCAGTGAACAACTGTGCCATGATCAATTGATAACATCTGCTATGGGCAATGGCAGAAGGGTAGGGCATGGATGATATTTATTCGATATTCAGGTTTTGTACCTGGTGAGCATAAAGCTAAAGATTTAGTTATGAATTTTGCAAATACTTAATAAAAGTTAGGGTTAACTCAGAACAAAGTTAAGCTGACAGCCATCACCTGTCTTTCAAACAAATGAATTAGAAAACATGTCTTTGTGTGAAACACTGTTATTTCTGCTGCATGATTCTTTTTATTATATCTTGAAATCAACATAAAGCTTTGTTTCACTGTGAATTGGTATCAGACCATTTAGAGATGCTGCATATTGGAATGTATCAATCACCTAGGCAATTCAAAGTTCATGGAATCCAGAATATAGTTTTGCTCAGATTGCCTTTTTGCTCTCTCTAACAATAGGTAACCCTCAAAGAAATTAGCCTTTTGCAATCAACCAACAATTTCTGATGAGTTGTCTCTTTCACTTCTCTAAATGGGGATGGACATTTTATATCCACTACAATGAAAGTGCTACAGTTTTATCCCTAGAATTTCCTCTTTTCTTTCAGTCCAGCAAAAGAAAAACAAGGGATTTGGGGATGTGTAAGATGATGTTTGGCATTCATGCCTGGCACTCAAGTGCAAGCAATTGCAGTCATGCTACGAAGCCCAAAGTTCTCTAGCAAGACTTGGCATTTGCCATCATGGTGTAAAATGAGTATCCTATAACTCAGACATGGCAATTCATATTCATACTTCCATATCTGTATTAGCAGACTTGGGAAATCTCCGCAGATGTCTTGTCATTAACAGTGACATAGAAGGGCATACTACCTTACTTACACTCAATATATTCTCACCCTGACTTCTGTAAACTGTGGTATCTTGAATGAGGTGTTTATGCACCATCCCATTTAGATTTCAATCAGGAGCGGTCGTACAGGGTTTAAAATTAAAGAACAATCCATAAAATGGCGTAACAACCAACCTATCTATGACAATTTATAACTATAAAGCAAACCTATCTATGACTACAAATTCTCTCTCTTTCCTCACATTCTTGAAAAAGAGAAAAGCTAAGCATTTTACCTCCCTGATAGAAACCAATTCTTCAGGCAGAAAAGCAAATGTCAGGGAAGGTTCTGCTCATATCTCAGCCTCTGAGATGGTAATAGGAGAAAAAGCAATATTCTTTGGAATATGGCAGGAAAATTATTTGGAAAAAAGTTGTTTAAGATCACAAAAATTGATGGAAGTAACACTATTGGTCCTAGAATACACACACACACACACACACACACACATCCCCCAATGGGGAAGTCAATTCCTTCACATGCCATAAGCATTGGTGTGTATTTATCAGGCCACCATGCAAGTGAACAGATGACAAATTCCCTCCAGATTCACATCATTCATTCATCTATTTATGGAGCACTTGCCCTAGGAGAAAGCACATGGGGCTGGTATGACAGTTTGAAGTTCTCTTATGAATCCCAAAAAGAGAAAGATGTTTTTGAACCAATCCGTTTCTGTGGGTGTGAAACACTCTTGACTGGACTACATCAGAGAGGTGTGACTCAGATTGAGTCTCTACCCTCACTGGGGCTAATATAAACGGAGACACAGAGAGAGACACACACAGGAAAAAGGAGGATGAGAGGATAGCTAGCAGCCAAAGCTTAAGCACCAAGTCCCCAAGAGGCTGGTCCCACAAAGCAGCTCAAGGCTGAGGAGATGAGCCCTATGCCTGATAGCTTACCACTGAACTCAGGAAGAAAGAAGAGCAGCCAAGACTGAGGAAGGAGACCTGGTAAGAGACAAGCCCAATGCCTGTTTGCCCACTGCTTAGTTTGGGAGATTGTAGATTCTGGAAGGGAAGGTAGAGACCTCAGCAGAGATCTGTGGCCATCTTTGCCAGGTTGGATGCCAAGATCTCTAGTAGCCGACTTTGGTGAGAGGGCATCTCTAATGGTGCCTTGATTTCGACATTTCATGGCCTTGGAACTTTTAAGATTTTACCCTCAATAAATTTCCCATTAGAAAAACCTGAACATTTTTGATATTTTGCATCCACAGCCCTTTGGCAAACTAAGACAACTGATAACCACTTAATTAATATATTTAAATAATTATGTGAGCTTCAGGTGCCTGTGTTCAAATCCCAACTCCAATAATTACTAATTTTATAAACAGAAAATTTATGTATCCACTTTCTGCTTCAGTTTCTCATCTGCAAATGGTTTATTAATATTAACTTCATTATAAGATTGTTATGTGATTAAATGAGGTGCTCAATGAATATTATTTATTACTATAATTATTTGAATTTTTATTAATCTTTGCAGGGCAATGCACTGGGTGCTAGGGATACTGGAATAAATGGTAACCCAATACAGAAGAAGTTCCAGGCCCTCAAAGAGCCATAAACATTAAAAATAATATGTACAGCAATAAATATAAAATTAAAATTTTATTAGATGCTATGAAGGAGAGTACATGGTTCTGTTAGAGTTATGAAAATAGGGTCGACATATATAGGAAAATCAGATTAATGTTTTCCTGTGGAAGTGGAAATGGAGATGAGATCTGAAGCATGGGTAGAAGAAGGAGTGGTAATGAATTAAATGATGGAAATACCATGAAAAATATTACCAGGCAGCGAGAACAGCAAGTGCAAAGACCCTGTGGCAGAAAGAAACAAAGAGCATCTTAGAAACCTAAATAAAGCCAGTATGACTAAAGCAAAGACAGTGCAGGGGAACACAGTATATGAAAAGGATGGCTCATGTGGGGTTATATTAAGGAACGTGTTTTTTTCCATAAAATGATGGAAAACACTAATGAGTTTTAAGCCAGGACGATGTCTTATTTTCATTTTTTAAATGAACATTTCAGTTGAACTAGTAAAAATAACTGGAAGAGATATTGCAAAAATTGTCCAAGTACAAGGCCCAATATTGGCTTTTAATTTTGAAGCTCCCACATTAGTTTTGTATTCTACATAAATTGCCACAAACTTAGCATCTTAAAATAACACACATCTATTATTTTTAAGTTTTCATGGGTCAGGAGCTCAGGCATGGCTTAAAGACTCAATATGCTGCAGTAGAGGTACGAGCTGGGCTGACTTTTCATCTAGAGACTTGATTGGGGAAGAATTTTCTTCTGATCTCATTCAGGTTTCTTAGCAGAATTCATTTCCTTGAGGTGATATGACTGAGGGCCCGGATTTTTGCCACCTGGAGGCTGGAGACCACCCTCAGGTCCTAAAGGCCTCCCTCAGTTACTTGTCCTGTGGGTAGTTTCTGGTTCTATTTCCACCTGCATCTTTTCTTGCATTTGTGTTTAGTTATAGTTTTCTCCAATATCCTACCTCTCTTACAAGAGATGCACATTTGGCATTGAAAAGAAAGAAATGGGAGCCAAAATGAGTAAATAATATAGCTGTCTGTATGAATTTCTTGAGTTTAGCAATTTTCATTATATCTGCAAATTTGAGCTCTTTTCAGAATTATGCAGACTCATCACAGAATCTAACATTGCTAGCAATGATACCCAGAAAAGAATAAAAAAATTTATTCAGAAAATCAAAATTCCATCTTATAACTTTTAAATTAATCATCGCTTCTCTGGTAATCAAAGTGATACTTTAAATTATATTGACTACTTGGAGCACATTTTCTTTTAGAGCAGCTCAGTGGTGAAAATCTAGAAGTGAAATAGGCCTACATTTGAGTCTCTCTCTCTCTCTCTCTCTCTCTTTCTCTCTGAATATATTTTTTTTCTCCTGTCACTCTTTTCTCCCTTCCTTCCTTCCTTCCTTCCTTCCTTCCTTCCTTCCTTCCTTCCT
>JAKSZT010053768.1:3183342-3386296 GCA_026826555.1 Tolypeutes matacus
TTCCTTCCTTCCTTCCTTCCTTCCTTCCTTCCTTCCTTCCTTCCTTCTTTTTTTCCTTTCATGTGCCAGAGCAGGCACTCTTTTAGGTGCTAGGATACAAAACCAAATAAGACAGCCAAGGTCTCTGACTTTCCGGAACTTACATTTTGGTAAGGTCTAGGGAGAACAGATAATAAATCAACCAGCACACTAAATAATAAATGAGAAAATAGCAGGAAGAAATAAGTACTTATGCAAAACGGGAAATAGTGATGAGACTGAAAGTAACGCAGTGGCTACTTTAGTTGAGGTAATCAGGAAATATCTTTTTAAGGAAAGACATTTAAGCTACCAACAGAATAATAAGATGGAGCCAGTCATGGGGAGAGCAGGAAGACTAGCCCTCAAGGCAGAGGATACACCTAGTATAAATGTGCCAAGATGGGAATGAGCTGGGGATTTTTTGGGAATAGCAACAAGGTTAGTGTGCCTTGAGTGGATAAGGATGACAGGTATGAGATGAATTTGAAGTGGCAAGTAGGAGCAAAATCATGTAAGAAGTTTGGGATTTTATTCTAGGTTAGGTGGAAAGTTACCGGAAGGTTTGATAAAAAAATTAACTCTGCAGAATGGAGAATGGATCATAGGGTGTCAAGAGTGGAGACAAGGTCAATTGTTGGTGGTGGGGAGGTATTCAAGAGATAATGGTGGCTTGGACTAGAGTGGTAGTGGAGGTGATAGAGAGGAGCATTTTCGTAGTAGATTCAATAAGAGAAACCTGCTTATAAGCTTGATGGCAGGACTAAGAACAATGAAGAAGGATAATGCCTGAATTTTTTCCACTTGAGCAACTTGGTGGATGATTGTCTCATTTATCAATATTGGAAAGATGGGAGGATAAGGTTTGGTGGGTTGTATAACTTTGGGCAAAGCAATTAATTTAATTCTCAGTTTTTCATGAGTAAAATGGAACTAACAACAATGCTAGTTCATTTGGGTAGTTGTAAGGATTAAATAAGTAATGAAACATGATAAATGCTCAGTAAACACAGTGTTTTTCATCATTATCATTAGAAGTAGTAGTAGTAGCTTTCATCATGAAATACAATCAAGAATTAAGTATAGTTGGATTCATCATTAGTGGGAACATTTACAATTGAGGTGGGAATATTTCTCTTTGTACTAACTACAAAAGCTAAACACTTATTTAAAAATTAACTTTGGATTATAGGTCTAAAGTCCTTTAATCCACAGGGGGCTGTGCCACATTCTGACAAAATTATTAAGTTGTATCGATTTATGAAGTTGCCTGCAAATATAGAGCAGTTTGAGAAAGGTTTTATAATATTTTTAATGTATCACCCTAAAAACAAGCAGGAAGCTCTCATGGGGCTTCAGAATATATGAAGTGTACTGTTTGTGGACTTATCATCTATTTTCACATCCTTCTATGATACCCCCTTCTAGCAAATGGGCTAGAAAGAGAAAGCCTACATTTCTCAGTCTTACCAAAAGCTAGGGGGTTAGATGTGCCATAAGACAGTCTTGTGGGAGATATGGAAGACAGAAATAATACAGAGAGAAATTTGCTCCCATTGTGGTAGCTGGCAAGAAAGGTCAGAACCATATTTGTGTCCATGGCAGATGGGTTCCATATTGAGGTCTAGTCACCACTTTCAAGGGTTTAATGCAATTGCAGTGGCATCAGCAGTGGAAATAGTCAGAACTGCTGCCGTCTCACCTCCAGGTCTGATAAGTACAGTACTGGTCATCTGAACCAACTCCTCTAGCTCTTTGAATGATTTTATAAGCACTTAATTCCCTATATTAAATAATCTTTTTGAGTGAAATACTTAGAATGGTTTCTGTTTCTGAAGCAGAACTTTTACTGGTACACTGAGTCAAATCAGGTTTCCAATTTAACTTTGGGTTTTCACTAATTAGAATTTTATCTGAAAACATTTTTGCAAACTAAAATTTCCAATTTACTTACCCTGCTGTTCAGTTCTCATTCAGGCAGTCTCATTGAAGTAGGAGCTCACTTGATGTTTATTAAATGAATAAGTATAGATATTATGCCATCTTCTTTGTTCATAAAATAATAACATATTCTATTTGACATAAATCCAACTTTCAGATAAATCTAATACAATATTCATACAAATGCTCAGATGTTTATAATCAATTCAAGATCCCTTTGAACACCATACAGTCTGAGCATATAGTAGTTTACAGAACAACTTTAGGAAATTTAAAATCCAGTACTTCCATAGATGTGGTCAAAGTTTTGTTTATTCACTACCTAGAGGTGGAATTTGGATTCCCTTTAAATTATTTCTTAAGGACATTTCTCCAAATATAAGGAAAATGGCCTTGAAAATCATTTTTCATCAAACTCTAAAAATAACATACTGCAAATTCAGGAAGACTTTCACTTACATCTATAGCCAGGCATCAGCATTAAATAACTCATTGATTAGTTCTTCTTTTGTTATTTCTATTCTTGACATGAAAATTTAGGCTGTGTTTAAGATGATTATTTCCTCTTTAAATGTGTTTGGACCCTCATTTTATTAACAACCTTGTAATCTGACTTTGACCATACTTGGAAAGTTCAGGTAGAAGAAAAAAATAAACATTAGAAAACATGGCACCAAATAAAATAGTTATCAAATTATAACTTTCTCAGTCTTAAAATATAGTATATGCACAAAGGAAAAAAATGTGATGATATGAATAATAATAGGTGGCCCCAGGTAAAGACACAATATCTTTTACTCTGATTTCCCTTTTCCTTCCTTCACTGTGATTCTGAGCAGATTAAATCACTTCTGATACTTAAGCACTTAAGCAGTACTTTGTCTATTGGAGTTCAGTGGTCCAAACAAGAAATTCAACATAGCCTTATGTCCCCTTCTAGTTATACTGGAACTAGATGCCAAATGTTTCTTAAAATCCAGGACTGTTATGAGTTTGATGAAGAAACAATAGACATTAGGGGATTAGGCTATTTTTGAAATGATCCTGATCACCCCACAGTTGCTGAACACCATGGTTAGATATCACTAGGGGAAAGGCCATGACCTCATCACTTACTAGAAAAATAGACAATGACCTCTTAGCACAATGTTTTTGCACCTTGTTCTCCATATGTTGTGATTACAGAAAGGAGTCGATATAATATTAGTCAGTGTATCCATCATCCCTTATTTGAAATACATTGAATATTTATACCTTTAAAATATCCATATTCTTCTTTATGTTCAGTTGACAATACCTTCTCTCATACAGAGTTATTAGACAAAGAACCCTTAGATCTTAATTAAATTAGTCCATCATGGAATGTTTCTTTGAATTATCCTATTTTTTCCCCATACAAATATATTTATACAGCATGCTCTAGGGCATGGCTATAAAGTGGATTCTTAGTATTGGACCAACACTAATATTTGGTTTTAATGTATTTTTTAAAACTTTTTCATTCCATTAATAATATCAGCCACCAACACAAGGCACATATAACACAACCAGACTGGTATGTGGAAGGGCACTGTATTTGAGTACCCAGAGAATCAGAACCAAATATATATAATTAAGAAATTGGCTCACACAATTGTGGGAGTTGGTAACTCTGAAATTTGTAGGGCAAGCCAGGCTAGAAATTCTGATAGGAGTTTATGTTGAAGTCTTGAGTCTGAAATCCATAAAGGAAATCAGCAGTCTGAAAATTCAGGAAGAATGGATGTTTAGTCTTGAGGTAAAATTTCTTCTTCTGGAAACAATTATTTGCTCTTAAGATCTTAGATTGGATGAAGTCCACCCACATTATTGAGCCTGATCTCTTTTACTTAAAGTCAACTGATTGTAGATACTAATTCCATCTACAAAAATACTTTCACAGTTGCATCGAGGCCAGTGTTTGACCAATTAGACACTATAAGCTATGCAAGTTAACACATAAAATTAGTCATCACAGGCACTTTATCAATTATATATTCCACAAAAGTACTAAATAACAGCCATAAAACCCCAGTGTCAAACACTATGCACATTTATTGAAATCACAAGTGACTGAGGCTCAGCTGAACTTCATGCTACTGCTCTCCTCTGTGTTTATGTGGGAGGCTTGGCTCTGTTGACCTTGACTAGGTTTCCTCACATATCTGGGGGTCAGCTGTCTGTGCTGGTCTAGGATGGTCTTGGCTGGGGCTTCAGGACAAATGGGCTCTGTGTACATGTCTCCCATCCACCCACAGGGTAGGCTGGGCACAGTCTCATGGCAACCACAGAGAGCAAGAGAGAGCAGTTGCATAAGTATTTTTCAAGCCTCTGTTTTTGTCACATTTGTTACATGTTAAAAGTGATTTGGGGTCACCATGGGAGTAATAAAAAGGTATATGGCAAAGGGTGAGGATACAGGAAGGGGTGAAAAACCTGGGCCATTTATACATTTGATCTACCACAGGTACTTTCAAAAATCAGTTTATACCATTAAACTAAAAGATAAGCTATATAATGAAAAGTAGCAAAACTAAAATTAAAATGATACTGACAGATTAGGAGAAATATTTGGAACTCTAATATATAAGATCACATTCAACTTTATAAGAAAAGCATCAGTAATCCAATGGTAAATTTCCAAAGGACAGGAACAGAAAGCTCATTTAAGAAGAAATACATGGAAAAAGTGTTTATCCTCATTTGTGGCCAAAACATCAATTCAAGCTAAATAAGACAAAATATAGCAGTCAATTAGAAAATAAAAAAATTTTTAAACTTTAATCAAGAGAACACAAAACTGATGAGATACAACTCTTTTTGGAGCATAATATTGCAATATACAGAAAACAATAACTGCCACATGATCTTTGCACTCGCAGTACCCTCTATTTTATATTAGATGGTTCAATCCCTTACTTCATTTAAGAATTCTCTCATACTTATGTTCTCAGAAACCTTCCCTGACATTCCTACCTAAAACAGAATACCTTCTCCTCCTCTTTTTCATTTTTCTCCATAGCATTATCACTATCTGAGAGTGGTTGTAAATTTAATTGTTTTTCTATTTATTATCTCCCTCAATAAAATAAGAATTCCTCAAAGACAAGAAATTCATCTATCTTTGCCACAACTTTGTCCCAGAGAGAAAACAATTGGCAACACAGACACTAATATTTTATAAATCAATGAATAATGAGTAAACAAAAAGAGTGAATAAAAACATGTATTTGATTTATCAGTATAATCATAAGGAAAGCATTCAAAAGGAGTGTTAAAAACCTGCAGGCAATAAGGTGGTTATTTGTGCATTAGCAGCATAAGTGTGGAATGCATCTAAACACCTAACAACAGGATTTTAGATTTTCATTAATCCATTTATTCAAATGTTTTCTGAGTGTTCATAATATGCTAGTCACTTCTCTACACCTTCCTACATTGAACTGATTTTAGTGGGAGAGATAGTCATTAAAGAAATTAGTATATAGTAGAATGTGAGTTGATGATAAATGCTATAAAAAGCTGGAAGGAATGGAGAGTGAAGGAATGGGGAGTCACTTTGGCTAAGGTTTCAGGAAAACCCTTCCTGAGGATATCAACCCAACATTATTGTTATGACTTCTATACAGAAAAGTGCTCATAATATAGCATGTGAAGTAGAATGCAATAGCAAGTAGGGAATTTTTAATAACCTTGTAAAACTATATATCTATGGGAGCATGAATTGGAAAAACAAAATAAAAATAATTAGCTTGGGTGCTAAATGGAACTTTATTATGAACATTTTTTATTTTTCAAAATCTTTAATATATTCTATAAAAAAATTATTCTTTAAAAAATAATATAGGAAAGAGAAAAGTAATTTGGAGTAAGGGGACCTAAGACCTCAAAGCCTTGAGGATCATTTGTCAGCCTTTTGGCTGAGATCAAGTGTAGAACTTTGAGGCAACACTGAAAAAGCTGTCTTCTGGAAGGAGCTCCTTGCTGCATTCAAAATAGAGTCGAAGTAGGCTGAAACTTTGGTTTCAATTCTTTCCCAAATAATCATGGATGTCCTGCACTTCATCTCTTGTTTCAATATAGACTGCTGAGAAGCCATATATATATATATATATGTACATATATTCTCTCTATATATATAGAATCTTAAAACAAAGGAATTAGAAGAAATTTCAGTGCAAGACTTCGGCCTCAATCTTTAGAATCAATGAGGAATACAAAATCCCCCACAACATGGATTGTATAATAGCAATTTTGAAAGCATGAATCTCAATTTCCACTCAAATTTATTCATCCTTTTTCCTTTATTAACTTATATGTAAACAGCATGATATAAACACATGAATTCTCTTCCTATATCATTCCAAACAGGAAGACAAACATTTGTCTTTGTGCTGAGAACAGGTTTACCATCATAAATTATTTGGCCCCTTTAAGAAAAAACTGATCTTCCTAGCTACTGATTACGTGGGGCCCGAGGTGAGAAGGACAATTGGAAGGAAGGGAGAGGCAACTGACTCCTGAGAGATTTTTTTCCCCACCTCAGGTGAAGGAACTTTGCAAAAGTTACAGGGAATCTTTAAATAAAAGGAGTCTTCTGTGTCCAGGTGACAAACACTATGTAGAATGGGGGAGAGGGCCATCTTCCTTTTCTCCCGTTCCCCTTAGGCTCCCTGAGATCCAGGTGGGTCATGGTGGATGACAGCTATACTGAGAGCAGCAGGATCCTCTGAGTACCACTAGCAGCTGAAGGACCAGAAGCATATGTGCTATAACTTCTGACGAACCGCCCAAAATGACTGGGAAGATGCCGAAGGGCTTTTGGGGCAGGTGAGCACTATCATAAAGTATTCTAATATGAACCCCATTTGTACCCACAGGCTAAAATGTATAGGCCATTCAGGTAACACTTGAGAAATATTTACTAACATACCAATTCTCTAAGCCAATACTAGATTTCCTGGTGGACACACACAAAGAAAACATTCATTCTTATTCAAAATAAGACCTTTTACAGGAGTTATCTACCATTCACTTATAGTTGAGGTCATTTATTAAAATGCCTGTATTTCATATTTAAATTTTTTTTTTAAGAACCTAAGCAAATTTAAAAATTTCCTATGTGAAAGAAGTATGACCCTCTGACTTTTCTGTCTTTTGTGGGTTATTTTCTTTTAGACTAGCACTGTGCAAACTATATACATAATCTTTTTTTCTTCACAGAAATCATACATGACAGGTATTACTGCTTTACTGGTGTAGAAAGAGATTCAAAAAGGGTGAATGTTTGTTACTTCCAATACTGGTGGCTAATAGGCAACTTGGAAGAATGCAAAGCCCAATCTTGCTTATATCAACTTGAGGATTTTTTCAATCCTTCAGAAACTGATCACTTAAATTTTGTTTGGTGCCTTAGACTTTATCCTCCTATAGCAGACATTTTTCATTTTTGGTCACCCAGTATCTAACTGCCCCTTTTCCCTTCATATTGACACTGCCATCTTCTTTTGAGAAAACTCCCCATTGACTATAATCTTGACAAGAAAGTGATTGCACCTCACTCACTCCCACTGCAGCCTCTCATTTCATAAGCTGAAGGTGGCGGATTCTTCTTCAACCCACCCTTGGCACAGCCAGGTTCCTAAACTCTGCCAGTCAGATACTCATTCCTGGATTCTGAAGAAGCAGTTAAAGGTCAGATTGATCATGGTACAGATGTAGAATGGAGTTCACACAGTTCCTGTGACATGACTTTGGCTGCAGTTTTCACTGCCCATTCTCCAAAGGACCCCTGATTGCTGTTCATTCTCCTAGTTCAGTCCTCCAGTCTCACATCTATTATGTCAACCCCCAATATCCTCACAATAAACTCCCTGTTTGCTAAATAGCCAAGGTTGTTTCTGTGCTTGTAACTAACACCCTAAGCTAAAGAAATCAAAACTCATATATTTAAATTTTAAAAATTATTACTAATTACAATTTTGAATCATCACATGATTATTCAATAAACCCATCATACATCAGCAAAACAGAAATCCTTTCCTAGATAACTGAAGTGATATTATTATTTTTTTACCTGACCAATTAAAGTTTTGCATATGGTAGACATAAATAAGAATGCAATTAGTGCATACAAGCATGCAGATGAAGCAGAAAGCACAAGCAGGATGGAAGTACATAAGCAGACTTAACTATTTTCTTTCGTATTCTCAGCTCCCCAACACTTTACTCATCTTGTTAACTAGTTATGAAAAAAATGTCCCTCATATCATCAACGAGGTCACTCTCTGAGTGCTCTATAAATATTTCTAAAAATAAATCATATCCTTGTCAAACTAAGTGTTAGATACTACATAGTAACACAAGAGTTTTAGCTGAAGTAGATTTTCACCAAAACACTTATCACCAACCATAAAATGTATATAAATATGGAAAGCAGGAATGACATTTCTTCAATCCTATTCATGTTCAATGTACTGTAAACTATTGGAACCAGTAAAATGGAAGAGAATTAAAACAGATAGGCCATGGAGATACCCAGTTAAAAAGTCTGTCCAGAAAGGGCTTAAATGCCATGTGCAACTCCCTTGTCCATTGACAAAACAGCCATCAGTGCAATTAAAATGAACAATAATTATATTGTTTAGCTGTCCTGAAGTTTTGTTATATTTTATTCAGCAAAGTCATATTGGACTGAGGCATATTGAGCAAACAAAAAAAATCGTGTCACAGGTATTTTGCTGGGGGTTTTATTTTCTACTGGGACTTTCATAATTTATTAGCTCCTCAGTCATTTCAAAATTCCTCGAATTTCTTACGGGTACTGCTATTTGATTTAGTAACTGGAAAGAAACAGCTGAAAGCATTTTTTGGTCTTAAATTAGAGTTGGCCATGACAAATGTTCCTGCAAGGATATAGGATGAATCCCACACAGTTATCACAGCATCTGGGCCATATTTGTTTCTGTGGGACAGAAGAGAGGATAGGAAGGATTCTTATGTTGGTAAACTGGAAGTCTAAGAATTACACTTGCCATCTGGGATTGCTTTGATGAGAATACTGGCCAGTTCTTCCCACTTAATTACCAAAAATGAAATATTGTCATGCAAAGACAATGATCTTGGCCATCTAGACTTAAGTAAAAACAGTAAGAATAAATACTTACATTTAAATGTGGTTACATATATTTATTGTGACATTCAATAAGCTTCAAGAATTTTTAGGAAAAAAATCATGTGCACATTTTGCCTATACAAACAAGAAGATGTTACATAAACCCAACATAATTAAAGCAATTTATATAGGGCATAAACTTCGTAATGTTTTACAGTCAACTTGTAAGTAAAGAAGGCAACTGACAGAAATAACTTCTCCTAGCAAAAACACTTATGTGGTTTGCACAGTTCCAAAGTACCAATCTCTAAATATGTACTATTCCACCAAAGCACCAAAAGGAGAATAGAAAACTATTTAGAGTAAAATATGGCCTCAATTTAGAGATTTGGTAAGAAAGTAAAATAAGGATCCACTTTTACATGTGCTATTATAAAGAATCAACTTAATTTCTTTGGCATTGTAATTTCCTTAACTTCATTAGAAAATATAAGGTCAAACAAAAACTTAAGTTTACCTAAAACTGAGCAATTAATATTCTAGTATTTAAATCTGAGTTCCAGAAATACTCAAACGTTGCCACTACAGAATATTTTGTGTATTATAACAGAAGCAGTGTATTTTTAAGGCAACTAAGAAACCTGCTAAATGGCTGTCTGAGGTCACAATTAGAACAAGGACTAATTGTTCCATTAGCTGATTATCCAAGTCAATCTTAGCATATAGACCCACACTCACAGTCCAGTATTAAGCAGAAGTATATCAGCAATTTTTCAGTAACTGTGCTGTCAAACCCCAACTTGCTTTTTGATAGAGTTGTTACAACAGTAAACATTTGCCCTGGGCACCAACCTGACACAATCTTTTATAAGCACTTTAACTATTACAGTAGATAGAACAGATGGCTATGATTTCCCACCTAATAGATTGAGCAGTAGACTAATTTAGGAATGGTATGGATAAAAACTTGTAGTAGCAGCAACTTATTTTCCAATTCTGCATTCTGAAACAGAATTACCAACTACCTTTTGAAATTAGATCTCAAAGGCATTTTTTAATTAGCTCTACCCTTTCCAATACCAATTGTAATCAACTTGAGGTTTACACTAATTTATTTTTTAAACTTTATTGTACTAACATATATACAACTCAAAATTTCCCGTTTTAACAACTTTCAGGTGTACAATTCAGTGGTATTACTTACGTTCACAATATTGTGCTACCATCACCAACATCCATTACTCCAACTTGTTCATCACCTCAAACAGAAACTCTGCACCCACTAAGCATTAACCCTCCCTTTCCTTCATCCTCTGGCCCCTGGGAACCTGTAATCTACTATCTGTCTCTATGAATTTTTTTTCAATTTTTTAAACTTTATTTTGTACATTTAATAATTGAAAATATAAACAATTAAAAACTAAAAAGTAAACACAGATAAATAAGTACATACATTTCTCAATTAAATGTACTATATACATATAAAATTTTTTTTGAGTCAAACAGTATGTTACACAATATATTTGGTTCATAGTAACACATTCATACAGTATTTGTCTTTTTGTGTCTGGCCTGCTTCACTCAACATTATGTCCTCCAGATTCATCCATGTTGTCATATGTTTTACGACCTCATTTCTTCTTACAGCTGCATAATATTCCACCTGACATTATTATTATTATTTTTTATATATTTTAAAAGATGCTTAGATTACATAAATGTTACACAAAAATTACAGGGATTTCCATGTTCCCCACCTCCCACACCTCCCATAACATCCCACATAAACATCTTTCATTAGTGTGGCACATCACCTGCAATGGATATACACATCCTGGGGCTTTGCCACTAAGCATGGACCATAGTTAACATTGTAGACCCCACTCTCTCCCACACAATTCTGCATGGTATATGCTGATATAAAATGGCCTATATCTGTCATTGTAATGTCACTCAGGATAATTCCCAAGTCCTGAAAAAGCACCTGTATTACAACTGCACATCCCCTCCCTGCCCCAAAAGTGTCCAGTGGCCACTGGCTCCACCTCACTGTTGTAATTTCTTCCATTGCTTGAATCACAATATGTCTACAACAGAATACCATTAAGTCCACTCTAGTCCATAGCTCTTCCCCCAATCCTGAGGAGTTTGGGATGGTGATGTCCACTCTACCTCCAAGTGAGAGGGGGCTTATATCCCATGGATACGGTGGATGGGAATATCCTGCCTGTAGCTGCAGGCTGTCTCCATTCCCTGGGATGGCTGTTGTCCATCATCGTCTCTTCACCAGGTGACATGGGTGAGTCCATTGAGCTGTAGAGTAGGAGTTGCAGCTCCACCAAGATTCCAGGCACAGCTGGCACATGGGCAGTCCTGAGACTCCAGTCTCTGGAAGTATACCTACAAACTCCAGCATCACATATAGGTTTGAATATAAGGGACTGATGGACCATGTGCAGGGAGGACTTATTTGAGTCCAACTCTGTTACTCTCAGGAGCACAGATTCTATGAATTTTTTTAAACCAAAGTATTTTCACTATTGGTAACATCCTTACCTTTGCAGAGGAGAGTCTATACAAATGAGTACATCCTGGGAAAAAGGATGGAAGGAATGGGCTAAGTGGATATGAGACTAAATTCTAAAGGAACCACGAAACACCATGCATGTCTATTACCATAGACAGACCATGGGGAGGAGTCGGGGAGCTTGTTCAAAGAAGCTATCCAGAAGTCAGTTTCTTTAATCCCTTTTCTTCAAACCACCCATAATGACATTTTTTAAATCTAGAAAAGTAACATCTCAATATTCAAAGCTGTCTTCCTGATACTTCTTTACAGTTCTTCCTTCCTCTTGTGGGGAGCCCTGAGAGAAGGATTGAGCAAAGCCCAGGAGGCACAACAGGTCAGCTTACTTCTACCCTACCACCCAGGTTTCTTGATTCACCATTTTTTAAAAAGCAGATGAAATTCTGTAGGTATCTGCAAGCTGAATATTGCCCTCAGACATGCTGGTTCAATGTTCTGTTTGGATTTAGAGTTGAGTCTGTGAGATTCCAGATACTTCTTCATGATGTGATTATATTAGAATTGGAATATTGTGATCATCATCTAGGGGAGAGAACTGTGATTGTGGCAGAAAGACCAACCATCTTTTTTCCACATAGAGCCAACAGTCCCTCCCTTGCCCCACCATATGTCATCCCAAATAGGCTCAAGGTGGGAGGTTCACCTGCCAACAACTGTCCTTAATCTTAAAGATGAGGATCAACTTTCGTCCTAAACGTTATATGACAAACTTTGAACAAATGTTTTAAGAAATGTATTAAGCAAAAATATATCAGAACAGCACATATTTTGTCCAGCCTTAGCTGTGGGGCAGAAATTGCTCACAACTCTCAAATTGCTTTAAGTTTCACATCTCATGCAAGCACATGGCCAAATGAGTAGAGTGAATCAGATATAGGTGTCAATTACCAACCAATAAATGGATGAAGTTAAATGAAAGATTTATTAAAACTCTCAGTTCTTGATATAGGAATATAAAGACTAACACTAGCAAAAATGCATGAGAAAGGATATAAAGTTTTTAGAATTTTTATAGCGGTCAAACACATTATAAGAGCATGGAAGCCACAGAAGTGCATTGCCCAGCTCTCCCTTCGAGAGAGAACCCACTGCAGTGAGCTGACAGTCTTGAGTTCCCCCAGCACACCAAGCATTCACACCCCAGCATTCACACCAAGCCTCTGCTATTCCAGGGCTCCTGTCAGCCAATAACTGAGCACAGTGGAAGGACCAGAGCTGGGCCAGCCTTCTGCAGGTCTCCTCTAATGGATAACCTTGGCTTTGGGCAGGCTATCAGGTTCACTGACTTTCTGAGAGGCATACTACAGCCTTGATTAGGTTGGCACTTCCCCTCTCTTTCCACAGGTGCCAGGGATGCAGCACAATGTAAATGTTGTTCTTACCTACTTCTGCTCCCACGCCCCTTGATTGTTCACAGGTGTTGAGCCCACTAAATCTCTTGAGCTTTCTCATTTCACCAGGGTCCTAAACTGATGCCAAAGAATATATAAACGACAAAACAATAGCTGAAAATTTTAAACAAATGTTAACCATGGAGGGAACAAAGTAATAATTGCCCCCTCTCCTCTCTACCAAGGCATATACCATTTCCAAAGTTTTTGTTTTTTTGTAAACTGTTGCTTCTCCCACAATCATTTCAAAGAGAACCTTCCATTTTCTTGATCTTTTAACCGTAAACTTTACTCCATAATTGTCTCTCCGTCTCAAAGTAAAACACTTTTATTGAGATTGATGTAGAAGGTATGTGGATGAGGTATAAGCAGACCTCTTCTATTAGACTTAGGCATTATATAAGAATAGGTATTACTTAAGAAAAGCTAATGCACTGGGTAAATATAATTCTAAACTGCCCTACTTTGTGTTTTTCAGTACCTGGAAAGAGAGGTGAATGAATATTCACAAGTTAATTTAACCTAATTAACCTTGGCTTCAGAGCTTAGTAACACCCCGAAGCTTGTAATATATTTGATCACTACTATCCCACTCAGTATTATAAATTTGCTTTTGGAAAGGTCTTTTTGAGGCACTTCCATTCTTCTTTTTTAGCAATTAATTGTCAAGCTTCAACCCACTGCAGGTTTGTCTAGTTCACCAACTACCCTTTCCTTCATGGTTTATGACTTTAAATTACCTATTTGCATCCCTTCCCTGTAAACTCTTATTTTCTTTGTGAACATGGATAATGGAGCCCTAGTCTAATCAGCCTCCCTTGCAAAGTAGCATTGAGGATGAATTTTCATTAGAGGGTAGGATGAAAAGAAAGGGAAAAAGAAAGCGCCTGCTCCATCCACGGAGTGCCATCTGCATCCGAGGGCACAGACAGTGCCTACTCACAGAGTGTCTCTGCCCACAGATTCTGCCCACACACAGTGCCTCTGACAGCTGTTTGGGGAGGAAACACTAAAGCTGAGAAAAACCTGAAACTCAATTTAAGACTGCACATATTGATCATCAAAAGATGCAGAATAAGTCCCCAAAGAACAGAAATATGAGGTTCGTTTTAAGTTTTAAAATCAGCTCTTAACTTCTCTAGCAAAAATGGGATAGTTTTTCTTTTTTAAAGTCTACGGAATCTCTAATTCCCAATCTGTTCAGAGACTTACCTCCCTTTACAAATTAACAAAAATAGACGTGCAGCCAACCTCTGAAACCCAGTGTATGAAATAAAAACTGCTGCCCTAGAGTTTCTCTGAATATCAACACCTTAAATTAGATATGAGGAAGCAGGCCTACTCTCTATCCTTTGAGAAAAGAGAAAAGATGCTGCCTGGAGTTGGCATGAGAAATCCTACTTTTCCTGACTCCACGGTAAGAGAGGTGTCTCTGGCAGCTAAATGTAAAGCCTTAAGGCAATTGATTTAAGGAAGCCCCCCCCCCCCCAAAAAAAAAAAAAAAGGAAAAGAGAAAGGAAGGAGGAAACTGACATTTAAACATTTATTGTGCAGACTGTACATATATCATCTTATTAGTCTTTCCAACATTTCTCTAAGATGAATGGTACTGTTCTTATGAGAAAAACAAGTTCAACAGAGATCCAATAACTTTCCCAGACAAACAAATATATAATGGCAGACCTTAAAGACCTTGGAAGATAATGTAGGGAAGCATCTACAGGACCTTGTAATAGGAAATGGTTTCATGAACTTCATAGCCAAAGCACGAGCAGCAAGAGAAAAAATTGATAAATGGGATCTTCTCAAAATTAAAAACTTCTGCACCTCTAAGGATGTTATTAAGAAAATAAAAAGGCAGCCTACCCAATGGGAAAAAATATTCGGCAACCATATATCTGATAGGAGCCTAATATCCTGCATATATAAAGAAATCCTATACCTCGAAAATAAAAGGACAAACAACCCATTTAAAAAATGGGCAAGTGACCTGAAAAGACACTTCTCCAAGGAAGAAATACAAATGGCTAAAAAGCACATGAAAAAATGCTCAACATCACTTGCTATCAGGGAAATGCAAATCAAAACTACAATGAGATACCATCTTATACCCATCAGAATGGCAGCTATTAAAAAAACAGGAGACACTAAATGTTGGAGAGGATGTGGAGGAATAGGAACCCTCATCCACTGCTGTTGGGACTGCGGTATGGTCCAGCCACTGTGGAGGACAGTTTGGCGTTTCCTCAGAAAACTAGCAGTAGATCTTCCGTATGATCCAGCAATTCCACTGCTGGGTATATACCCAGAACAACTGAAAACAAAAATACAGATATATGCACACCAATGTTCATAGCGACATTGTTCACCATTGCCAAAAGTTGGAATCAGCCCCGGTGCCCATCAACAGACGAATGGATAAGCAAAATGTGGTACATACATATAATGGAATATTACTCAGCTGTAAGAAGGAACAAAGTGCTAACACATAGAATAACGTGGATGAATCTTGAAGACCTTATGTTGAGTGAAGCAAGCCAGGCACTGAAGGATGAACAGTATATGACCTCACTGATCTGAACTGAGGAAAGTGAGCAGTCTCTAAGAACCATTGTCTAAAAGATAGGTTAACAAAGGAGAGTAAGAGAAGAGCAGGCTTTGAGCCATCACCCATATGGACATAATCTATGGTAAAGGGATAGAGTATGGTTGCATGTTGGGGGATGGGGCAGATGAGTGGTGGTGTTCCTGGGTTTGGTGGTGCAGCACTGGGGGAGGGGGTGGATTAGGAAGGGCAGGTTCAAATCCCTAGGGCATGTAACTGTGAATCTTGACATTCCATGGGTTGGGAGAGGGGTGTATCACGGGCCCTGGGGGGCTGGAGAGAAGGGAACAGTCAAGATCTAATGGGTTGTTTGGTGGTCATAGGGAAGGTTTTTCATTACCTTACAGTAATGGACACAGGACATGGTAAATATCATCAAAATTATTAAACTGTATCATCTAAATTGTAAACTATACTGTAAATCATTGACAATGTTTAGTTGCTATATTTTGCTATCTGCCTAACAGTTATAACAATGCTAACAACCAAAAAAAAAAGGGGGGGGGTTAATATGGGGTGGGGAAGGAGGGGATGGTTTGGTATCTGGGAGTCTCCGGCACTCCGTGTGTTACTTTGCTGTGACCTAAAACTTCTTTGAAAATTAAATGAAAAATTGGGAGACAATGGGGATTGAGAGGAGAAAGGTGTCATGGCACACCAGACATCCAATAACACAGTGATAAAGGGAAGGAAAAAAGGGAAAAAAGAAAAGAGAAAGGAAAAAAAAATGAATATATATATATATATATATATATATTTAAAGGCATTTCCTTTGCTTTTTTGCCCATTTTTTGAATGTCCCAAACCAATAATTATATTTTATTTTCTTTTGTTCTTTGTTTCATTATTTGTTTTTTTTCCTTCTCTTTTTTTTTTTTTCCCCTGAGTTTCCTTATGTTTGTCTCTTGCATGTAAGCTTATCACACTTGTTTCTTTTTCCTAGTAAGTGTATTTGATTATTTTATGGACTAAATGTTCATGGAGGATTTGGATCACAGAAGGTTTACAATGGGTACTGCGGGGGATTACTGGGGGGGGTGTCTGGGGGGGGGTTCGTGGGGATTGGTTCATCCGAATATACATGAAAGATATACAAAATCATTCAAAGGATCGGGGGATGGGGCATGGTCACGATGGGTGGATAATCACACAATAAATGAGGGAATCTGAATTCCTAGCCTGGAGAGCTCTGCCACAGTCTCCAAGGGAGCAGCAATAGTCCTCTGAGTGTAGGGACTGTGCCTGTCAAAATAGGATGACCCACTGATGTGTTTTTTTTTATTGATGACTACCCTTGTGAGTCTTTGCTCTTGTAAATGAGACTTAGCCTGCAGTTGTGGGGTGCCTAAGGGTTGCCACCTGAAAGCCTCCTAGTTGCTCAAATGTGGTCTCTCTCTAAGCCAAACTCAGCATATGATTGCATTACCTTCCCCCAACGTGGGACATGACTCCCGGGGATGAGCCTCCCTGGCAACGAGGGATTAATACCAAGTGCCAACTGGCAACACAACTGGAAAAAGACCTTGAATAAAAGCGGGAAATGGTAAAGACAAATGAGTTCAAGTGGCTAAGAGACTTCAAAGAGAGTCGGGAGGTCATCCTAGAGGTAACTCTTACGCACACCTCAGTAGGAACTCATAGAACATCTAAGTGCCTATCACCCCACTCAGAGGGGTTCCTGAGAGCTCCGGAGACACCCTGGTCCTATATAAAGGGGGATAGCCCCAGAGACTGATGCCTTATCAATGGGTTCTATTTTGGAATCTGTGCTCCTGAGAGTGACAGAATTAGACTCAAATAAGTCCTCCCTGCACATGGTTCACCAGTCCCTTCTATTCAAACCTATATGTGATGATGGAGTTTTTAGGTATACTTCCACAGACTGGAGCCTCCCACCTACCTATGTGCCAGGTGTGCATGAAATCTAAGTGGAGCTGCAACTCCTACCCTACAGCTCAATGGACTCATCCAAGTCACCTGGTGAGGAGACAACGATGGGCAATGGCCATCCCAGGGAATGGAGAGGGCCTGCATCTGCAGGATCATCCCACCCACCATATCCATGGGATATAAGCCCTCTCTCACTTGGAGTTGGAGTGGACATCACCATCCCAGTCCCCTCAGGATTGGGGGAAGAACTATGGACTAGAGTGGACTTGATAGTATTCTCTTGTTCACATATGGTGATTCTAGCAATGCAAGAAATTATAACAATGAGGTGGAGCCTGTGGCCACTTGACACTTTTGGGGTAGGGAGGGGATGAGCAGTTGAAATACAGGGGCTTCTTTGGGAGTTGGAGGTTGTCCTGAGTACTGTTGTGGCAACGGATGTAGGCCATTTTAAATCAGCACACACCACTCAGAACTGTGTGGGAGAAAGTGTGGTCTACAGTGTAAACTGTGGTCTATGGTCAGTGGCAAGGCTCCAGGAAGTGTAAGTTCATTGAGGGTGGTGGGCCACACTTGTGGGAGATGTTTGTGTGGGATGTGGTGGGTGGTGTGGGAGGTGGGCAACATGGGAATCCCAGTGGGTTCCGTGTAATATTTTGGGTAATCTAAGCACCTCTTAAAATATATGTATATATATATATATATATAAATAATATTTTTGTAAGCAAATACACATATATGCATATATATTTATATATCATTTTGCAAATGTTTGTATGTATTGTGAGAATTTTGATTTTTACCCACAATAAAAATAAATAAAAAAAAAATCATTGGGAAGCATAAAAAGGATAATTTTGTATTGATAAAAATTCAAACATCTGGTAAAACATAGTATATTTGAACTTTTATATGCTGATTAACAAAAGAGATAAAAAGCAAAAAGAGACACACAATGAGACATATATGGCAACACAATTATAAAGGAAGTTTTAATACACCTTTATCAGATTATCACAGGTCAAATTAATAAGATAAAGAAATTTAACGTGTAAGTTCTTTTGAACTTCCTTAAATAGCCCTAAGTGAGAGAAGTATGCATTGATCACCCCAGCAGCCACTAGATCCTTCACTCTTCTATATTTCTTACAAACCACTTATTATTACCTGAAATGTTATATACTTATTTGTTTAATTTGCATGCGTGTGCATGTGCACACACACACAGTTATAAGCTCCATTTGTGCAGACACTTGTACATTTTATTCACTGCTGTACCTCAGTATCATAAACAGTGCCTGGCATATGGTTGGTAATAAATACTTGTTGAATGAATAAATAAATGAAATTATCAAATACAGACTTCTATATATTATTTAAATCATGTTCAAATGTACAAAAATAATAAAACTGGACTTTTCATATAATACAATCAATGCCATATGAATATAGATATGACAATCAAATATAATTCTGATTAGAATTTGATAAAATATTAAAAAGATAGTTTAATATTAATTCAAAGAATTTAATATCGGTTCATTATTAAATAATCTTCTAATAAACCATTTGACATAAATACAATTTTTAGCATTTAATAAAATTCATCCTCCCTAATAAATATGCTTTAAACATTAATAGAAAGATACTTGTCCATCATGATAGTCAAAACAGTAAGTAATAAAAATATTAGAAATACATGCTAAAATTAAATATTATAACATTATTTCTGCTTTTGCCATCAGTATTTAATATAGTTTGCACGTTTTAGTCAGTGAATAAACATGAAATAAAAATAAAAGCTATAAATATAGAAAAGAAACAGAAACATTTACAGTTATTCATGGAAAATATACCTTTCCATATAAAAAACAAAAAGTAATTAAGTAAAAACTCTCAGAATTTTAATGACAAAACCCAAAGCTGATGAAGCTATGATAAAAAGAGTACAATCTTTTTGAAAAGTATCTATCAATCTTTATCAAGAGTCAGACACCTTCCTGCCCTTTTTCTCTGTAAATCTTCTTCTGGAAATCTATCCTAAGTTTTTTGGGATGGCATTGTCTACCAGAGATTTATGATCCTCCTTCCGAAGTATGGAACTGTCACAGGGAGGAAGCTACTCAGTCAGTGATTCCATTTCCCAGGCCCTGTGTATCCAGGTTTGGTCACGTAATTGGTTCCTAGTAAAATATGAGCAGGAGTTATATATGTCATTTCCAGGAGGGGGTATTTGAAAGGTGTTTGCTTTCCTTTTTCACTGACTGGAAACAGAAGACTCTAAGGATCTGGAGAAAAATGGTTCTTCAAGATGGAAAGAGCCCAAGTCCCCTAACCACCATTTAATGAAAGCTTCTCATTAAGCAGAAACAGAACTGAATGAAAAATCTATATCTACTAGGCTAAACTACTGAAATTTGGGAGCTTACTTGTTCTAGAAAATTGTATTACATAACTAAGGACAATTTCAGTTATGTTAAAAGTAGCATGCAGAAGTAGTGGAACATTTTTTATAATAGTGAAAACTCAGAAATAATCTTTAAAACCGAGGATTTATTAAATAAATAAATATACATATATGCATCCAAATAATGGATTATTATTCATATTGGAAATTATGGTAAAAAGATGATATCAGACATCATTCAGTTACTAAACTGAAATAAAAAAGAATTTTTAAAAACTAGCATTATAAAACCCTTAGTATAGTCAGTCACTGCTGACTGTCAGATATGATCCAATACAGAACACCCACGTAAGTTATCATCTTTCACGGATTCAAACTATTGAACCAGTTTAATAGAATTGGATTATGATTTCTAAACATAGCTCTGTCAATACATCCATTTGATGATCAAAATACTCAATATATCTCACGCTAGTGTAAGTCGAATCCATGGTGGTTTTCTACTCTTAAAAAGACATAAAAATACATTTAGACCATGTTGAATACCTACACTATTTATAAAATGTTTCTGCCATTCTAACAATCTATGACCTAAGTTTATATGTAACTTTAAATTTCTCAAATGCCTTCCCCTGTTTCACTTCTTAAGTTATATGGTTTTCTTTCTTCAGAAGATGCCTAAAATATATATCAGAAAGATATTATCTTCATCTCGGAATAAAAGAAAAGATGTTCAGAAAGGAAGTCAGTGTCCAAATCCTTAAACTGAGTGGACAGTAGAACTCAAGCTGGAATCAGAACCACTTCTTAGTTGGACTCAGACAGAGCCAGAGGAAGATTAAACAGAGACAAGCACTGGTGACAATTATGTGTGCTTTGTTAATAGAGTAATTTTGCCCTACGTACTGCCTCAGTCCTTCATGAAAATTGGCCGGCAGCTACCCGCTGTTTACCAGCTCTATCTAAATCTAAAAATCAGCAGTGGATACAGTTGGTCTCCAGCTAAGGTCTTTGCAACCCGAGATAGTAAAGAAATGATATGAATGCAAAACTAAAAATGCTATAAAAAATTCATTGCCATTGTTCAACTGCTTATCCGAAACATTAAAGTAGTAGGACTGAAAACTACCCTCTTCACTAAACTTGATATTTTGTGAGGTGATAATAGATCCAATTGCTTTTTGGAAAAACAATGCTTGGTAAGATGGTAAACTATCATTTTGCATTAAGAACTAGACGGTATATTGTTTGGTGTGGCTTATGGTATTCCTCCACTTACTTGGTAAATCCTGACTCTTCTCAATACATGTGACTAGGCCAAATCTTCCTTCTATGTAGAGTTTATGATTGCATTCTTTTTAAGAAATTTTTTTTAATTTTTAAAGAGGCTTTAGATTACATAAATGTTACATAAAAAATACAGGGGATTCCCATAAGCTCCACCCCTCCCCCTCCCACACTTTCCCACATTAACAACATCCTTCATTAGTTATAATTTGTTATAATTTATTACAATTACATTTGTTACAATTGAGGAACACATATTGGAAGCATTGCTACTAACCCTGGACTATAGTTTACATTATAGTTTACATTCTGTCCTGCACAATTTTATAGGTTATGACAAAATATATAACAGCCTGTATCCATCATTGCAATGTCATGCAGGACGATTCCAATGTCCCGAAATGCTGCCATATTACACCAATTCTTCCCTTTCCCTCCCTTCAGAACATCTGGTGGCCACAGACTTAATATCATTGATAAATGTTTTTCCATTCTTAGAAAAATAACAAGTCTATAATAGAATAATAAGTCTACTTTAGTCTATTGTCCATTCCCCAATCTTGAAGATTTTGGGATGGTGATGCCCACTCTGTTTCTAATTGAGAAGGGGCTTAGATCCCATGGGGCAGATGAATGGAACTATCTTGCTTGCAGTTGCAGACACTCTCAATTCCTTGGGATGGTCATTGCCCATCATCATCTCCTTGTTGTTGTGGATGAGTCCAGTGAACTGAAGAGTGGGTGTTGCAACTCTGCTGAGATTCAGGGCTCCACCGGCACATGAATAGACCAAAGGTTGCATTCCTAATATCTCAATTGCTACTACCATAAGAATCACTATCGTGCATTCCATAAATATTTTTGAGTATCAGTTAATGCCAAACTTTAAGACAGACCACCATCAGAAGGCTGGGAGAATGCAAATATTTTAACTAGTTGGTAGACTTCAGATCTTTTCTTTTAGTACATTATTCCAGTAGCAAAAACCATTTATCAATGAAATTATTAATCATCTGAATTATCTGAAGAATTATAAAATTTAATTATCCTAATTACCTGAAAAATTGTTATTCATGTTATTAGTATTTGTACTTTATTATCACAAATTCTCTAGAATCTAAAAGAATGGAAAGTCCAGAAGAGAAGTGTCAAGAGAAGTGGGAATGAGGATATTATGGCAGCTTTAAACTTTGAGACCAGCCACCAAAAATGGGCATCTGATGTATAGGAAAAACCTAAATATAGAGATAGTCTGAAAGACAAGACATGCCCACTTCACAATTCTGCCTAATTCTTGTTCTATACGTAACCCTCTGCACTCATCATCTATTTTAAACTCAAGTGCTTCAAGCAGATTTTTCTGATATCAGTTTGTGAAGAATCACTGTGTGCTCTCTACCTTTTGTTTTAAAGAGACTCTGGATTCATAAGTAAAAAGTCTTTATACTTGGTTTCAAATGGATTTAAAGGTTTGCATATGAGGATAGAATGTACTCCCCCCCACCAACTGTTGTTTTCTTAATTGGTGACCTGAAAACACAATAGAAGTTGTGACACATTCATAAGACAAGTTGATGTATTGAGTTCAGAATTCTTGATATAAGGCAAAATGACAATGACAGAAAATAAAATTGGCAGATTTGTTAAATAAATACCTAATAGGTGCCAACTTTAAATTACTTCACTCATTAAGTAATTCAATTGAAAGTCAGTGTTATGCATGGTTTTGGCACAAGGATAGACATACTGACCAATGGAACTGAATTGGGATTTGTGATATAGATGCTAGCATATAAAGTCAAATGATTTTCAACAAGGCCAACAAGCCCACTCAATAGGGACAGATGGCCTCGTCAACAAATGGTGATGGGGGAACTGGATATCCATATCCAAAAGAATGAGAGGGGACCACCATCTCATGCCTTATACAAAAATTAACTCAAGATAGATCAAAGAACTAAATATAAAAGCCAAGACCATAAAGCTCCTAGAAGGTATAGTAGGGAAGCATCTACAAGATCTTGTAGAAGGGAATGGTTTCATAAACTTTATATCCAAAGCACAAGCAAGGAAAGAAAAAAAGGGTAAATGGGATTTCTTCAAAATTTAAAACTTTTGCACCTCAAAGGAGTTTGTGAAGAAAGTGAAAAGACAGCCTACTCAGAAGAGAGAAGATATTTGGGAACAATTTATCTGATAAGGATCTAATATCCAGCATATATAAAGAAATCTTACATCTTGAAAGTAAAAAGATAGACAACCCATTTAAAAAATGAGCAAGAGATTTGAATAGACGCTTTTCCAAAGAAGAAAAACAAATAGCTAAAAAGCACATGAAAAGATGCTCAACATCACTAGCTATTAGGGAAATGCAAATCAAAACTGCAATGAGATATCGTCTTAAACCCATTATACTGGCTGCTATCACAAAAACAAAACTAAAAGTGTTGAGGAGGATGTGGAGGAAAGGGAACATTCATCCACTCCTGGTGGGAAAGTAGAATAGTGCAGTCATTGCGGAGCACAGTTTGGCAATTCTTCAGATGCTAACTATAGAATTGCAATATGATCCAGCAATCCTACTGCTGGGTAGATGCCCATAGAATTGAAAACAGGGATAAAAACATATATGCACACCAATATTCATAGCAGCATTATTCACTATTGACCAAAGTTGGAAGCAATCCAAGTGTCCATCAACAGATGAATGGATAAGCAAAATGTGGATATGCATACAGTGGAATATTACTCAGCTGTTAGAAGGAATGAAGTATTGACACACATGCGACAACATGTATAAATCTTAAAGACTTTATGCTAAGTGAAGTAGGCCAGTCACTAAAGGGCAAATAATGCACGAACTCACTGATATGACCTAAGCATATTGAGCAGACTCACAGAGCTAGAGTTGGGAAAATAGGTTATCAAGAGACAGAATGGGAGTAGAGTGTGGTGAATCGATACTCAATATGGGCAAAATCCATTATAAGGGGGTGATTTGACAGTAGATGGTGTGATGGTGGTACAGGGATGCGAATGGGGTCAATGGTGTTGGAATGTGAGGGTGAAAGGGTTGGGAGGTTGGATTTGATTATCCATGAAACTGGGGGGAGGGCTGGAGGAAGGAACAGGTGAACTCTGGGGATTTGTACATCTGTGGTTGAAATTATAATGGTAGGAATGTTCTTTTGGCAAATGTGGCTGGGAAGGATCACTGGTGCAGTGTGTCAGTGGTGGGGGTTATGTGGGACAGGTTGCACCTGAGGCATGCTTCTATGGAATATGAATATGTTCATTTTGTCATAGGGTATCATCTCAGTGGCTGGAGAACCACACAATAAACAAGAAAAAATTAAACTCCCACCCTAGGGAGTCCTGCTATGTTCTCACTTAGAAAGGGGCAAGAATCTCAAGTACATTGGCACTACCAAATAAAAGAAAACAGACCAGTATGTCAAGCCCTCAATATTAATTCATGTAATTAAGAGCCTTATTCCTCAAAAATTGAAACTTCGTGGTTGCCATAGGTTCCAAGGGGAGGGGGAGGAAAGAATGAGTGGAACAAAGGGCATTTTGGCAGCACTGGAATTGTTCAGCATGATCTTGCATTGATGGATACAAGCCGTTATACATTTTGGCAGAACCTATAAATGTGCATGGCGCAAATTTAAATAATAATGTAAACCATTGACCATGATTAGTAGCAACGCTTTGATATTTATTCATCAATTGAAACAAATGTACCATACTCATGTATGATGTTATTAGTAGGGCAGGATGTGTGGGGATAAGAGGGCGGGGTATATGGGAATCCCCTATATTTTCAGTGTAACATTTATATAATTGAAAGCTTTTTAAAAATAAAGAATTATTATTTTTTAAAATATATTTTTATTTATTTTTAAAAGATACTTAGATTACAGAAAATATTACATAAAAAATATAAGGGATTCCCATATGCCCCACTCCCCAGACCTCCTACTTTACCCCACATTAACTTCTTTCATTAGTGTGGTACATTCATTGCAATTGATGAACACATTTTGGAGCATTGCCACTAAGCGTGGACATGTACATTGCAGTTTCCACTCTATCACACTCAATTTTGTAGGCTATGGCAGGATATATAATGGCCTGTATCTGTCACTGCAAAGCCATCCAGGCCAATTCCAAGTCCTGAAAATGCTCCCATATTACACCTCTTTTTCCCTCTCCCTGCCTTCAGCACCTCCAGTGGCCATTGTCTCCACATCAAAGATATAATTTCTTCCATTGCTAGAATCACAATAAGTCTATAGTAGAATATCAGTAAGTTTACTCTAGTCCATATTTTATTCCCCAATCCTGAGAATTCTGAGATGGTGGTGCCCACTCCACCTCTAATTGAGAGGGGACTTCGATCATATATGGCTGATGGGTGGGACTCTCTTGCTTGCAGTTGTAGACTCTCTCATTTCCTTGGTATGGTGGTTGTTCCTTGCCCCAAATGCTGCCCCCCCCATCCAACACCCTAAACCAGCAACCCTTCCTTGACATATTGCCGAAAGAGTTTTCTCAACATTGTAGCTTCACTCATGTACCCACCAATCCCCAGTGTTCACCTCTTCCCTCCCCCAACCCTCCCCTCCAGTTCAATGGACCATCCAACCCATCCTCCCCACCATACCCCCCTGTCAAGCTTGCACTGCCCAACCCAATAGTATTCCTACACCTCTTTCATATCCCTTCACTGCACAACTACTCACTTCTACCTTATCATAGATTTTGCCCAAATGGGTGTTGGTTCACAACCTTCTTTGCCCTTTCTATTTCCTGTAAACCTGTCTTCCAGTCTCTAGCTCTCTGGGTTGGCTAGTTTTGCTTAATTCATATCAGAGAGGTCATGTAGTATTTGTCCTTCGATGCTTGGCTTGCTTCACTCAACTCAAGGTCCTCAAGATTCATCCATATTATCCCGTGTGTTGGTACTGTATTCCTTCTTACAGATGAGTAATAAAAATAAAATAAAAATAAAGAATTATTATTTTTTTAAAAGTCAGTGTTAAATCAATATCTTAAACCAGTGAATAAAATGTATCATTCAGTTAATGTTATATGCTACCTTATTTTCAGGTACAAATGTAAAATATGCTTATTTTGTCTATTTATTAACTTATTCAAAATGTATTTAATGAGAATCAACTATGTTCCAGGCAGTGTTCTAGGACTGGTTATATAGTAGTGGACCAAATTGACAAATCACTTTCCCTTATTGATCCATACATTGTCCTGAACAAAGACAGACAATAGAAAATAACTGAATTTATTCATTTTTCTTTAACCCTTTCTTATCATACTCTTAAAATTAAAATAATCTATCTGGATCAATAATGATTTAGCATGACTACTGTTGAACAAGATTTTGAGGGTTTTTGCCTCATAAAATTATGAGTTGGCAAATTGTTATCTGCTATAATTCATTCCAAATAGATGTGAAGAATTTCCAAATAGGAATTTGATTATCTAGAAAGAATTATGGCCTAAATGGAAATTAAATAACCAAACCAATAATTTATTTCATTCTTAGACATTTTTATGCCCAATAGTTAAAGCTGTAATAGAAAAATTAGAATTATGTTATAATTAATTTCTATTATATTTGAATTATTATTTACATTTATAAATGTTTGTTGTTATGCCATTTTTTTATAACTGATTATATTAAATCCAACCTGGCCTTGCACTCTCTCTCATTTAAAATTTGTAATTTCTTTCAATCTATTTTTCTATTTATTTTACAATGATACAATAAAGGGCCTTTTAACAGGCACAAAAAAAAGCCATTGACTATACATTTTGGGATAGATCATAAGGTATGCAAATATCCCAATAAAACTGCTTAATAAACAAATAAATAATTGTGCGAGAATAGCCAGAAATAGCAGCTGTGTACAGCAGGGCAAACAGAGGAATTGAGAGGTGAGGAATTTTCTTGTTTGTTTGTTTCTCTGTTTGTTTATTATTATTATTGAAATAATGAAAATGCTTTAATAATGATTGAAGTGATGAATGCACAACTATGTGATTATATCAAATACCATTGACTGTGTACTTTGGAGGAACTGTATGCTTTATTAATATGTATCAATAAAATTGATTTGTTTATAATATATATATATATACATAACTTTGTACTAGAGGAAGGGAATAGAAACTGACAGAGCTGTCACTTCATATATTATGGTCAGGGGAGGACATATAATAAAAAACTGAATAGGATGAGGGACAAAGCCCTGCACTGACATAGGCTAAGAGCTTTCTAGGTCCAGGAAAGAACAAGTCCAAATGTTTTGAACTGTGAATATGCTTGAGATGTTTGATAAATATCGAATGTGATCGACTCTGTGGGACAAGCAAGGGGAAAAGTGTCGAGAATGTTGTCAGAGAAATAGCCAATGGACAAATAAGCTATAACCTTAAAGCCATGATGTAAGGAACAGGATAAATATTAAGGCTATATATTTTATACGAAGGCAACACAAAGCAAATTTCAATGAGAACTTTCAGCTGTCCCTACACTTCAAAAGTAAGATTTGGCTCTTAATAACATTTTGCCATGAGCTATATAAAAGGAAAGATAGGGGAGTGAAAGGAGGGAAAGGTCAGGAGAGGAAATATGTTTTGATTCATGAGGGAATACACTTTCCTCTCTGCTGTGAAAAGCAATCCACATAATTATTAGGAAATGCCCTTCTCATAAAACAGATGTTCTTTACACGCTAAAATCTGGTCTTACTGTCTTCAAGTCCTCCAAGGCTTTTTCAAAGTAAGCCAGCAATCTGGTCTTTTCCCTCAACAGATTTTTTATGGTCCAGACAACACATATTAAAGCTATCAGATCTGTGTTCATATATGATACCCAATTTTATACATTATAAATAACTGCATTATAATCGTGTCAGGATGTACACCATTGGTTAAGCCTGAAAGTGCATTGAAATCTTGTGCTTACATAGTGAATTAGGATGAGAATTTAGAATTCAGTCTTTGAATGAGAAATCAAGCACTGTTGATTTCTTCTACAGGTGGCCACCCCTCTTTCATCCAATTTGCAATCATCCAATCTTTTCCCTCTGATTTATCTGTTGTGGAGAGCTTCAGTATTGTTGAACTACAATAACACACTTTGCCAGTGACTGAGAAATCTCATTTGAAAATTGCTTAAAATATAAGTTTTTGCTTATGGGAAATAAAAACTTGTTCCTTACATGACCCATTCTATAAATTGAAATTGAGAGGGAAACCTGTAGCCACTAATTTGCCCATCTGCTTCAAATAGCAAACACCTCAGTTATGAACAAATTTCCCCTGCAAGCAATGAGTGTTTGCCAATCATCAGGCATAAAAATCTAATCATTTTAATAATGTGCTTTTTTAGATAATCCTCTCCCTAAACTAAGTGTTAAAAGCACAAATGATAGCAAGAGCTAATGACAGTAGCTACTCTACCATGGATATGCTAAATCTGGAGGTATTAACATCAGCCTGAGTGGTCAGTAGGCATGTTAGCAAGGCAGAAATATCAGCATTCCATACATCTCATGAGGTATCTGTCCTGGCCACATACTTCTCTGAATGTTGCTTTCCCTCAGATAGTAGTTGCTTAAGTTATCCATGTTTGTACTGCATGACTCTGCCCCATCCTTGACCACAATTTAATGGGCCAAGTTATCACTTGACCACAAAGAGATAGTTTATTGGCTTATTAGAAGCCAATTGAAATCATTATAGACCTATGAACTGAGACACAGACAGAGTTGGTGGTGGGCCTAGCACTAGAATGAAAGTCCAAAAACTTACTGGAACTAGCTTGAATCCTTCCCATGGCCTCACAGTTCAATATTTCCTTGTCTTGCATAAGGAAGACAATAAATTACAATAAATTTATGTCATTACAATAAATTAATTTGTGCTTACATTATTCTGTAGGGAATCCTGTGATTTGAAGCAAGAAATCTTTAATAAATAGTGTCACTACGGACAAGACAAGGAAATCTTTGTCTGATTGTAGCAGTATCACTCATTAATTCAACAGTATAGGTCTAGCACCTACTATATGCCAAGCACTGTTTCATGTACTGAGGATACCAAGGAAAATCATACAGACTAATTGCTTGCTTACATAGAGCTTATGTTCTAGAATTCTTGTACAACATCTCTTATTCTGACATATGGCCCGGATGACTATTAAAAAACCTGGTTCTTTTTTCATGGTGTTTTGCTAAGATTAAACATCAATTATTCAAGAATGGTAAAATGTCATCAAGCAGATCTGTGTATCTTACTTATCTTGATATTCTCCAGAATACCTAGATAGGTATTCTGTCTTCTTAAGAGCATCGTTTTGCTGTTTTGTTTTGTTTTTCCACTGAATAGTTCTTTGTTTGAAGCCAGAAGAATTCTGACTAATTTCATGGGGGGGCGGGGGGAAGGGCGTAGCCATCCTTATCTCCCAGAAGTCATCCCTGGGCTGACTTTCCCCTGCTCCTGGAGTTCAGAGCCCTTCTCTTCCCAGGGGTTAGTGGCTGGAGCACCAATCTAGAAAGACCCTTGCTCAGATATCCAGGGCCAGACAGGGACTGGGAATCTCCTTGTGCCCTCCTGGGGGCAACTTCAGAGTTCATACCTGAAGGAAAACAGTGCGCACGCCTTTGATTCCCACTCTTTGCATGAGGAGGTGGAGATAACAAATGGAGATCTGTTTCTTGTTCCACTAAATATTTCTTGTCATTCGTGCCAGCTATGTCCTACTCCAGTCCTTCAGAAGGCGTCTGGAAATATGGATAGCCCTAGCTGAAATAGCCAAAGAGTCGGGGGGGAGCCTAGAGGCGATGTGGAAGGACTCCAATAGGGCTTGAGCTCACAATTCACTGAGAGGCAGGTTGGGACAGCTTTCACCAGGAAGTTCTTGCAGATGGAATATAAATCCATGAAATTATTTTTATTCAAGAAATAATATGGTCTTATTTACATTTGGTAAGAGTAAATAAAACTTCTTTTTCATGTCCCTGATATTCTCCATGCCTTGGAGTTTTTCATATTATATCCTGTCTCCCCCATAAGGTAGGAGCTGTAGTTTGCGTTATTTTCCTGATGATGGAACTGATTATTGGCAAATGTGAAATGACACTCCCAAATCCAGGTTCTTGAAAAGACCAAAGCCAGAATCTGATCCCAGGCATTTGCCCTCCAGAGCTCTCCTTCCTTTTCACAATCCTCCCACCTGCAGCATGCCTACCCCCAATCAGAGCATGTGTTTTAATGTCAAATGAAATCCAAGTTCAAATTCTAACTCCATACTTAACAACAATGTAGTCTTTTTTCTAAGTCTCAATTTCCTCACATACACAGTGGAGCTGATAATGCCAATTCATTCTGTAAGGGTGAATTAAGTTAACCTTTGTATAGCACTTCAAACTTGCCTGGCACAAAGTAAGCAGTGAGTAATTTGTTACTAATACAAAACAGATAGTGTGCATAAAGTGATTCTTGAAGTGCAGGGAGAAATACTGGATTACTGGGTATGCACTCATATAATTATCCATAAAGTAGAACACTACAGCTCTCTCTGAGTCCCTTCTCTGAAGGCTGAAATTTACCATACCATGAGGCAAGGCTCATAGAGAAAGTCTTCACAGGATAGTAGATTTTTAAAGGGTTCACTGGTGACTTTCCTGTGAATGGGTCATCAGGGCAGAGGAACTGACCAAATGGTCTAAGTGTGCTACAAGTTTTCTCAACCTCTGCACTGCCGATATTTTGGGCCAGAAACTTCTTTGTTATGAAGATGTTTAGAAGCTTCCCTACCTACTAGAGTCCAGTAGTGCTCCCCCACTTGTGACAACCAAAAATGTCTGCAGACATTGTCAAATATCCCTTTTGTGGACGAAGCCACTCCAGGTTAAGAATAAGAGGTGAAAGAGATCACCAGGATCACCTCAGCAGCCAGTGTAGCTAGAAACTAAATATAGTGACATGCTTCAGAATTGAAAAATCCACCTTCTCTGGGTGGAAGGGAGTGGGGTTCATTTACATGGCTGGTTCCAGAAGCAATGGGAAATCATATCCTAAAGTATAACAATTTCTAACTTACCTGTGCTTGCAGAGAGCTGTTAATACTAAAGAGAGGGGCTCTTTGAATGGTTATTCAAACATACTTATGAACTTTGCATAGAACTGCACTAAGGGGCTTCTCAGCTATTAAGATAGCTCTGGGACTATTTTACCACAATGATAAATAATATTTTTTGTATCTCCATTTTTTTTCAAAATAATTTTATCACCCTGGGAAGAACAACAAACTTATCAAGGTGCCTGAACAAAATACTTGTTTTGATTGAAGAAATCATTTGTTTTACCTAGAAAGGCTCACAGCAGTTTGCTCTGTTGACTGTAAGTTAAAATTTAAAGGTTTAGAGAACAGTGGTCTCTGACTGAAGCAGAGCGTATGTCATTGATCTATTACACTCAGGCTTCTTTTCTCACACACCTTGAGCCCTTGTCATCAGTATGTGTAGATTTGAATATATTAGAGAAAACAAACAACAACAACAACAAAATCACAAAACTGAATTTTTAAAAGTCCATAAATGGCTCCCTGATTTAAAATGGCAAGATGCCCTTTCACATCTATCAGGAAAATTGGTTTTCTTAATCTAGAAAAACATCTATCTGAATATGGTTTTGAAGATTTAAAACAGTCACTAATGCCAAATCCCCATGTCTACTATGGAGTTTAACATATTCCAGCTTTGTCGCAAGCACTTAAAATCCCTTCTGATTGAGAGCTTTCTGGCTAAGTTTTCTGGTGCTGTCTGCCAGAGTCCATCTCAGCTACCATCCTCAGGATTTACTTGGATCTCTTGATGAAGCCTTCATAGGAAAGAGTGTATTGTTGGCTGCCAGAAAGTTAGGGAGAGAAATTGTTATCTTGTCTATCTCTAACATACTTAGTCAGGCAAGTGGACAGAGCTTTCTTAAGTGGGGTTCAGAAATCTAATTATTATATACATTGTATGCAATATAGTTTTTCATCTGACCTATTATTAATCTAACTATGAGTTATCCCTTGGATTTTTAATAGCTCAGATATTAATAGATTAATATCTATTTTTTTAAACAAAGGGAAATATTTGTTTTTATTTTGTCTGAATGCCCAACAATGCTAACTTAGAAATTTTCCTATCATGTGTAAGATGGCTGAACAAGCCATGTTCAAGTTCTGTATTATTCCTAACTTCGTAACATCTTTAGTGTCACGCTGTTGGCTCAATCTCTGTCCCTGTCACATGGTGTTCTGTCTTTCTGTCTCCCCCTCTGATTTTCTATTCCTTCTGCTCAGTCATCTCCTTATATGGACTTCAGTCATAATGGATTAAGACCCACCCTCATTCAGTTTGACCTAACCTTAATAACATATTCAAATATCCTATTTACAAATGGATTCACACCCACATGATTGGGGGTTAGGAACTGAACATGTCTTCTGTGGGAGGTATGATTCAATCCCAAACCAGGGAAATGCCTATAGTTTAAAGAAACTTAGAGTCAATGCTTCCCAAACATTGAAGTTGACTTCAAGATTTCTGGATACTATAATAAAACAAGACCTCTTCTATTCTCATCTCAACCCACCCTCCCAGGCTATACTCACATGCACACGTAACATCATCAAAGCCTAAGAATGTTAATTTATCTCCTATTTCCTTGTGTCTCAGCTGTTGAGAGCATCCATGTTGGGATCATGTATTCCCTTTCTGTTCCACAGCAGTAGGTTGCTAACTGAAAAATATTTATCCAGGCAAAATAAGAAGCAGATGAGAGGGTATAAGTGGATGCATAGAAACCCACAACCAGTGTAGTTCAGTGGTTGAGCCTGAAGCACACTAATATTGCCAACCACATACACACACGTACATGCAAAATTCATTTGCTCTGCTACTGTGTAGTAGTTTGGTATTATTTATGAGTTCCAAAACTAGGTATTAGATTATGTTTCTAAACTTTCCTGTTTGCACATTAGATTGTATTGGATTCAGAGGTTTCACTTTTACTTGATAAATAATGATTGGGGCTTTGATTGGGCCAGGTTAGTAGGACATTGAGTCTCTGCCCCTTTGGAGGGCAGGGACTCACAGATAAAAGTACATGACAGAGCAGAGGAGTTAGTTGGAGTTTTGATGCTGAAATTTTGAGCTGGATCCCGGGAAGTAAGCACACAGAGGAGCAGAGCAGCTGAGCCCAGAGAGAATCGAGCCCCAGGAAGAGAGGAACCCAGGAAGCCTGAACTCTTGGCAGTCATCAGCAGCCATCTTGCTCCAACACGTGGCAACAGACTTTGGTGAGGAAAGTAACTTATGCTTTATGGCCTGGTAACTGTAAGCTTCTACCCCAAATCAATACCCTTTATAAAAGTCAACAGATTTCTGGTATTTTGCATCAGCACCCCTTTGGCAGACTAATACACACTGCAACATCAATTTCAACTCTTTCTATTTACATAAAATTTGTTTACTAAACATATAAGTTATGAAAAGAAAGAGCAATAGTATATTTTGCTGTAACCTAAAATAGTGCTCTATTTTTCAAAGGTATAATGATTCCTTTATGATGTCTTACTCATAACCAAAAAGGTTAATGTTTCTGTAAGTGGCTTTTCAATCTTTTCTCCAATTTTATTCTTGACTTAATGCTGGAAAAGGAAATAAAACACTTTGAATGAAAAAGTTATTTTCCTTGTCAGGTTCTCATTCATCCAGGAGAAGCAAAAATGTTCTCCTATAACTTAATAGCCAATCTCTCCTTATCAGAGTCAACTGAGCTTGACAATGCTGTAAAACTCTGACTTCTTTTTTCTTTCCTGGTGACAAGTGACTTCAGGTCTTGGAGTCTGGACAACTGTCATGTCTTCTACATTGAAACACTCTTTAATCAACTATTCAATGAGGCTGACATAATTCACATTGGAATGAAAATGGTTATTTTGTTTATACTGTCCAAAAAAAATCACAATAGAAGCATTCCATAAAGATGGCATTGGAAAAAGCAGGCAGGGCTCAACTCTCTCACATAAACAATAGAAAAAGTGCCTAAAAATGTCCAAGGGACCTTCTTGGGGGTCAGAAGAGTGCTAAAAAACTCCAAGGAGGGTGAGGGACAAGAGAGAAAAAACCCAAAACAACAAACATGATTTAGCAAACCCCCATAGTGTCCTGGAAGGGATTTCATCCCCCACCCCCCAAGATATTAAGCTGGGTTAAAAGCCCCTGGCTCATGTATGGATTTGGATTTATGGCAGGCTCATCTCCCTGGACCTCTCATATTGTCCCATGCCAGAGCAAACTGTAGCCCTGAACCATTATCTGGCCATTTCCATAGGCCTTGGCACTGAAACAGGTTGCACAGGGAAAGAGAAAAAAAAAATCCTGGCTCACTACAGCCAACTAAGTGGTGAACAGACATCTTCCTCCCTGTCACCTGTTTGAAGGGAAAAGGGAGGAGGAGTTGGGAGGGCTTCTCTTCAGTGAATTTGGCCAGCAGAGCCTGCTTTGAATCCAGCTAAGGCCAGACCATAACCCAGGAAAGCAGCAATTGAAATACATCCGTGGAAAGGTCCATTGACAAGTGTCATCTGCTGCTGGTCTGGAAATTGAACAGAGAAAAATTGTTTTTACTGCCTTTAACCCAAACTCCTGGCAGAAAATCTGCACCACATGAGTGAGTCCCTGGCCTGATTTTGATAACTTAAGGTGGGCAATTGTAAAGGCTTAGAATTAATTGAAACCAAATCAAAGAAGAGTGTGAGAAAAGAAAACAATAGGCAAGAGAGAGAAATTGACCATCATCATCAACAAAAAATTTGGATGCCTAAACATTAGCAAAAAATAACAAGTCATACTAGGAAACAGGAAGAGATGGACCAGCCAAAGGAACAAAACAAATATCCTGAAGAGATAAAAGAGTTGTCAACTAATCAATGACAATTATACAACTCTCCTAAATCAATTCAAAGAATTGAAAGAAAATATGGCTAAAGAGAAAAAGGATATTAAATAGACACTGAGCAAGCATGAAGAACAATTTGAAATCCTTCAAAGAAAGTAACAGACCTTATGGTAATGAAGGACATGTTGAATAAGATTAATAATACATTAGAGACACACAGAAGCAGATTTGAATTGCTCAAAGACAGAATTACTGATTTCAAAGACAGAATATCTAAACTGGAAAACACAGGAGAACAGTGTAGCAGTTCAGCAGTTTGATATAGTTATGAATTCCAAAAATAGATATTGGATTATGTTTGTAAACTGGTCTGTTAATCCGGGCATGATTAAGTTGTGATTAGGGTGTTTACTGGGCCATGTCTGTATGGCATTGAGCCCCACCCCTTGGTGAGTGGGGTTTCAAATATAAAAGACATGGCAAAGGACAGAGTTGGAGCAGTTTTTAAGTTGGAGTTCTCATGTTGGAGTTTTGATGCTGAAGCTCGGGGCAGTGAGCAGATGGAGGATCTTGGTCATGAGGAAGGAGAGAAGGCCCCAGGATAGAGACAAGACATTCACTTGATAGTCTACAGCTGACCTTGTGGAGGAAACAGAGGAACTAAGCCCAGAGAGAAACAGAGCCCCAGGAAGAGATGAACCCAAGAAGCCTGAACCCTCACAGAAGTCGGCAGCCATCTCCCTCCAACATGTGGCAATAGACTTTGGTGATGGAAGTAACTTATGCTTTATGGCCTGGTAACTATGGACTTCTACCCCAAATAAATACCCTTTATAAAAACAAACCAATTTCTGGTATTTTGCATTAGCACCCCTTTGGCTAACTAATAACTAAACAGAAAGAGAAGAGAATAGGAAAAAAAAAAATGGAACAGGAACTTGGGGAATTGAATGACAATGCAAAATGCACAAACATATGCATTAGCAGTGTCCTAGAATGAAGTGAATGGAAAAGAGGCAGAAAGAATATTTGAGGAAATAGTGACTGAAAATGTCCCAGCCCTTATGAAAGACATAAATATCAATACTGAAGAAGGACCATGTACCCCCCATACAATAAATCTGAATAGACTTACCTTGAGAAATCTACAATAGAATGCCAAATATCAGAGATAAAGAGATGATTCTGAAAGCAGCAAGAGAAAACTAAAGCATCATGTACAAGGAAAACTCAAGAAGATTAAGTGCTGAGCTCTCATCAGAAACCACAGAGGTGAAAAGTGGTATGATGTATGTAAGGTAGTAGAAGAGAAAAGCTGCCAGGCAAGAATTCTGTATCCAGCAAAACTGTCCTTCAAAACTAAGGGTGAATTGAAAGTCTTCACAGACAAACAAAAACTGATAGAATATGTTTCCAAAAGACCAGAATTGCAAGACATACTAAAGTGAGTGCTGATGCCTGAAAGGAAAAAACAAGGTCAAAAGACTTGGAGAAGAATGTAGGAATGAAGATTATTAAGAAGGGTAAATTAAAGTGTAAAAGGACAGACAATAATACGATATAACAACAGAAAGCCAAAGGACAAAATGAATGAAAGAAGTAATGCCTTTACAATAATAACATTAAATGTTAATGGTTTGTACTCCCCAATCAAAAGACAGAGACTGAAATAATGGATTAAGAAAATATAAGCCATCTATGTGCTGTCTACAAAAGATTCACCTCAGACAGAAGAACACAACTATACTGAAAATGAAAGGTTGGAAAAAGATATTCCAAGCAAATAGACATAAGACCTGGAATAGCAATACTAATATCGGACAATATAAATTTTAAATGCAAAAGTGTTATAAAAGTATTGAATAACAGCGGTGACGGTGGGCTTCTTTGTGTTGTTCCTGATCTCAGCAGGAAAACTTTCAGTCTTTCATCATTGAGCACAATGCTATCTGTAGGTTTTTCATATATAAATTTTACCATATTGAGAAAGTTTCCTTCTGTTCCTATCATATATTAACAAGTGTGCCCACAAACATACATTTTTCTTCTATTCTCACTGCTTTATTTTAGTAGTGGTATTATGCTCTTCGATAATTAGAAGCACATATATTCTTATATTATTTAATAATATTTATGTAATCAATTGCAGTAAATTAGCTATTAAATATATTAATGTATTAAAATATTATCTCATTGTTTAGATCTTTCCAGTGTTTTTGTGTATATATATAAATGTATTAATTTGCATATGTACATGCATATATCCCTCTATATACAAATACATGTACATAGAGTCATACAGATGTATATGTGCATATACACATTGACATATATGTATATAAGAATAGCACCCTCCTTTCTATGGATTTTATTACTAATGAACATTCAAAAAATGTTTTTAAATAATGAGGATTCCCATATATCTGATCCCTTCCCCTCCCAAACTTCCCCCCATTAGCAATACCATTCCTTAATGTGGTACAATAGTAACAATTGATGAACACATACTGAAGCATTGTTACTAACCATGAACTATAGTTTACATTATAATTTACACTTTGCACTGCACAATTTTATAGGTTTTGACAAAATATATAAGGGCCTGTATCCATCATTGCAATTCCATGCAGAACAATTCAAATGTCCCCAAAAAGCCCCTTGTTATACCTATTCTTCCTTCTCCCTCCCCTCAGTACCTCTGGTGTCTACTGCCTTTATATGATACAAGTTCTTCCATTGATAGAATAATCATAAGTCTACTTAAGTCCATAGTTGCCTTTCCCCCTTATGGTTGTTCATTCCTCAATCTCAGGATTTGGAGATGGTAATGTCCACTCTATTTCTAATTGAGGGGGGTCTTAGATCCCATGGGGCAGATGGGTGGAACTTCCTTGCTTGCAGTTGCAGATACTTTCTGATTTTGGGATTAGAATTGTTCATCCTCCTTTTGTTAGTTGTCCTGGGAGTCCAATGAGCTGGAAAGCAGGTGTTGCAAGCCTGCTGAGATTAACCAGCATATGAACAGACTGAAGGTTTAAGTCTCTTGGACATGTATTTAATGACTATAGTGCTAATTATAGGTTTAAATAAAAGGGGCAAAAGAGCCCTATTAAGGAAATTGTAAATGAGTCTAACTCTGTTACATCAGGGAGCATATATTCCAAAGTAAGGCCCACTGACAGGGAGCTGAATTCCTGAGATTATCTGCCCTACTTATAATGTCTAGATGTCTCTAGAGCCCTCAGGAGCCCCGCTGTTTGAGGCACTGTTTACTGTGGTAGTCAATGAGATCCTGCTGAGATGTGTATAAGCATAAGCTCTGGAATGACCTCTTGACTCACTTTTAAATATCATAGCCATAAAAACTCATTTGTGTTTAATATTTCCCACACACAATAACCAAAAGAATATTGAATTCCCATCCTGGGAAGTCCTGCAACATTCTCTAATAGAGTGGCTAGGCACTGCCACGTACCTGGACAGTGCCTAGCAAAGGAGGACAGACCAATAAACCAGGCCCTTCATATTAATGGTTGTACATATGAACATTTTCTTGTGAAATTGAAAATTAACCTACTATTATATAATGCCTAATAGTTAACCCCTGAAAGCCTCTTTGTTGCTCAAATGTAGCCTCTCTCCAATTATCAAATTTATTTGGGAGGGTAAAGATTTGCAAATAGCCCAAAATGTCTTTCAAAAGGAGAAAGAAGTTGGAGAACTCTCATTTTCTGACTTTAGAGCATATTACTTAGCTACAGTGGTTTAAAAAACAGCATGGTTTTGACATAAAGACAGACAGATTGACCAATGGAACCAAATCCAGAACTCAGAAATAGATCCTCAATCTAAAATCAAGTGATTTTGGACAAGGCGGGTAAGCCCTCCAAGCTGGACCAGAACAATCTATTCAAAAAATGATGCTGGGAGAACTGGATATCCATGTCCAAAAGAAAGAAAGAGGATCCCTTTCTTATACCTTATGCAAAAATTAACTCAAAATGGATCAAGGGCCTGAATATAAAAGTGATAACCATAAAACTCCTACATTTGGAAGCAAACGTAGGAAAGCATCTTCAAGATCTTGTGGTAGACAGTAGTTTCTTAAACCTTATACCCAAAGCATGAGCAACAAAAGAAAAAAATATATAAATGGGACCTCCTCAAAATTAAACACTTTTGCACCTCAAAGGACTTTGTTCAAAACGGTAAAAAGGCAGCTGACTCAATGGGAGAAAATATTTGGAAATCACATATCCAATAAGGGTTTAACATCCATGATATATAATGAGATCATACAACTCAACAATAAAAAGACAAATGACCTGATTTAAAAAAATAGGCAAAGACTTGAAAGTATTGTGAACATTCTCGCTGTCCTGATTTTATGATAATCAGGGTAGACTAAACATTTGCTGTATTAGAAACCATGCATGTGTGCACAGATGTAGTTTTTCTCCCTAGGTGTGGTTTTTAAAATCCTGGTGATAAACTAAGTCTGATTTATTATATGAACATCCCGTATGGGAAAAGACTGTAACTCTAGTTATCTTTGGCCAACCTTAAGAGATATAGCAGGGGGACAAATGTGGCTCAAATGGTTAGGTATCTGTCTCCCATATGGAGGGACCTGGGTCCGATCCCCAGAACCTCCCAGTAAAAATAAAAAAATAAAAATATAGAAAGCATGTGGGCCACCAGGCCCCATGCGCGGGTGCTCCATCAGGCCCCGTGCAGGCCTCGTAAGTGGGTGTGCCCTCAGGCCCCATGTGTTGGTGTACTGCCAGGACCCACAAGCTAAACAGCAAGATGATGACATAACAGGAGAGTGACACAAGGGAGGCCAAGACAAGACACACCAAAAAACCAGGAACAAAGGTGGCACACGTGGTAGGACACCTCTCTCCTACATCGGAGGTTCCAAGGATTGAATACCCGTGAAGACAGGAGGAGAAGAATGAGAAGAGAGGGCAGGAAATGGACACAGAGAGTTGCCCAGTGAATGGACACAGAAACAGCAAAAACGGGTGGGAGTAAAAATGGATAAAAGAAAATAAATAAATAAATCCTTAAAAAAATGTATAGGGGAGTAAGACACGGACTATAGTTAGTAGTAATACTTTGACAAGGCTCTTTCACAATTTGTTAGCAAGTGTTTCACAACAATGCAAAGTATTTGTGGTGGGGTGATGTGTAGGAGCCCTGTATAATGTTATGTATGTTTGTTTTGTAACTTCACAATGTTTACTGAACACTTATAGTTTATGTATGTTCATGTATGAATGATATACTTCAATAAATTGTTTTTTTTTTTAAAAAAAAGACTTGAAAAGACAATTGTCCAATGAAGAAATACATATGGTGAAGAAACACACGAAAAAATGTTCAACTTCACTAGCAATTAGGGAAATGCAAATCGAAACTACAATAAGATACCATTTCACACCTATCAAACTGGCCCCTATTAAAAAGTTGGAAAACTGTAAATGTTGGAGAAGATGTGGAGAGATAGGAATGCTTATTCACTGTTGATGGGAATGTAGAATGGTACAGCCACTGTGGAGAACTATTTGGCAGTTCCTAAGGAAGATGAATATAGACTTGTCATGTGACCCAGCAATGCCATTACCAGGTATATACCCAGAAGAACTGAGAGCAATGACATGAACAGACATCTGAACACTGATATTCATAGTGGTGTTGTTCATGATTGCCAACAGTTGAAAACAACCCAGGTGTCCATCAACTGATGAATGGATAAACAAATTGTGGTGTATATACAAGATGGAATATTATGCAGTGGTAAGAAATGAAGTTGTGAAACAGATGACAACATGGATGAACCTGGAGGATACTATGTTGAGTATAGCAAACCTGACACAAAAGGACAAATACTTTATAATTGTGTTTTAATGGACTAAATATATTATGTAAACTCAATGGAGTTAATTAGAATATAGGTCACCAGAAAATAGAATGAGGGTAAAGAATGGAAAGCTGAGGGTTAATCTGTTCAAAACTGGTAAAAAGTTGTTTGTAAATCTTTGAAAATGAATAGAAATGGTGAAAGTACATCACAGTGTTTGTAACTAGCAGATCTATTTGATGGGTATGACAGTGGTGGAAAAGGCAAGTCTAAGGTCATGTTTATTACTAGAAGAAAAGTTAAATGTAACATGGGACTGTATAACATAGTGAAACCTCATGTAAAATACAAATATGGATGATATTGCATATATAAGACTTTTTTACAAAATATAAATACAAATATACTAGAGAGAAGGAAACAGAATAACAGCTAGGTACGGAAGAAGCAGCATAAGCAGATTGAGAGGTGATGAGTTTTATTTGTTTTATTATTATTATTATTATTATTGGAATAATGAAAATGCTCTGAAAATGATTGAACTGATTGAAACAACTATGTGTTTATACTGAATACCACTGATTGTATACTTTGGATGTACGTATGCTTCATGAATAGTATCAATAAAATTGATTTGTTAAAAAAAAAACAATGTATTCTATTACCTGTGCAAATGCTTCTCTGTTGGCCTTATTTTCTTGATTATTGCTCATTAAATGATATTTGTTTTTGTTCATTGAACAAAAATTTACTGAGCCTCTGGGAGGCAGTCACTGTGTTAGGTGACAGGGATATCTTGATGAATAAGACTGAATCTCCTACCCCCAAAACACATCTAGGAAATGTGGTTAGTATAACTGAGGAATTAATTTTTAATTGTACATAATTGTAATTGATTTAAATTTTCATTTATACAGCCTTGTGTGACTAGCGACTATCTTACTAGACAGTGTACATATAGACAGACATCCCTGGTGCTACAAACCACATTATCTGAATCAACTATAAATTAGCCTTTAACGTACAAATCCCAGAGAGCTAATCTTTACAGGCACTGTGAGAAGGGGAGAAAATGCATCAGATGGTGCCACAGTTTGATTGAAAGCAGCCCCTTAGCTGAATTGGATCTAGAGATGTCTTCTGGTAACAATTCATCAGTAGTTTGTATAGTATCAAAGGCATAATTCTTTTGTTAGATTCAGCTATATAAAGGAAAAAGAATCTAGAAAAGCAAATAAATAGACTTCCTTTTTGTTTACAGATAATCCCTGCTCTCCCACCTCCCACCGCCAATCCTACAGTAAATCATTCCAAGTTTGAATTCATGCAAAGTTATTGAGCAGCAAAATGTTTTAGTTAGAGAACTGTTGAATGTTAATGTGCTCTAAAAATATAAATACAGGTCTTTGGCCACAGATTTCTACGTTTAACTACACATAACCAAAGCACTGGCTGTCATTGTACCAAGGGAAAAACACCAAAGGGACTTCAATAAAGGCAATGAGTCAGCATAGGAAAGATAAACTGAAGATGCACCATTGCCATGATGAGGTGATGAGGAGGGGAGGAAATGTGAGAGGGAGATGGGCTTTGAGAGCAGGCCTTGATTTGAATCCTAGCTCTCACTTATAGCTGAGTGGCCTTGGGAAATTTGCTTCCATTTCCCCAGCTATAAAATGAGGATAATAACATTTGCATCACATATTGTTGAGAGGACCATAAATAATGTATGCCAAATATCTGGTGCAACTCAATAAATGATAGTTAATGTTATTATGACAAATAAAGCTGTAAGAGTTACAATCAAAGCACCCAGTACAAGGTGAATCACATCAAGTCACTCGTTTAGGCTTAGGACACAAGAATTTCATCTTTATAAGTGAAACTACCATTTTGAAAAGGAAGTTCTGTCCCAAGCCCAAAGGAAGTTCACAAGTGGAAGAGTTAAAAATAATACAAAAGAGGTAATCTAAGCACCTCTTAAAATATATGTATATATATATATAAACAACATTTTTGTAAGCAAATACACATATATGCATATATATTTATATATCATTTTGCAAATGTTTGTATGTATTGTGAGAATTTTGATTTTTACCCATAATAAAAAAAAAAAAAAAGAAAGCAGCCATTAAAGGCTGCCAGAGTAGTGCATAACAGTAAATATAGTAAAATAAAATAACAACACTGCAGCATGCAGTGGTGCCAAATACTACTAGATTCTTGCAAAAAATTCATATCCAGTTATGTCACTATCACTTTGTTTTAAAACTTGCTAAAGCTTTCTTTAGTATTTTCTTAAACAAGTCAAGCCAGCCCACATTCCCCTTCCTGTAAAATAGCCAAAAATAAATCAAGTTTATATTCAACACTTATAATTATATAGTTATAATGTTATAATTAATATGTTATAATTATTAATTATAATTATAATTATAATGTTAACAACAAAACCAACGCAAGTATTAATTTTGCAAGTTAATGTATTTACCCCACAGCCCAAATAGGAAATACTAATTGGTTTTTACCTATGCCTCAACTATACAAAATAAAGAAATTGAGGTCATTCTAATTATGCTATTAAGAATCTTAAATGCTTAAAAAATAAAAGTTTATTCATTCGATGTCTGTTGTATAATCTACTATAGTTATGAATTATGTATAATATACCTAAATACTAATCAAAACTTTAATAAAATACATTGCATACTTAGGCAATTTAAAAATAATAATAATAATAATACAAAAGAAATAGTTCCCTTGTCCATAAATTTTACCTGTGATGGTCAAAGTTCCTTTCCCCTGCATTAATACTCTCTCAAATTCAGTACAGAATTAGGAAGAAGTTAAAGAGACAAATGGTAAAAATGACTCGCTATGCCAAGAACTGAAATAGCACTTATTTTACTTGAAACCCAAATGATATATAATCTTCTTTGGAGAGTCAAGTTTGACCTCAGGGAAATTATACAGGAAGTGAATGATTCTAGTATCAACATTTAAGTTCTTCCCACCACCACCTTACCAACCCCACCCCATTTTTACCCATCTAGTTGTGATGGATGGCCTGCCTTTTTAGCTTGAGTTATCATACCCAGACGTGGAGGAATGACACTGTGAAAACAGTTAACAGAACATATGGGTGATAAATGTCTACTCCTATTGACAGAGACAGAGAGGCTGATAACCCTGCCCACAGTACATAGTTAACAATCATTCATCTTTCAAATGTGGACCTTACTTTACTTTTGTAATTGGGAGATTACTTCAGCAGTACCCAAAAGATGACAGTTTGCAAAGACAAGAGTAATGAGCAAATAATGCCTCTAACCCATTTCATTTGCTGAGCCCTTCTCTTCTCTAACAGACATTGCAATTACTACCATAAGGTACCAAATCATTTTCAAAGCAAACTAATTCCCTTAATGTTAAAAAAAAAAAAAAAAAAAAAAATCTCCTCTTCAAATAAATACACGTAAATATGTATTTTTTAGTTGTAGGTAATTAAATTCCTCCCTAATCAATAAACCACCAAGCTAATAAGATGAAGCATACATGTTGAGAGTACTAACCAATTAAATAAAATAAATTTATCATCATGTATATATAACTACAGATGCACGTAACCAGGAGATTGCCATAAGATCCTGAGCTAAACAACCTGGTTTAGATTCTGTATCAGCTCCCCCACTTCTTACTAAGTGTTCTTGGACAAGTTATGCAAGCATTTTAAACTTCAATTCCTTCATATCCTAAAATAGAAATAGCAATAGTACTTCTTTCATATAGTTGCAATGGTTGATGAAATAATGCATGAAAAACTCTTTGCACAGAGCCTAACATAGTAAGAATCAATCAATTATAGATATTATTGTCAAGTACATGAAATCATTATTCTCTGCATACACAGTAAATGGGTATATATGAAAAAGTATTCATGCAGATGAATATATTTGGCATTATGTTTATGCAGCCAAACAACATCTTGTTGTCTTTTTCCAATATCTATAATAAAGACTGCCAAACAGAATCAATAAGAAAAAAGTCCACATATAAATACATCATAAATTACGAGAACATCAAAACCAGAGTGAAAATTCTATGAGCTATCTCTCATAAAGAAAAGAGCAGATGACCTAAAAAGGAATAATAATTAAATTGACACCACTTGTCTCAGCAGGGACACTGGAAGCAAGAAGACAATGAAGTAATATTTCTGTACTGTTGAAGGACTGGAAATTTTAACTTAGAATTGTGTGTTCTGCTAAAATATTAATTTTTAAATGAGGATGAAATAAGATATGCTTGGCCATGGAAAGCCTCAGAAAATGTACCCTACAAGAACTTACTTTTAAAACATTCTTGGAGAAAGCACCCCAGCAAAAAGAGAAATCAATATAAATATACTTTATAAGATATGAAAAGTGAGCATGAAAACACAGGTTATTATCTTTTTGTGGTGCAGCATAAATAAGCTATTACCAAACAAGAAGCAGGAGATCAAAACAGACAGAAAAGAAGAAAGATCCAGGAAAGCCAAAAAATAAAAGTCTACAGGATACTGACATTTAAAACATGTGCCTGGAGGTAGAAGAAGATCAAAGGCCCTAAGAACATGCTGAGGACATTACCTTTTTTTAGGGGAAAAAAATAAATACATGTATTGCCCTTAATACTTTAGGGACAACCACTAAAACAATAAACATAAAATATACAACTTTCAAATCAGTGTAAGACAGAGCCACTTATTCAATGAAATATTGGAAAACATACAATTATCAAAGAGGATGTCAGAAATAAGAACAAACATAATAATTGAAACCATGTAAGTGAATTAAATTAAATTAAAATGGAGACACTGGAATTGCATGCAAATAAAGGGCTTTTCTGGGATTGGGTGATATAGGGCAGAACTGTTTAAATCAAAACTATAAATAGGATGGTGATTCAGAAAGTGACAGCGTGACTCAATAAGGAAATTCAATAAGCTTAATAGCAAACAGAAAAACCTTGAGGCCTAATAACTTACTAAAGTATTTTAAACAAGTTACTCCCTCCTGTCTCTCATTTTCCCTCTCTGTAAAATGGGAATAACAATCCTTGCTTTCCCAGCACAACTCCTGAAGAGATTAATAAAGAAGACAGCATATTAAAACAAACGTTTATTTTTAAAATGGAGACAAATGGTGATGGAACCAAAGTCTAGCAAAATCCCCAGTGCTCTCCGGGGTCAAATAGACTGCATATAAGAAAGTTGTCATGTGTGTTTGAAAGAATACCACGGCCAGCAACTAACATCTACAAAATCACGGACTTTTGTTTTCCTCTCATTGGTCAACTCAGCCATTCCTATCTGTAGTGAAAATGTTTCACTCATTGCAGATTCACCTAGGAGAAAAGAGTATGCCTTTCAAAACAGAATTTATGTTGAAGCAAGTGGATCCAATCTGCTAAAAAGTAAACGTTGTGAAGAAAACTGTACTTATTTGAATAGCCACCCGGCATCATGGAAATTAAGCAAAATAATCCAGCTTGATCTTGTTTAGTGATTTCCTTAAAAGCCTGTGTTTCGTGATACTTCCTGGGATTTTTGTAATGTGTAGAATTAGAGAGTGGTGACACAGAGGGTAGGAGCAGTCACTGAAAAGAGTGCAGGACAGCAGTACAAAGATTTCACATCATCATGAACACTCCTAGCCACGTTCATGAAGCATTAATTGGCACTCAGGGTTCTCAGGTCCAACTGTTCCCAATTTTGCTCCCTTGAATAAGGTGATAACCAAGAGAAGCACATGGTTACAAGGCTAGAGCAAGCAAGAAACAGAATTAAAGGGCAACAACTGAGAATAAATGCTTTTCACGGAGGATGGAGCATTTGGCCCCTGGCTCAGCAATTCTAGTTATCTGGGAGAGCGAGAAGATCCAACAAAGCAAATGATCCTAAAAATTGCAGCCACAAAGACCACAATAAGGCCAGAGAAATCTTTCTTGATGTCAAGACAGTCCTAAGCACTTAACAGAGCATGCTGAAAGACCTTCTTCATCTGGCGGTTTTCCTCTCCAGTCCCAGCTCAGCGCCAGCCCCTGTCATATGGAGTCACACACATTCTTCTATTACACCAGGCTGTCTCTTGCTTCTAGGCAATCCTGCTTGGGCTTGAATTGCCCTTCTCACTCTTTCTCAATCCCTCCATCTTCTGGCCAATTTCTTCTCATTCTTTTTGTCTCCAGACTTTCCTGACCCTCACTCATCCATAGGCACAGAGCCTTTCTATGTACTTCAGTAGTACCATAGGCTCCCTCCCTGCGTCACACCTCCTCACTCTTTATTACCTAATCCCACAGTTTTATGTCCAAATGGTCTGCACGTTCTTAGAGCTCAAGGGTCTAGTTGCTCTTCCCAAAGTATCCCCAGTATGTTATACACAGTAAATGCTCAATAAATAACTGCAGAGCATTGAATGTTATTAGGAGAAGAAGGCTAGCTCAGGGTCCAGAATTAGGTAAATCCAGCTTTGAATCCTCACTCTGACACTTAAAAGTTGCATGGCCTCTGTCAAAATAGCTTTCTTTCTGTAAAATGGGGCATATATAGTACATCCCACACAGGTTACGGTGAGCATTTTAGTAGCAGGCATTATATGGAAAGCATTTAGCTCACACATGATCATGATAACTGACACACGAAAAAATGGTAGTTATTTTGATAATATTATTAGAGAACTAAAGTTGAATTTAAATATAGTTCTCTGCTTTGTTAGCTGTGTTCATTTAAGTCCTAAAATATAGGAGATATTATAAATAGATAAAATTGCTTAAAATTTTCCTAAAGGGAGTTCATTAAGCAGGTTTATGATTCTTCATTTAGTAACTGCAGTCTGTACTCTGATTTCAATCAACAACAAACTACAAGTAGTATTGGTCAAGCCAAAATACAAAATGGAGAGGAGGGCCTGGATGAAGAGAAATAAAATCATCCCCAAGGAGAGAAACCCAAAGATATCTAGGCTTTGAAATATATCTCCACACACATGGTATGAGAAATAGTCAAACTCCTTTTTCAGGATATTTTCAAAGTTTAAAAGATGTTTTTTTTTTATCATGTGAAGACACTCCATCAAATAGCAGCTCCTTAGCATAGAATATAAGTTTAAATTTAGAAATGGGTGGGTACGTAACAAAGACAGCAATTTAAAATGACAGCCGCAAGGAAGGTCAAAGTGGAATTCTCTTGCCATTTTTGCACATGTCAGTGCAGTAACCACCTTACTTAAGATCTCTTTTCTCTGACAATATTCAGGGAAGGAAAATGTATTTTCCAAGGACAAGTTCACTGACTAGTTGTGTTTAAATGTTACATGTTGGGACTTCTAATCTGAAAATACTTTTAAGGAGAGTCTTGCTTTAAATCTTTGTTTTTTAATGTGCTTAGTTGTTTTGTTTCATTTTGTTTTGCTTTGTTTTGTTTTGTTTTGCTTTGTTTTTTAAGGAAAAGCTCTCTACCCCTGTCCAATTTTGTCCATAGTAAGTTAGGTTCCATCAGAGGGTCTGTAAATATGTCAACAATACATGTCTAGCATAGTCACAGTAACATGAACAATGTACTACTTAATAAGTGTACTAATTCAATTATGATGCTTATAAATTATGGAGTCAAAGAGAAGGACATATAAACTACAATTGTACGCAGTGATTTGTTGCCATTGCTGTAGACAGTACGTAGGGAAGTCGAACTGTCCTATCTCGTTAGAACCACAAGGCTAAGTCTGCCTGACTCCCCACTGAAATCGATAAGCAGGGCTCCATGCCTGGAGCAGAGTTGATACTCAATGAATATTTATTGAATTGAATTGAAACATGCTGTATTGATCTGGTTCTAAACCAGACTCCACAACTTGCTTAAAGGCCTTGTCCAGGTTACTCAACTTCTCTCAGCCCCATTTTCTTTATGGGTAGAGTTAAATTAATGTCTGCTTTATAGCATCCTAGTGAGAGTTAAAATGAGATGAAATGTAAAGCACTTAGTGCAAGGTAGTTGCTCAGTATGAGCTGCTATTTTTATTTTGATTCTTTCAGATATCAAGAATTGATCATGAAATCACTTGGAACTTGTTTTCAAATCATCACAATAGGCAAATGAAACATATGAACTGTTGCAGTTATAGAATTATTACCTCCCCAGTCAGCTGAGATGGACAATCCTGGGATAAAATAAGTGAAAAAGTCTACATATATTTGTTAATAAGAGCACTTCTCAGGAAGCGGATGTGGCTCAAGAGATTGGGCTAACATATGGGAAGCCCTGGGTTCTATTTCCCGGGCCTCCTGGTGAAGGCAAGCTGGCCGGGCGCGGAAAGCTGACAGCCTGCACCACGCAGAGAGCTGGTGCAGCAAGATGATGCAACAAAGGGAGACTCAGAGGAGAGACAGTGAGAGACACAGCAGAGCAGGGAGATGAGGTGGCTCAAACAATTGAGTGCCTCTCTCCCACACTAGAGATCCTGGGATCGGTTCCCAGAGCCTCCTAAAAGTGAAAGACAGAAGGAAAAACAAGCAGACACACAGAGAATGGGCACAGAGAGCAAACAGCAAGTGCAAAACAACAATGGTGGTGTGGTGGTGGGGAATAAAAATAAAAAAGAGCACTTCCCTGAGACCCGTATGGGAATGGACCTCAGCCTCACCTCTACACCGATTTTGCACACTTTCAGCAGTCAAACCTCACACTCTGGATAAAGCTGCACCATGCATCTGTAACCCCCCTTTCTGTTTGTGTAACATTGTTTTTCTGGTGGTGACACTTCTCAGGAAAAGAAAAACACCTGGTGTATAATATAAAGTATAGAGTGAGCAAAACTAGGAGCTTTGAAATAACAAACCAGTGTTCAATCCTAGCTAAATTAATGAATGCCATTAGGAAGGGCAGTGCTTCTCATCCTCATTTACCTCATCTTTAAATTAGGAGTAATTGTTATCCCCTAGAAGTATTGAAAGTAATAAGCAAAATAATGTATGTAATAAGTATATGTAATATATTGGCCTTCATGCCTGGCAGATAGTTAAGTGTTCAATGAATATTCCCTGTCAGCAGCAGCATCATCAAAATTGAGGAAATATGAGTGGATCTTGACTGGTGAGACACTTTCTTGTCATTCTTTTTAGCTGAATTTAGAGTAAGTTTAAAATTACTCATATTCATTAAGTGGATAGAAAAGGGGGACAAGAAAAGGAGAGAGTGTGTGTGCGTCTAAATCTTGGTTTGTTCTACTTAGTTTGCTTGACAACTTAACCTTTATAATCTAAAATGGAACAGAGCCCATCAGAAGTTTGCCTGCGCCTTACAGGTCTTTTCTAGTTTTGTATCTAAGCAACAGAAAACAAGAAGAAATTCTTAGACACATCAGTTTGCATGTACGTGAGAGCCAATTCAAGCATATTGCTAAGAGTTTTTCATATTCAAAGTGCTTTCTCAATTCTGAAAGTGTCACAAAATCAAAATATTGCCACCTCAAAACTGAAATTGTCAAACAAACAGAAAAGGAAACCACCACCAACAATAAACTGACCACTTCTACCTACCTACCACCGATTTCCACAGAATAATGCTGCAGTTCCCATACATCCTCCTTCCAGCTCCCCTCCCCACTGTCCCCAAACCTGCTGCTCCTGCATCTGTTCAGTCATCCATCCTCCCTGCATCCCCACCCACTTCCAATCAGTCATCCATCCTCCCTACATCCCCACCCACTCCTCCTCCTCCCTGACAGCCTGCCTGCACATATGAATGAGGAATTATAAAGTATTGACTTTTTGAGATCTATCTTGATATTCAAAAGAGAAAGCGGGGGGGGGGTGGTTGGGGAGGAATTGAGAAGAGATAATGATAGGGATGAGAGCTAAGATGCTGACGATATCATAGGGAATCAGGACCTGATTCTGCAAGAATTAAGAAAACTAAGACTCTTGCAGGGACAACCTTTCAACTCTAGGAAGAATTTTGGTTTAATGAAGTCGAAAGGATGAAGGTCATATAGTATATATTGTGCAAAAGTTGAAAGTCATATGCTATCATCTGAAAAGGAATACCACATGGGTAACTCCTAGCAGTTCACTTTATACAGTGTTTGTATGAAAAAGTTCAAAGCCATTTGTTGCTCTTGTTGCTGTGTTTTCCCAGAGTCATTTCCTTTTTATTTTTTCTTTATTTTAAATTCATTTTTTACTTTTTCTTTTTTCTTCCCTTTATTCTTTTTGTTATTTAATTTTTCTTTTTTCTTCTTTTTGGGGGAATGAGGCAGTTGAAAGTCATTTCCTATTGATTCAACACACCAGGAAGTATGGCTGGGTTCACCTTGCCAAATATGAGTTTATGTTTTGCTGACTGGCTAGTATCCAAGAGCTACATTATATTGGAGACAAGAAGCACCTTGTCTTTTAAAGGAACCATTTGTGTAGGCAAGTGGAGAGCATCTCACATATTTCTCATCACTTTTGGGGTTGAGTTATCACTTTCCTTCAGACCCTGCAATTTGGACTGTTGGTCACTCCACCTTGGAGACAAGCTCACTACTCTGGGATGGGATGACCCAACTTGACTGCTGTCCTTCCCCATCAGTTTCTTGAAGGGATCCCAGTAACTTGGTAAACAAGTTTGTCAAAACATATATGCTTCAAAAACAGACCCTAGATGGGAGACTAACACTCAGGTAGAAGCAATATTCAGACATCCTTGTTGTACAATAGGATGTCTGATCACATGGTATAGTAAGGGATTAATATAATACAAAAATTGAGCATGATCTTAAATTAAATTCTGAGTTTCAGAATATGTATCTGTAAAATGAAAATGATAAAACTTATGCTTTCTGCCCCACAAGGTTGTTGTGAAGAAAAAAGGAAAATATACACAAAATCACTCTACAAAATGGACAAATGGAGGAGATTATTTTCCTAACCTGACAAGAATTGCAAGGTGTGGTTTTGCCAACATGGATTTTGTCTTTTAGGGACTGATAAATAGAAAGTAAACAGCTTATTCAAATATATTTCCTCAGCTTACTGCTTTCACAATTAGGAAAAGGAATGGCATAAGTGTTTTTATTTTATTTTACTTTTTATAAAACCAGGTAGATAGAGCTGAGTGGACACTTAATTATCCCATTGGGAAGCACAACAGAGCCATATCAATCATTTGGAGGCTCCCAGAAGACAAGGCCAGACTAATGACTCAACCCATTTGACAACTGACAGATGACAGGTTTGCCAAAACTAAAAGCTTGGAACATAAGAAAGGGTCCAAAGTAAATCTTTGAGACAGTTCCAAATCCAATTCCATCCATTACCAAACACACCTGCCTGTAGCCAGGGTGTCTGCATTATGCCACTGTTGTTGCTAGAAGTGCCATGCTAAGAAAAGAAGGAAGAATTACAGAGAAGATATTACTAAAATGAAGAAGAATGGCTGTTGTTTCCCAAGGCAAGTTTATCAATAATTGTGGTACACACCTGTACAACAGTTAACCATGAAAAACTCACAACACTGACTCACTTACATCTCTAGAAAAGCACTTGCATTTTAATGCAGAGTTGATGTATATATACAATCTCCACTAAACTTTATGTAGCAAGAACTGTGTGCTAAACATCACTTAGTCATGGGGTTACAAAGGTGACTTAGCATCCTGGTGAGGGAGATAGACCTTTAAAATTCTAAAACAATGTAGTATGATAAATGCTCCAATTTATTATGTGTGAGGTGCTACAGGAGCCAAAGCTATTGAGTTTATTTATACCAGGGGTATGAAGGGAAGTCCAAGAAAGGCTTCTTAAAGGAGATTCCATGTACTGTCTTGAAAGATGAGCAGGAGTTTTCCAAGTAAACAAAGAGGAAACTGAATTGTAGATCAAGGATATGGAATGTGCAAAGGCAGGAGAGCAGAAGGTACACGGAGGGTCCCAAAGGTGGTTGGGTATAGTATGTGAAAGTTGGATTAACCTTTTTGGTTTAGTCATGAATCTCAAGTTTCTCATGTGAAAAATAATAGACTTTATTTACTGAATGCTTGGGGTTGTAGTGGTGGGGTGGATGGTGGAATTAGGACAAACCTAAAGAATAATTTAACTCAGACTTTCTGAAATTGAAGCTTCGGAACCCTAGACCGTCTTTAGTGACTGTTAGAAATGTGCAAGGACAGGTAGCTCTTCTGATTGCAGAGCACAGGTGAAACTTACCTTGAGAATGAGTTGCTCAACTCTGAAACTTGCATGAAATATGTCTCTCCTATGACATTTTTGTATCTCAGTTCACACCTATGTCTGCTTCTGTATTGGGGTTAGAGTCTCTTTGTCCTCATCTTCTGGCCACCACAGGCTAAATTCTCACCAAATATTAAAGCCAATGATAAACAAGCTAACTAAAACAAGGCATTCCTAGAATTGTGGGTGACTTGTGTGTTCTGGGTGGTAAATAGAGCACCTATGGAACACTGACTAAGTAGTTACATTAAAGTTAGAAAGAATTCTTAGGAAAAATATAACAATAAAATAAAAATTTAAGAAACACAGTTCATCAGTTGCTGTATGTATCTTTTGTCCCACTAGACATTGGCAAAAAGAGGGGATGCATTATAATGGATAAATAAATCCCCTCGTGTAAGCTGCTAAGGCTATCCAATCCAAGTTTCTGAAGCATACAATTTTCCAAAACCAGTGGTAAAATAATTTATTTCCAGATGATGTGTACCACAATTTTATGGGCCCCATTATGTGTGGTCCTTAATAAGACTCTAGTGGGCAAAAAAGTAGAGATAGACCCATACAATTGACTAAAAATTGATTTCAGTATAAGGCAGCATAAGGGATTTTTAAAAAATTTCTCACAATAATTGGACAGTTTGACAACTTTTTATATCAAAGGAACATATAGGAGTGATGAGGTAATTAACATTTTAAATATCATTTGCCAAAGACATTTCTTTGTACATAGACAAAACCTTTAAATTTTTCCTTAGGAAAATAAACTTCTGGTTCAAAAAGACCATCTTTGGAATTTGAAATTATAAACACAAGGATGATCCCATGTTCAGAAAGGGCAAAGGATACTTAAAGAGCTAATTGTGTTTCCAAAAGGTGGCATTTGTCAGATCCAGAAAAGCAACTCTGACCACTGCATTTTATCTCCAACTAACACATGAGTGGCAACTTGAAAAGCCAAGTAATTATCTCAGGTTCATGGAGATTTGGGTTGAAAAGGGTTATAAGGCTGTATCTGGCTCCAGCAATGACTGTCACAGGCTGGGGAGAGGGGCAACAGGCACATATTTGCCATCTAACATTTTCACCTCTCTGACCTATCTCTTGTTTCCCCTTGCCCTTTTTTCTGCCAATTCTTTATTCTTTATTCTTTCTCTATCTGGGTCTTGCTGCTCATCAAATGGTAAGTCAGTGCCCTTCAGTCAGGGAACTCCCCAGATAGTGTGAAAGCTCCTGAGGGCACAGACTGCTTAGGACGTTTTATGGCCCAGTACAGTATTTTCTATTTAGTGGGCACTAAAAGAAAAATTTACTTTTCAACAAATGAAACCATCCAACTTTAGAATATCATAGTAAGAATGTTAACATACTAACATAACATATTAACATATTAACATTACAATAATTACAAACACGGTACAGACTGAAATGGAAATATTAGTAACTTATGATCTAGAAATGAGGCTAGAAAGGGTCTGCATTAAAAAAATAATTAGAAAAAAGAAAAAGAAGAAAGAAATATAAAAGAGAGAAAACATATGATTGTTGAATATTACAGGCATTTCATGTAAATTTTGTCATTTAACCCTCACATTAGTCCTGTGATTAATAATAGCTAGCATTTATTAATAATAGCTTACTAGATCCCAGGTGGCTATTTTAGGTGCTTTATTGTGATTTAGTCATTTAATTTTCACAACTTTATTAGATACTTTTATTATTATCTCATTTTTACAACTGAAAAACTGAGCCACAGGAAAGCTAAGTACCTTGCCCAAGATTGCTTGGTTAAGTGACAAAGTTGAGATATGAATGCAGGCAATCCCAGAGGAGAGCACCGCACTCTTAAGCTCTCATATTTCAGATGAGGAAACTTGGGCTTGGTACAGTGGAATAACCTAGAGGGTTAGCAAGAAGTGGGCTCAGACTCAGGTCTGCCTAACTCCAACACCCATATTCCATGTACGACTCACACTGCCAATCACAGAAATTTTAAAAAAATTATTAAGCATTCAAATTACATTCAATTATATTTTGCTAAAAGAGGATGAAAATACTAATCCGTCATATTGGATTTTTTTCTTATTAGCTTAATTCTATAAATAATCAGATATTAAACAAATGGAGGGAAGTCTTTTTCTAGTTCACAAGACAACAAGCTTTTACCAGTTGGAAGCCAAATCTTAAGTGGCTTTCTTCATGACTTGAGCATAGGGCAAGCTAAGCAGCAGATGAAAGAAGAAAGGAGGTATAGAGGAGAACACAATGCCTTTATTATTTCACCTTCCAAATTGAAAGGAAAATGATTAAGGAAGTATTCAACTAAGTCTTTCAAACACCAGGCAACTAGAATCTGAAAATAAGTAAAAGCAGCAAATGAAACAAATGAGAAGTAGCCAAGCAAAAAGACAGACCTGAAGAAAAATTATTTCAGTAAACTGAATATGTTTCCATTCTGAGTAATGTGTTCTGATATATAATTTTCTTATTCAGAAGTGTTTTCAAAATAGCTGCATTATGAAGGAAAATGAACTATTCTTTTAGCCACAAGTGGGGCCAAGTATCTATTAAGTTAAATCCTTCCTCAGTATACCTGGGCTGTCAAGAATCACAATGCAAGGAAACATTAACATCCCCTATCACTTCTTGACTGTGTTATCTTAGCGCTTGCAAAATTTCAATTTCATAAGTAATCAATAAACTGATAACAACCATAATATCCAGCAGTCAACTCTGAATTACTTAATATTACTACTCTGTATTCTGTTAATCATATGGTATAAGTGTAGAAATCAATATTATATAGTCTATTGTCTCCTTTTCCAAGCTAAGCCTGAAGAACTATTCATAAAAATAAAAATGCCAACACCATCCAGTAAAGCAATAGCTACCAGCATTTCTTCTATTATGATTCAGAAATGGCCACCATCAAACATTTGCTACAATAATGGGAATTCCACCAAACCATTATCACTGAAGATGACCAATCATTCATCCCCTGTATTTTAAAATGAAGAGCTCATTGATTGAGTAGTCTTCAAATGTGGTATTTTTCAAGCTGCCTAGAATTGGTCTGAACAGAGTTGCAAGAACACAATTTATTCATTTTTGCCTAAATTCCTTCTCAAACTTGGCCTAATGCACTCATGAAAGTATGTGAGTCATCATAGCTACTAATCTTACTTTTCACTCGCTGTAAGGTGATTTTTGTTTCCCATCTATCCTCCCCATTTGCCTAGGACTGTCACATGATATTAGCAACATGGAAGGTACACCTCTTGTGGGACAGAACAGCTCCAAGTTCTTGTGATATATTAACCCATTACTCTTCATGAAACCCTATAAGGCAGGTTATTAATGTTATTCCCACTTTAAAGAAACAAAGACACAAAGAGATTAGCAATATACAAAGTTCATAAGTGACATGGTCCAATATCAAAGCAAGCGTTTTGACTCTAAAAGTACTTTCTGAACCATTATGTTGTAAAAGTACTTTCTGAACCATTATGCTGTAAAAGTGTTCATGCGATGCCTCCCACACAGAAGTCTTCAAACAGGACAACTGCATTAGTGAAGTACTTTTGTTAGCAAAACAAAACAAAACTAATTTGGTAATTTTATGAATAGAGGGATTTATCCTAAGGGAATATCTGAACCAGAACTTATACTTAACTTAGAAATCTTGCAAAAACAAGATGGTTCTGGACTGAGTGGTTACTTTCTCACCCTCACCATCTCTCTCTCTCATTCTCGCTCTCTTTTTCCCCACACTTCCCACCCCCAAATGCACAGTAATCTTTACTGTAAAGTTAAAGGCACAATCTATAGTACTTTCACTGGCATGAGCCCCTTTAAAGTCTAGGGAGGATCACCAACAATGTGTTCATATGATTATATGGGGTTTTTTTTGCAATAGATATTTTTATATTCTTAAAGCAGCCTCCAAAATTGATAAGCTTCAGGTTTCACAAAACGTCAATCTGTTCCTGGCCCTGTGGTGTCTCTGCTTCAGGCTGCACTTCTATCCTGGTCTCCACTCACTAGTGATTCTCTTCGTATGTCCTCTCATGGCTGCACTGGCCTTTCAGATGCAGCTGCCTCACCAATTCTGGATTCTTTCTCCATATTTCTTAGCTCAAATTCCTGAGTGTCAGAAAATGATGAATTGCACATCACCTGCATGCTGAACTTCTCTTTTGTCCCTGTAAAATTCAGGATGTTGCATCTATTTAATAGAATAGTTTCATCCTTTCTTTCTTCACCCCTGACATCAAGAACTGAAAAAAAAAAATTATTCCATACTTGCCTTAGCTTCCATGAAACTCAAAGAGAATTTAAAAGCCCAGCTAATGATCATGAACAACCATTGGCCCTTCTGGTAAAAAAAAGATGACATATTAAGATGCTCCAGGATGCCAGTCCCCCACAAAACTTTGAACAACTAGCAAAAATTGTCAGAAGCACATTCCTCAAAACTCTGAAAAACAGTTAAAGGGTTGCATTAACTGGGCAAGTGTCAAATCAAGAATGCACAACTTCAAAAGAGGAAAAACAGTAGGAAAAGCTCATGGCACCCTTGCTGACCCCTCCCCCATCACCTTCCTGATGTGATGAGGAGCCAGCCTATGCTCCCATTGTGGGTGCCTGGCCCATTGTAGAGGGAACAGAGTAACCCCTATGCACACACTACAGTAATTGTATGTTGGTGCCAATCTATCAGATGGAAGCCTGAAGGACTGAACCCTCCCAGAACTTGCCCTGCGAGCAGAAGCAGCTTGGAAACAGCTAAAGCAGTGCAAGGCACAATTGAGCCTGGAGCAAAGGATCACCACTTTAAGTCACACAATTCAACACCAGGGAGAGAGAGAAAGACTGTTTACTAGGGAGTAGAAGGGGAATTCAATATCCTCTAAAAAGGGGAGTTCCTAAGGCCATGAGCAAACACAAGCCCAAGAAAAGATGAAGGCTCAAAAAAGATGGAGAAGGCCTGGTATTTGCATTTGATTTGGGCTTATCTTTTTCATAGGAGGGATAAATTCTGAAAAAGAGCTCAGGCCAACACAGAGCCATTTGGCAAAGAGTGTAAAGGCTGAATTTTTAATTTGGTGTGTTTGTTTTTGTTAGCTCTTGTCATTCAAGGAAATCTCTGTCATATAACTAGTTGGATACAAACTTAAGGAATGGACAGTTAGGGACTATATACTGGAGTTAACATTTTAAAATATTAAAATGTACAGTGTGAAACAAAAGATTATAAGACAAATAAAGAAACAATAAATGATAGCTTATTTAAAGGAACAGGCTAAGGAGACCAGAGTTTAGACATGCTTTCAAAAATTTTTTTAAAAAGTGATACTCAATATGCTCAAGGAGATGAAGGAAAACACAGAGAAAGAACTAAAGGATATCAGAAAAACAATGAATGAGTAATAAGAGAATTTCAATAAATTGATAGAAATTTCAAAAGAAAAAAAAAAGCAGAAATATTAGAGTTGAACACCACAATATCTGCAATGAAAAATTTTCTAGAGGGTTTCAGCAGCAGATTGGAGCTGGTAAAAGTAAGGAACAATGAACTCAAAAGCTGAACAATTGAAATGATTCAGACTTAGAGAAGAAAGGAAAAGAAAGAAAAAAAAATGAGCAGAGACCAAAAGACCCATGGGACACCATTGAGCATGTCAATATATGCATCATGGGAGTTCCAAAATGAGAAGAAAGAGAGAAAAGGGCAGAAGGAGATTCAAAGAAATAGTGGCAGAAAACTTCCTAAATTTAATGAAAGGTACACATTCAAGAATCCCTATGAAGTCCAAACAATATGAACCAAAAAAGAACCACTTCCAGAAGTATAGTTGTCAACTGTCAAATACCAAGGTCAAAGACAGAGTTTGAAAGCTGAAAGAGAAAAGGAATATGTTATGTACAAAGGAGTCCCAATAAGAATAAATGTCAGTTTCTCATCGGAAATAATGGAGCAAGATGGCAGTGGTGTGAAATACTTATAATGTTTACAGAAAACAATTGCAAACCAATAATTTTATATCCAATGTGGACTCTCTTTCAAAAATGAGGGAGATATTAAGACATTCCTAGATAAACAAAAGTGGAAGAAATTTGTTACCACAGAACCTGCCCTAAAAACAAAGGTTAAGGGCAGTCTTCAGACAAAGAAATGGACACTAGACAGTGGATCAAAGTGGCATAAAGAAATAAAGACCTCCTGTAAAGGTAATTGTATTAGTCAGGGTTCTCTAGGAAAACAATCAACAGGAGCTACCTGTAAATAGTATAAGGTTTTATAAAATTATCTCACATGACCATAGGGATGCACAAGTCCAAATTCCACAGGATGGCTGCAAACCAGGGGCTCCAATGAAGGTCCTTGATAAGTTCCAAGGAGACATTGGCTGTCCAAAGTCAAACTGTAAAATTCTCCCTGAATGCTGAAATCACTTCCCCTTTTAAGGCATTCAATTGATTGGATAAAACGTCACTCATTGCTGATGGCAATCTGCTTGGTTGATTGTAGATGTAATCAGCCATCTATGCAATGAACTCTCTGGTGACTAAAGTCCATAAATGTCCTTGTATTACAATGAACCCAGTGCTTGTCTGACCAAACTACTGGGCACAATTACCTGGCCAAGTTGACACATTAGCTTAACCATCACAGTTCACCCCTTGTCAACTTCGTAACCATACATATCACCTTAAACCATACTTAGTCTCTAAATAAAAACAATAACAGACATGCATATATATATATTTCTGACTAAAAATATTCAACTGTTTTGCATGCAACTGAAAATTCATTAATAAGGTGCAAATCCTTGAGTAATATTCACTCTTAAACCTGACATCCTTAAATATTATGACATGAAACTAGTACAACTTGTCATATGATAAGAGAAAAGGCTAGGGAAGAAAACAAAGGTATTCATTTTATGTACATATACAACCATACTCATAACTAAACAAGGAAGAAATATTCATAACCATTACAGTCCTTGTTTCTGTAACTGGTCACGTGGTCAAAGTTCATATTTATCACTTCCTTCTTCCACTACCTATTCCATGTTCCTGTTATCCTCAGCAACCACCTCAGCTGCCTGTGGTTCTTTGCCTGGCAGGGTGACCCAAACTCTCATTCCTAAAGATTCTGTGCATTGTTAGCCCTGCTTGGATTGGGTTGTTGCAATTTTCCATTGACTTTTTTGTTTGTTTGTTTGTTTGTTTTTGAACTTTTATTTTTTTAATTAATTTATTTTTTATTGTGGGTAAAAAATCAAAATTTTCACAATACATACCAATATTTGTAAAATGATATATAAATATATATGCATATATGTGCATTTGCTTACAAAAATGTTATATATATATATTAAGAGGTGCTTACATTACCTAAAATATTACACGGAACCTACCAGGATTCCCATGTTCCTCACCTCCCACACCTCCCACCACATCCCACACAAACATCTCCCACAAGTGTGGCCCATCACCCTCAATGGACTTACACATCCTGGGGCCTTGCCATCAACAATAGACCACAGTTCACATCGTAGACCACACTCTCTCCCACACAGTTCTGAATGGTGTGTGCTGATTTTAAATGGCCTACATCAGTTGCTAAAACGGCACTCAGGACAACCTCCAAATCCTGAAAAAGCCCCTGTATTTCAACTGCACATCCCCTCCCTGCCCCGAAAGTGTCCAGTGGTCACTGGCTCCACCTCACTGTTATAATTTCTTCCATTGCTAGAATCACCATATGTGTACAACAGAATACCATCAAGTCCACTCTAGTCCATAGTCCTTCCCCCAATCCTGAGGGGACTGGGATGGTGATGTCCACTCCACCTCCAAGTGAGAGAGGGCTTATATCCCATGGATATGGTGGGTGGGATTATCCTGCCTGCAGATGCAGACCCTCTTCATTCCCTAGGATGGCCGTTGCCCATCATTGTCTCCTCGCCAGGTGACTTGGATGAGTCCATTGAGCTGTAAGGTAGGAGTTGCAGCTCCACTGAGATTCCACGCACACCCCCAGAGGCTCCAGTCTCTGGAAGTATACCTAAAAACTCCAGCATCACATATAGATTTGAATAGAAGGAACTGATGAACCATGTGCAGGGAGGACTTATTTGAGTCCAATTCTGTCACTCTCAGGAGCACAGATTCCAAAATAGAGCCCACTGATAAGGCATCAGTCTCTGGGGCTATCCCCCCTTATATAGGACCTGGTGTCTCCAGAGCTCTCAGGAGCCCCTCTGTGTGGGGTGATATGCACTTTGATGTTCTATGAGCTCCTACTGAGGTGTGCGTAAACCTTACCTCTGGGATGAACTCCCGACTCTCTTTGAAGTCTCTTAGCCACTTGAACTCATTTGTCTTTACCTTTTCCCCCTTTTATTCAAGGTCTTTTTCCAGTTGTGTTGCCAGTTGGCACTTGGTATTAATCCCTCATTGCCAGGGAGACTCATCCCCGGAAGTCATGTCCCATGTTGGGGGGAAGGTAATGCATTCATATGCTGAGTTTGGCTTAGAGAGAGGCCACATTTAAGCAATAAGGAGGCTCTCAAGTGGCAACCTTAGGCACCCCATAACAGTAGGCTAAGTTTCAGTTACAAAAGCAAAGACTCATAAGGGTAGTCATCAATAAAAAGAACTCATCAGTGGGCCATCCTCTTTTGACAGGCACTGTCCCTGCACTCAGAGGACTGTTGCTGTTCCCTTGGAGAATGTGGCAGAACTCTCCAGGCTAGGAATTCAGATTCCCTCATTTATTGTGTGATTGTCCACCCACCGTGACCATGCCCCATCCTTTGATCTTTTGAACAATTTTGTATATCTTTCATGTATATTCGGATGACCTAACTCCCATGTATCCCCCCTCCCAGACACCCCCCACCAATAATCCCCCGCAGTACCCATTGTAACCCTTCTGTGATCTAAATCTTCCATGAACATGTAGTCCACAAAATAATCAAATACACTTAATAGGAAAAAGAAAAAACAATGATAAGCTTACATGCAAGAGAAAAACAAGGAAACTCAGGAAAAAACAACAACAACAACAACAAACAAACAAAAAACAAAACAAAATATAATTAGCAGATTGGGACATTCAAAAAAAATGGGGAAAAAAGCAAAAGAAATGCCTTTAAAATATATCTATCTATCTATCTATATATATACATATATATATTCTTTTTTTCCTTTTATCACTGTGTTATTGGATGTCCGGTGTGCCGTGACACCTTCCGCCTCTCAATCCCCATTGTCTCTCAAATTTTCATTTAATTTTCAAAGAAGTTCTAGGTCACAGCAAAGTCACACACGGAATACCAGAGACTCCCAGATACCAAACCACCCCCGCCTTCCCCACCCCATATTAACCCCACCCCCTTTTTATTTTTTGGATGTTAGCATTGTTATAACTGTTATACACATAGCAAAATATAGAAACTAAACATTGTCAATGATTTACAGTATACTTTACAATTTAGACGATACAGTTTAATAAGTTTTGATGATATTTACCATGTCCTGTGCCCATTACTGTAAGGTAATGAAAAACCTTTCCCATGACTACTAAATACCCCATTAGATCTTAACTGTTCCTTCCTCCCCACCCCCCTGGGACATATGACACTCCCCTGTCTTGACTCATGGAATGTCAAGATTCATAGTTACATGCCCTGGGAATTTGAACCTGCCCTTCCTAATCTACCCACCTGTCAACGCTGTACCACCAAACCCAGTAATATCACTACCTATCTGCCCTATCCTTCAGTATGCAACTATACTCTATCCCTTTACCATAGATTATGTCCCTATGGGTGATGGCTCAAAGCCTGCTCTTCTCTTTCTCTCCCTTGTTAACCTATCTTTCAGACAGTGGTTCTCAGAGACTGCTCACTTTCCTCAGTTCAAATCAGTGAGGTCATATATTGTTCATCCTTCAGTGCTGGCTTGTTTCACTCAACATAAGGTCTTCAAGATTCATCCACGTTATTCCATGTGTTAGCACTTCGGTCCTTCTTACAGCTGAGTAATATTCCATTATATGTATGTACCACATTTTGCTTATCCATTCGTCTGCTGATGGGCACCGGGGCTGATTCCAACTTTTGGCAATGGTGAACAATGCCACTATGAACATTGGTGTGTATATATCTGTTTGTGTCTTTGCTTTCAGTTCTTCTGGGTATATACCCAGCAGTGGAATTGCTGGATCATACGGAAGATCTATTGTTAGTTTTCTGAGGAACCGCCAAACTGTCCTCCACAGTGGTTGGACCATACCACAGTCCCACCAGCAGTGGATGAGGGTTCCTATTCCTCCACATCCTCTTCAACATTTAGTGTCTCCTGTTTTTTTAATAGCTGCCATTCTGATGGGTGTAAGATGGTATCTCATTTTAGTTTTGATTTGCATTTCCCTGATAGCAAGCGAAGTTGAGTATTTTTTCATGTGCTTTTTAGCCATTTGTATTTCTTCCTTGGAGAAGTGTCTTTTCAGGTCACTTGCCTGTTTTTCAAATGGGTTGTTTGTCTTTTTATTTTCAAGGTGTAGGATTTCTTTCTATATGCAGGATATTAGGCTCCTATCAGATATATGGTTGCCAAATATTTTCTCCCATTGGGTAGGCTGCCTTTTTATTTTCTTAATAACATCCTTTGAAGTGCAGAAGTTTTTAATTTTGAGGAAATCCCATTTATCAATTTTTTCTCTTTCTGCTCGTGCTTTGGCTATGAAGTTCATGAAACCATTTCTTATTACAAGTCCTGTAGATGCTTCCCTACATTATCTTCCAAGATCTTTATGGTTTTGGCTCTTATATTTAGATTTTTGATCCATCTTGAGTTGATTTTTGTATAAGGTGTGAGATGGTATTCTTCTCTCATTCTTTTGGATATGGATATCAAGTTCTCCAAGCACCACTTGTTAAAGAGGTCATTCTCTCCCAACTGAGTGGGCTTCGTGGCCTTGTCAAATATCAGATAATTGTATATGCGAGGATCTATATCAGAACTCTCAATTTGGTTCCATTGGTCAGTAGGTCTATCCTTGTGCCAATACCATGCAGTTTGATCACTGTAGCTTTGTAGTATGTTTTAAAGTCAGGTAATGTGATACCTCCAACTTCATTTTTCTTTTTCAATATATCTTTGGCAATTCGGGACCTCTTGTCTCTCCAAATATATTTTGTGGTTAGTTTTTCCAGTTCCTTAAAAAATACAGTGTTGACTTTTATTGGGATTGCATTAAATCTGTAGATTAGTTTGGGTAGGATAGACATCTTCATGATGTTTAGTCTCCCTATCCATGAACAGGGAATATTTTTCCATTTATTTAAGCCTTTTTGATTTCCTTTAACGGTATTGTATAGTTTTCTGTATATAAGTCCTTTACATCTTTAGTTACATTTATTCCTAGGTATTTGATTATTTTAGTTACTATTGTAAATGGTATTTTTTTCCTGATTTACTCCTCAGTTTTCACATTATTGGTGTATAGAAATGCTATTGATTTTTGAACATTGATCTTATAGCCTGCGACATTACTGAACTCCATCATAAGTTCTAGAAGCCTTGTTGTAGATTTCTCAGGGCTTTCTATGTATAGGATCATGTCATCTGCAAATAATGAAATTTTTACTTCTTCTTTTCCAATCTGAATGCCTTTTATATCCTTTTCTTGTCTCAGTGTTCACGCAAGTACTTCTAGGACAATGTTAAATAGGAGTGGTGATAGTGGGCATCCTTGTCTAGTTCCCGATCTCAGAGGGAAGGCTTTTAGGATTTCACCATTGAAAATGATGTTAGCTTTTGTTTTTCCATATATACCCTTTATCATATTCAGAAAGTTTCCTTCTATTCCTATCTTTTGTAGTGTTTTTATGAGGAAAGAGTGCTGTATTTTGTTGAATGCTTTTTCTGCATCTATAGAGATGATCATGTGATTTTTTTTCTTTCAATCTGTTTATGTGGTGTATTACATTGATTGATTTTCTTATATTGAGCCATCCTTGCATACCCGGGATGAAACCCACTTGGTTATGGTGTATAATCCTTTTGATATGCTGTTGAATGCGATAAGCAAGTACTTTGTTGAGGATTTTAGCATGTAGTTTCATTAGAGAAATTGGTCTGTAATTTTCCTTTCTTGTGGTATCTTTATTTGGTTTTTGTATTAGGGTAATTTTGGCATCATAGAATGAGTTAGGCAACATTCCTTCTACTTCTTTTTTTTTGGAAGAGCTTAAGTAGAATTGGTGTTAGCTCTTTCCAGAATGTATGGTAGAATTCAGCTGTGAAGCCATCTGGTCCTGTGCTCTTCTTAGTTGGGAGGTTTTTGATGACCGAGTCTATCTCTTTACTTGTAATTGGAATGTTGAGTTCATCTATTTCTTCTTTCATCAATGTAGGCTGTTTGTAGATTTCTAGAAACTTGTCCATTTCCTCTAAATTATCATTCTTGTTGGCATATAATTTTTCAAAGTATCCTCTTATGATACTCTTAATTTCTCTGGGGTCAGTAGTGATATCCCCTTGTTCATTCCTTATTTTATGTATTTGCATCTGTTCTCTCTTTTTCTTTGTTAGTCTGGCTAAGGGTTTGTCAATTTTATTGATATTCTCGAAGAACCAGCTTTTGGTTTTTTTTTCATTGTTTCCAGTGCTTTCTTGTTCTCTATTTCATTTAGTTCTGCTCTAATCTTGGTTATTTCCTGCTTTCTACTTCCTTTAGGTTTAGTTTGTTGTTGTTTTTCCAATTCCTCCAAGTGTGCAGTTAGGTCTTCAATTTTAGCTCTTTCTTCTTTTTTAATATATGTATTTATGGCTATGAACTTCCCTCTCAGGACTGCTTTTGCTGCATCCCATAGGTTTTGATATGTTGTGTTGTTGTTTTCATTAGTTTCAAGGTAGTTACTGATTTCTTTTGAGATTTCCTCTTTGACCCACTGTTTGTCTAAATGTGTGTTGTTTAACTTCCATATCCTTGTGCCTAACCTGTTTCTCTGGCCCTTAGTGATTTCCAATTTCATTCCGTTGTGGTCAGAGAAATTACTTTTTATAATCTCAATCTTTCTGAATTCATTGAGATTTGTTCTGTGGCCTAGCATGTGGTCTATTTTGGAGTATGTTCCATGTGCACTCGATAAGAATGTATATCCCCCTGTATTTGGGTGTAGTGTTCTGTATATGTCTATTAAGTCCAGGTCTTCTAATGTATTGTTGAATGCCTTAGTTTCTTTATTGATTCTCTGTCTAGATGTTCTGTCTAATTATGTTAGTGGTGTGTTAAAGTCCCCTGCTATAATTGTAGAGGCATTTATTTATCCTCTTAGTTTTTCCAGAATTTGCACATATTTTGAGGCACCCCGATTAGGTGCGTAAATGTTGATGATTGTTCTCTCTTCTTGAGAGATTACTCCTTTTACTAATGTGTAGTGTCCATCTTTGTCTCTTACAATAGTTTTGCATTTAAAGTCTATTTTGTCTGATATTAGAATAGCTACTCCTGCCCTTTTTTGGCTATTGTTAACTTGTAAAATGGTTTTCCAGCCATTCACTTTCAGCCTCCTTGAATCCCTGGGTTGAAGGTGGGTTTCTTGTAGACAGCATATTGATGGATCATATTTTCTTATCCATTCTGCCAATCTGTGTCTTTTGATTGGTGAATTTAATCCATTAACATTCAGTGTTACTACTCATAACGACTTTCTTACTTCAGCCATTTTTTCTTTGGGTTCATGTATGTCATATGTTGTTTTGTTTCTCTTTTTGTCTTTTCAGTTGTTTTTAAACTCTCCTCCAATTCTCTCTCCCTTGTTTTTTCCTTTCAACTTGTAGAGATTCCTTTAGTATTTCTTGAAGTGCTGGTTTCTTATTGACATACTCTCTTAATTTCTGATTCTCTGTGAATATTTTGAACTCTCCATCTTTTTTGAATGCCAGTTTTGCTGCATAGAGAATTCGTGGCTGGAAGTTTTTTCTTTTAGTGTTTTGACTATGTCATACCACTGTCTTCTTGCTTCCATGGTTTCAGCTGAGAAATCAGCACTTAATCTTTGTGCTTCCCTTGTATGTGATGGTTCTCTTTTCTCTTGCTGCCTTGAGAATTTTCTCATTGTCTTGAGCATTGGACATTTTGACAAGTATATGTCTTGGAGTTGGCCTGTTGGGATTTATACTATTTGGGGTGTGCTGTGCTTCCTGGATCTGCACATCCATCTCTTTCAATAGGGTTGGGAAGTTTTCAGCCATTATTTCCTTCAACACTCCTTCTGTTCTCTTTCCCTTCTCTTCTCCTTCTGGGATGCCCATAATGCGTATGTTTGTGAGTTTTGTGTTATCAGTTAATTCCCAGAGTCCATGATGGATTTTTTCTATCTTTTTGTCTATCTGTTCTACTATCTCTTTGATTTCAGCTGTATTGTCTTCCATATCACTAATTCTTTCCTCTGCCTGTTCAAATCTGCTGTTATGTGAATCCAGCGTCTTTTTGATTTCTTGGATTGTGCCATTGTTCACCATCATATCCATTACCTTTTTAGGCATGTTTGCTATTTCTTCGGTATGTTCTCCCAGTGTCTTCTTAATATCCTTAAACTCTTCCTTCACCTCTTTAAGTTGATCCATGATATTTGTTTGGATAGCTTTGATTAGTTGTTCGATGTTCTGCATCGCTTCCTGGTTTTTATTTTGTTCATTGGACTGGTCCATGTTTTCCTGTTTCTCAGAGTCATTTGTATTTTTTTGTTGCCCTCTGGTCATCATATTATCTTGATGGGTTTGTTCAGTTGATTAGCTTTTCTCTATGCTCTAGAGTTTTATTTAGCTGGTGGTTCTGCATGTGAGTTAAGTTTTCTCTTTGGCACTTTCTCTTCTTCTTTTACTTCCTTGCTACTTTCTAGGTTCCCATTCTGTCCCCACCGTTGATCAATGCAGATAGATGTCCCAAGCTTCTCATTCCACCTGTGCACAGCACAGACCCCCGGGCAGGACCCTGTCCACCATCCGCCTTGCTCTGGGAGCTTGCAGTGTGTGCCCTCTTACACTAACGCCATCTTGGCCCTGTCCTCCATTGACTTTAATCACAGGGCATTCCAGTACTAAGAGACGCCCTTGAGGCACCTAATGACAAAGCCCCAAATATATGAAATAAATATATGAAACAAATATTTACAGATTTGAAGGGAGAAATAGACAGCTCTACATTAACAGTAAGAAACTTCAATAAAACATCTAGATACAAGGTCAATAAGGATATAGAAGACTTGAATGAAACTATGAACTAACTTGACCTAACAAAAATATAGACAACATTTCACCCAACAGCAAAAGAATACACATTCTTTTCTGGAGCACATGGGTCATTCTCCAGGATAGACCAGAAAATAAGTCTCAATAAATTGAAAAATAATGAAATCATACAATGTCTCTTCTCCAACTACAATAGAATTAATTGAGAAATCAAAAACAGAGGGAAAACCAGAAAATTCACAAATATGTGGAACTTAAGCACATTCTTAAATAACCTATAGGTCAAAGACAAAATCACAAGGGAAATGGGGAAATATTTTGAGATGAATGAAAATGAAACACAACATTCCAAAATGTGTGGGATTAAGCAAAGGCAGTGCTGAGAGTGAAATTTATACCTCTAAACACTTATATTTAAAAAAGGAGAAAATTTCTAAAATCAGAAAACTCTGTTTATAACTTGGAAGTCTGAAAAAGAAAGAACAAGCAAAACCCAAAGCAAGCAGAAAGAAAGAAATAAAATAGATTAGAATGGAGATGAATGAAGTAGAGAATAAAAAACAATACAGAGAATCAAGAAAACCAAATGTTGGGTTCTCAAAAAGATCAATAAAATCAACAAGCATTTACCTAGATTGTCAAAGAAAAGACAGCATGCCAATAACTAACTCATAAATGAAAAGGGGGAAATTATTACCAACCCCACAAGAAAAAAAAAAGATTATAAAAGGATAATATAAATAACTGTACACCAAAAAATTAAATAACCTAAATGAAATGGACAAATCCCTAGAAGCACAAAAACTACTTACACTAACTAAAGAAGAAATAGAAGATCTGAACAGGCCAATAAGTAAAGAGATTGAATCAGTAATCAAAATCCTCTCAAGAAAGAAGAGATAAGGACCAGAGGCCTTCACAGGTAAATTTCAACAAACTTTCCGAGAAGAATTAACACCAATCTTGTTCAAGCTCTTCCAAAACATTGAAGGGGAGGGAACACTACCTAACTCATTCTATGAGTTCAATATCACCCTATTAACAATGCCAGATAAAGATACCAACAGAAAAGAATCTTACAGAACAATATCTCTTATGAATGTAGATGTAAAAATCCTCAACAAAATATTTACAAGCCAAATCTGACAACACAGTAAAAGAATTACATAGCATTATCAAGTGGGATTTATCCCAGTTATGCAAGGGTGGTTCAACGTAAGTAAATTAATTAATGTAAATACACCACATTAATAGAAGAGGAAAAAAACACATGATCATCTCAATTGATGTAGAAAAGGCATTTGAAGAAATCCAGGATCCCTTTTTTATAAAAACACTTAGAAACGTAGGGATAGAAGGAAATATCCACAGCATGATAAAGGGCATATAGGAAAACCCACAACTAACATCATACCTAATGGTGAAAGACATAAAGCGTTCCTTCTAAGATCAGAAACAAGACAATATTGAATGTTATTCAATATTGTACTGGAAGTTCTAGCCAGAGCAGTTAGGTAAGAAAAAGAAATAAAATCATACAAACTATGAAAGCAAAACTTTCCCTAGTTGCAGATAATGTGATCCTATATAGAGAAAAATCCTGAAAATTCCACAAGAAAGCTATTAAATCTAATAAATGAATTCAGCAAACTGGCATAGTACAAGATCAATATGAAAAAATTCAGTATTGTTCTATACACTAGTAATGACCAATCTGAAGAAGAAATAAATTCAACTTAAATAACAACTAAAAGGAGCAAATATCTAGAATAAATTTAAATAAGGATGTAAAAGTCTTATACACAAAAAGCTACTAAACATTGCTAAAAGAAATAAAGAAGATCTAAATAAATGGAAGGACGTTCCATGATCATGGATTAGAAGACTAAATATTGTTAAGATGTCAGTTCTACCCAAAGTGATTTATAACTTCAATGCAATCCCAATCAAAATTTTAATAGCCTTCTTTGCAGAAGTGGAATATCCAATCATCAAATTTATATGGAAGGGTAATGGGCCTTGACCAGCCAAAACTATCTTGAAAAAGGGGAATGAAGTTGGAGGAATCATTCTTCCCAAATTTAAATCTTATTACAAAGCTACAGTATTCAAAACTACATGGTACTGGCACAAGGACAGACATATAGACAAATGGACTCTAATTGAGAATTCAGAAATAAACCCTGTCACCTTTAACCAATTGATTTTTTACTTTTTTTAGTATAAAAAACTTCAATTTTAAAAAGGTTTTAGATTACAGAAAAGTTACATTGAAAGTATAAGTGATCTAGAGCTTCTTTAAAACTAAAGAAAATAAATAAATAAAAAGGATAAAAATTATGAGATTCCCATATACCCCACTGCCTCTCCCTCCCACAATTTCTCCAATTAATAATATCTTACAATTGTTTGATACTTTTGTTACAATTGATGAATAAATATTGAAGTATTGTTACTAACCAAGGTTTATAGCTTACATTTTGGTTTACACTTAATTCCAATGCCCTAAAAATGCCTTTTGCATCACTTATTATGCCATCTCCTTCCTCTTAGAACCCCTGGTAACCACTATCTTTATAACAATGTTACATGTTCTTCTGTTACTAAATATTAAATAGTTTACTTTGTGCATAGTTGCATTACCCCCTTATGTTTGTTCACTCCTCAACCTTGAGGATTTTGAGATGATGATGCCCACCCTGCCTCAGATTGAGAGGGGGCTTAGATCTTATGGTACAGATGGAAGGAACTGTTTTGCTTGCAGGTGTAGATACTCTATGTTTTTGGGGATGGATATTGTCCATCATTATCATTTTGCTAGTTGTCCTGGTTGAGTCTGGAGAATAGGTGTTGGCTGCAACTCTTCTGAGATTCAGGGCTCAACTGACATACAAGCAGACTGAAGATTGAAGTCTCTGAGACATATATTTAATGGGTATAGTGCTAATTATAGGCTCAAATAAAAGGGGAAGAAGAATCATGTGTAGGAAAATTATAAATGAGTCTAACTCTGCTACATTGGAGAAACAGGTTGTCATATATTTCAAGATTAGAGCCACTGAAAAGATGCTGATTTCAAGGGATTGTGTGCCTTGCCTATAGCGTCAGGATGGCTCTACAGCCCTCAGGAACTCCCCTATTTGAGGCTTTGTTCACAGTGGCACTTAGTGATACCTGCCTGAGACATGCATAAGTGTAACTTCTGGAATGACCTCCTAACTCATTTGGAAATCTCTTAGCCATAAAATACTCTTTTGTATTTGATGTTTCCCCCTTTTGGTCAAGGTCTTTTTCCAAATGCATTGCTGGTTGGTGCTTGATATTAATCCCTTGGTGCCAGGGTGGCTCATCTCCAGAAGTCATGCCCCACACCAGGGGAAAAGTAGGACATTTATTTGCTGAACTTGGCTTAGTGAGAGGCCATATTTGAGTAACAAGGAGGTTTTTAGGGAGTAAGAAGTGTCATAGTTACACACATTAATATTGAGGGCTTGACATATTGGTCTGTTTTCTTTTACTAGGCACTACTATGTACTCAAGAGATTCTTGCCCCTCTATTTGAGAATATAGCAGGTCTCCCCAGGATGAGAGTTTAATATTTTGTTATTTATTGTGTGGTCTCCACCCACTGAGGTAATACCCTATGAAAAAATGAACATATTCATATTCTGTAGAAGCTTGCCCCATGTGCACCATTTCCTATACATTCCCCCATCATCAACACCATGCACTAGTGACTCTCCCCTGCCATATTTGCCAAAAGAACATTCCCACAGTTGTATTTTCAACCACAAAACTCCACCTCCCCAGAGTTCACCTGTTCCTTCTTCCAGCCCTTCTCTCAGTTCCATGGTTTGTCCAACCCACCCACCCCCAACCCTGCTCACCCTCACATTACAGAAACATTGACCCCATTCACAGCCTTGTACCACCATCAGCCCCATCCACTGCCAAGCCACACCCTTTCACCTTATCATGGTTCTGTTATGGCCAATAGATTTTGACAAGTGTACCAAATCCACTCAATGGGAAATGAAAAGTCTCTTCAACAAGTGGTGTTGGTAAAACTGAATATCCATTTGTAAAAGAATAAAGGTGACCCCTACCTCACACCATATACAGATAAATCAAAATGGATCAAAGACCAAAATATAAGAATCAAATTTATAAAACTTCTAGAAGAAAACTTACTGAAACATCTTCAGGATCTTGTATTAGGCAATGATTTATTAGACTTTGCATAGAAGTACAAACAAAAAATGAAAAAAAAAAAAAAACAGATGAATGAGACCTCATCAAAATTAAAAACTTTTGTTCACCAAAGTACTTCATAATGAAAGTAAAAGATTACTGACTAAATGGGAGAAAATATTTGGAAACCTCATATCCAATAAGGGTATAATATTCACAATATATAAAGAAACCCTACAACTCAACAACAAAAAGACAAATAAATGGGCAAAAGGCTTGAATAGACATTTCTCTTAAGAAGATATGGAAATGGCCAATAAGCTCATGAAAAGATGTTCAACATCATTAGCCAGCCATTAGGGAAATGCAAATAAAAATCACAATAAGACTTCATTTCATTACAACTAGAATGGCTACTATTTTTAAAAATGGAAAATAAGTGTTAGGATTCAGAGAAATAGGAAGACTTTTTTATTTTGGGGTAGATTGTTTAAATAGGGTTATGGTTTTTTTCTATGACTTCACAAATTACATAAATTTATAATGTAATATCCATTGAAATCATCCTCTAGCAGACTGAACATGACTTTGTATGTTTTCTCTCTCCATGGCATATACCATTGGAAACTTTGAAACACCATAGAGATGAAAGATGTATAGTTACTCTAAGTTTATAAACTTAAAGTTTATACGCAGTAAGTCATGGACTCAGTGCTGCTGAGGAATCTTGTAAGACTGCTGAAAAAATTTAAAGTTTTTCCTACCAGGTTTAACCCTGGATTCTGCAAGATCATCTGTTGATACCATGTAAAGAGTCAGTTTGCATGGGATGCTCTAATTGGCCTTTTCAAGAAATTTAAGACTGTTTAAATTTTATTCACACAAAGATTTTTACCACTAAGTTCTAAATCAGTTTTTTCTTTAATTGCTAAAACTGTAATATGAATTTCATTGTATATGTAGTGCAAACATCTGAAGAAAACCACTCCAAATGTAGTCAGATCTTTTTTAACACGAAATTCATAGGAAGGTACGGACTGAGTCATTCTGATTTACCCTTGAATTGCAGCTAAGTCCTAGAACTGAAAATAGGGTGCTGCATACCAAGTTTTCTAATAAGAATCACCAACAGTGAGGGTCAGAGAGTCCCGTCCCCACCCCCCACCCCAAGTTCTTTCTAAAAGATAGCAGAACAGTTGAGTACCATCACTCAAAAGCCTCAACCCTCACCCCCAATTTATAGAATCAGAGGACTGAGGAAGGGAGGAAAGTATCTTGGGATTCCCAGAGGCCTGCAAGTAAGTGCAGTGTTCAAAGTGAGAAAAAATCCTACTACCCTCCCCATGAGCTGCTTTCTCCTCCCTAAAGTTAAACTGAAAAAAAATGTGAGTGATTCCATCAGAGCAAAATCATCTTCTCATTCCTCTGTTGGTTGTCTGCTAAGGCAGCAGGAATCACTGATCTGCCTCTAAACCTACCCAAGCAAGGAAAAGAAAGTCATAGAAAGAGGGCAGCAACAGCTGCCTGTACCTCCACCTGAGCTCTGGAAAAGGTAGCTGGCTTTCAGAAGTCCTGGGGGTGCCTCACCCAAAGAACCCACCTATGTGGTGAAGTGATTTCAGCAGCAAAAGACTGTAGGGTGACCACTTGTTGCAGGAGCCAAGAGGGAGTGGAAGAGTTTGACCAGAACTGGATCCCTTATTTCAGGAACTATGGATTAGGAAAACTATGCAGGATCCTTCAAAAAGCCCAGGAGTGAGCCAGCATTTAAATGCTTGCGCCATTGAATCTTGGGTAGTGTTAGTCAGAAGAACACTGACAACTAATCAGTAGAAGAGCTCTGCAAATTTGGGAAAATTAAATTAAAAGATGTTTTCCCTTTTACATATCCTTTTGTCCCACAGGAGGACAGAAAAGAAAGCCTAGAAGAAGCAGAAGTGTATAAGTTTGACTCAAGGTATGTGTTATAAAACTTGACTGCACTTTAATAATCAAAAATAATTGGAGAATTATAATATCCTCTCATGATGCCCCCCAAAACCAGCTTGTTACTCCATAAGAAAGAGGGTTTCAACATTTCCCTATAGAAGTCAAGGTTTGGAATAAAAAAAGTTATTTGCCAATGAAAATATGCTATATAATGAGTTATGAAAATATATGAAATAGAGAGGTACCCTTTGGTTCAAAAACTAAATCAAGGGTGCCTAGCTCATAGTAGGTGTTCAATAATGTCTGTTTTTTAGAGTTCATTGATAGGTTGATTTAGACTCAGTAAGACTCATTTCATAATTGAACTGTGGTTCAATTATGTGGTTGCATAAATGCCTCAAAAGTCTCTCCAATTTATAGTATATCTGTGTCTGATCCTTCAGTCCGCAATTCCACTAAATTGCAAATGTTGGCTGAAAAATCACAGCTTTCTTTTTCTGGTTGCTCATGGCTGGAAGAATATTGATAGAATAAGTCATCACTTTTCAACAACCCTCAAATCATAACTGGCCTTGTTTACTCAATCATGAGAATTGTAGAAATAGTTTCTTAGTATAAGGACCAAGTGGTACTTCTAAGTTTTCTGGAATATTCTCTTTATCCCTCTCCTATTTTCAGTAGGGCATCTGCATTTGATAATTGCTTTATACAACACTATCTCCATAAAGGAACTTAGATTAAATATAATCTAACCCTACATTCATTATTTTATAATTCCAAAACCTGAGACGCATATAAGTGTGCCCAGGATCATACAATTGCATAGTGATAAAATTGGGATTGATTGCAACTAGGTGACTTCTCTTCTCCTGACCTCACTGCCTTCTCATTCCAGTCTGTTACCATATATGCTCAGCCACCATAGGCTTGTTAAGTGGAATTGGTTATGTTAAAGTTAGTAGACTAATTCCCATTCTTCTGGGTCCTTTAAAACTCATTTACATTAAACATTATTATAGTTTTCTCAAATATTAATCACAAGTTTTCATATAGAGTAAATGATATGAAGAGGGAGGAATTTCTTAGTCCCCCTTTACAATTGTAAATAATACAATTTGTTGATGTCTGATAGGTTATCACCCCACACGCTTCTCCTTAGCTTTCACTCTACAATCTAATATTCCAGGATGACAAATGCTCCCCAAAAGATTTAAACTATTACAATTTGTTCTTGATGGCAGAAAAACACACAAACACACACACAAGTAATTGAGGCAACTGTGCCTATTGTAAGTGTGACAGGAGTGGGGAGTTTTGAAAGCTACTTATCATGCTCCCATTACTGTACTAATCAGTGAGATAAAAATGCCCAGCATGGAGCTAGTCTTCTTTCTTCTCATACACAAAATCAACAGGTTTATTTCACCTTTTTTTCCCTAAGGTTTTATAATCAGATTTCATCAGGCTTGACATAGTTTCAAATCCTCTGCAGCAGGTACAAGCATAAATAAATAAACTCCTGCAGATACCCCCATCTTCTTAAAGAAGAGAAAGGTTTGAATTAGAACTTTGGCTTAAGTCAAAGGCTGTCTTGCTGTAAGGACTGCCAAAGGTTAGATAAGAAAGGGTATCAACTGCTCTGCTAACATAAGCACTGAGTTTCCTCTGGTTGATACAACTCCTGTCTCTTTTCTCCTAAGGCTGTTCTAGATTTTTCTGTGACAGATTTGGAACTGCTGCAGTTGTCACTTATACAATACAGTAGACTTCATCAAGAGTAAAGTGCTAATCATATAAAAACAGTGAAGAGAATTTTAGGCAGGAATATGGAATTGTAAATAATTAATCAGAAATGTAGTTAAAGATCTGTCAGAAGCAACTCTGGACAAAGACAGTGGTTTTATAAAAGGAAAAACCATGTATAAAGCTATAATTGCTATAACAACTAGCCTAACAATGTTTGAGTCTAATTTTCAAATTACAAATACTTTCTAGTAAAAGATTTAATAGTGCAATAAACTTATAAATTACCTTTAGACCCTGAAGTTAAATGATAAGTTCAAAAGAGACTAAAGGGGTAGAGGAGGTAGGGTGAGGAAAAGGCTGGGTGTAGGAAAGCGCCGAATGCACCTGCTGCGAGATGGGCATCCAGTGAGTGGCCCTCAGCAGAAGGAGGCACGGCTGCCCTGGCCACCTGGTCACAGGGAACAAAAGGCTTTGTGCAGAATTTGTCTCCTCAGTAGACTATGAGCACCTTGAAAGAAGGAGAAGTGTGTTACTTATTTTTGTATCCCCAGTGTATAGCACAGTTCCTGGTACATAGTTTAAGCAGAACTTTGGGACATGGCTACTGCTTCACTAAGAGCTGAAACTAGTAATAACCACAGTGGAAGGTTACAGTTCCAGTTACAGGTAACTCTTTCTAGTGACAAACTAAAAAGAAAAAAGATCTGGTTCAGAACAGCCAATATATACAGAAGTAGCTGTAGATCTAGAAATTAAGAAGGCAGCAAAGTCCAATAATTCTTCTAATCCAAAATGGGATAAACAGTTAACTATAACTATGACCTCACAGACTACATTGGCATTTCGAGTTTGGAATCATCATTATTGAAGGGCAGATGCTTTATTAGGAAAACCAGCAATAGATTGAAGCAAGTTCTGTTAATACACAATAGAAAATTGGAAAGAGTAAAAGAACAATTAAAACTGTCTTTGGAAAACAAAAATGGTGTGCAAACAGGCAAATTGACAGTTATGCTTGAGGGATTGATGGTTGAGTAAGAAAATCTAACAAACTGCAAATCATCTCCAACCATAGAAATACAACAAAATGATGATGCCGTATGTCCTTCAGCAAGGACAACTACCAGGTTGACTGTTGAAGGTACTAATGGTATAGATAATCATGTACCTCCAAACATGCTGTTCATATGTAGTTAATGGAGACAACATACCTTTATCTTGCTCTCAGGTTGCTGCCAGACTCAAAAATACACCAGCTCCAAAACCACTCACATCTGAGCTAGCCAATGACTCTATTAATGGCAAGTCATCATCTTCTGCATCAAATGATCACACATCGGCCATGGGGATTCAGTAGTTTCTGAAGAAACTGCCTTGTCTTCAAACTGCACTAACACTACTGTTGAAGATCCTCCCATTCAACAAATACTGAGTTCCTCAAAAACAATGAATATGTTCCTTCTACCAGTGCAACAATGGAATCTGAAGCTAGAAGTATGTTAGATCCTGCCTCCTCTAATTCTGGAGATAGTTCTGCTTTTGAAGCTGCCAAATTAAGACAACCCGATGGGTGGGTGGAACCTGCACAGCAGTAGTCTGGAAATGCTAACAAAAAAACTTTGCCTTCAGGGTGTGAACAGAGAAAAGATCCTCATGGTAGAACCTGGTATATAGATCATAACACCCGAACAACCACATGGGAGAGACCACAGCCTTTACTTCCAGGTTTGGAAAGAAGGGTTGATGGTCTTGGGAGAGTTTATTATGTAGACCATAACACCAGAACAACAGGGTAGCAGCCTATCATGGAATCTGTCCAAAACTTTGAACAGTGGCAGTCTCAGTGTAACTAAGTACAGGGAACTGTGTAACAGTTTAACCAATGATACCTCTATTCAGCTTCAATGTTAGCTGCAGAAAACGACCCATATGGACCTTTGTCACCAGGATGGGAAAAAAGAATGGGTTCCACAGACAGGATTTACTTTACAGATCATAACACCAGAAAAACCCAATGGGAAGATCCAAGATCTCAAGGCCTACAGAATAAAGAACCCCTGTCAGAGGGCTGGGAAATTAGGTATACCCACGAAGGCATTAGGTACTTTGTTGATCCTAACAAAATAACAGCAACATTCAAAGATCCTTGCAGTGTGAAGTCATCTGTAAAGAAAGGTGGTCCACAAATTGCTTACGAACACAGTGTTAGGTGGAAGCTTGCTCATTTCTGTTATTTGAACAAGTTTAATGCACTACCCAATCACATGAAGAATAATGTATCCCAGCAGACATTATTTGAAGATTTCTTCTAACAGGTTATGGCATTAAAACTATATATTTGAGGAGGTGACTATATGTAATATTTAGAGAAGAAGGACTTGATTAAGGTGGTCTAGCAAGAGAATGTTTTTCTTACTTTCATTTGAAGTTTTTAACCTAATGTAATGCTTATTTGAGTAGGCTGGCAAAGACAACTACTGCTGCAGATAAATCTAGCATCAACCATTAATCCAGATCATCTTTCATATTTTTGCTTCATTGGTCACTTTATCACTATGACAGTGTTTCATGGAAAGTTTATTGATACTGGTTTCTCTTTACCTTTCTACAAGCATATGCTATATAAAAAGGATTTGGAATCCATTGATACTGAATTTTATAAGTCCTGTATCTGGATAAGAGATAATAATATTGAAGAATGTAGTTTGGAAATGTACATTTCTATTGACATGGAGATTTGGGGAAAAGTTACTTCACATGAACTGAAATTAGGAGGTTCCAATGTCCTGGTGACGGAAGAGAACAAAGATGACTATATTGGGTTAATGACAGAATGGCATTTTTCTCGAGGAGTTCAAGAAGAGACCAAAGCTTTTCTTGATGGTCTTAATGAAGTTGTTCTCCTTCAGTGTTTGCAGTACTTTGATGAAAAAGAATTGGAGGTATGTTGTGTGGCACACAGGAGGTTGACTTGGCATATTGGCAGAGAAATACAGTTTATCGGCATTATACAAGAAACAGCAAGCAAATAATTTGTTTGGGTAGTTTGTGAAAGAGACAGACAATGAAGTAAAAATGCAACTACTGCAGTTTGTCACCAGAACCTGCCGTTTACTCTAGGAGTATTTGGTGAGCTCATGGGAAGTAATAGACCTCAAAAAGTTTTTATTGAAGAAGTTAGCAAAGACATCTGACTATTACCAAGAAGCCACACAGGTTTTAACCACTTGGATCCACCACCATATAAGAATTATGAACAACTAAAGGAAAAACTTCTTTTTGCAATAAAAGCGACAGTGGGATTTGGACAAGAATGAATGTAGCTTCTTGTCTTAGAGGAGCTCTTGCATTTAAACCCTGGCCAAGAAAAATTGCAGATAGTGTATATAAGGTGTTCATTCCATTTAGTGAATTTTCTGAACCTCTCAAAATATGTTTTCCTTTCTTCCACAGAAATTTGCAAAACAATTCATCCTTTTCTACTATTCTACTATTTATTGCTCCCTTTAAGTGACTGGCCAGGAAAAAGTTCATCCTTAAATTTTGAAGCAAGCAAGTGACTTTATTAAAAATAATTATTATAATAATTATTTTTATAATTATTATATAACTATATAAGCATATCTGATCATGGCTCTAGTTTTATAGAGCTCTGATTGAATTAAACATGTTCATTCAAAAGTATCTGGATTTGCTTTACCTTGTTTCTATTATACAGGGAAGAAAGTGCAAATTACTCCATGTTCTTCTCCCTTTTGCAACATCTAAGGTGCTTAGTTTCATGGCTGTTCAGGAAAGTATTAAGAAGGGCTTAAGCAAAATCTCGCTTTGGATATGTTAAGAAATGCTGCTGGTCTTTCTGAAGACAGGTATCTGAACCTGTCAGTTTGCTTTAAATTAAAAAAAAAAAAAAGGTTAAAAATTGTCCCTCTTTGCTGCAACAGTAATACAAAGTAATGAATGAAACCTAAGCCTCGTAAAAGTCATATACTAGATCTGACACCATTTAGTGTATTATAAAAATTGGAAAGAATTCATCAAGCAGCATAGAGGTTTGTTTACATGGTACTTTGGGGGGCTGGCATTTGTGGAATTAAAAAGAATCAGACAGTTCTGTACTCTTGTTTTTAAATCTGTATGTTCTTTAAATTTTATGTATAATAAATCGGTGCAATTCGATATGTGGTAACACAGAAACTAATGTGAACTTTGCTTTTGTTTGTGTTCAATATTTTGGTTTTATGAAACCAGATGGATTGAAGAGATACATAGAATTTGAACACTCAAATATGAGACCAATGATTTTTTTTTTGAGTTTAAATATTTCCATTCTTCTTAGATTCATGAAAATCTATGTATCTGAATTAAATAAGCATATTAAATCTCCTGGGTCTCCCTCCCACCTTTTTCATAAACAGATATTTTTGTCCTAAGTAAACAGGACTTTTTCATTGTTTTTTCATTATTAAGGGCATTTGCTGATCTACAAAAACGTATAACAAATTAAAATCTAATGTGAATGATATTAATGCTACTTTTAGCAAACAGAGCTTCTTTATTAATACAGAAATTTAAATTTCCACTTGTATCATGCTTTTAATATGCACTGTAATTTTCATTAAATTAACTTAAAGATGTTTTATAACCATGAAACTGACTTCTTAGAATGTAAGATCTGTAACATATTTCACTGCTAAGCAAATAAGGAAAATACCAGTATACAATTTAATTTTCCTAAACAATAGTTCTTGTTATGCCCAAAGTTTATTTTTCTACATATTAGTTTTCTGCATTTTTTCAAAATTCATAGCCAAGATTAAATAAAAGCAGTGACCCACAAAAATAAAAAAGATTAAAGGGTATTAATAATGAGGATCTTAACAATTTACTTAGAAATCAGTTTAAGACTGAGTTTCACCCTGGAAATAGAAGTAAATAAAATGAGAACCAAAGGCATTAAGCAAGAAGATGGATGTGGTTAGGAAAGCATGAAGAATCAGCCTGGAAAAATTCAAATTCCTGTAATCTAACCTAAGTATAACCTACACAAATTGTAGCAAATAGAACAGGTTAAAGCAGAAATAAGGCTGAAGCAAAATTTTCCAGAGTTGTAATGACTTTATTCTAATGTAAAGGTGAAGCTATAAAGACTTATCACCATAATCATAGATTTCTTAAATCGATTGGGGATTCATTAAGCAGAAAATATTAAGTACCTTCTGAAATACAGCACCATGTGATACATTATGGGAAGATCACAAAATAATTTTTAAAAATCACTTTCTTAAATTCCAGTTTGTGGGATAAGCTATAAGGGAAGAATACATATAAATATGATTATAAGTACACAAAGGATGGAAATGTATAAACATGTAAACATATTCTCAATTAGACTCTTGGTCAATACCTGCTGGGGAAATCACACTGGAGAAATCCTTGACATATGCTAGTAACATTGATCTAAAACTAACTACCGATTTTTCACTGCCTACCCTACACCAAGCACAAAGTATACTTATTCATTTAATTTTCACAGCAGTGCATCAAAATAAGTACAATTTAAGAATTAAACTTGGCCAAGGTCACAAGCTATTACATGGGAAGTTTAAATATTAACAAGCTCTTTCTGACTCCAGCATCATCATTTTTCTGCTATACAACACCGCCTCTCTAAATTAATTCACACAAAACAGAGTAAATGGTGGATATCTTATTGATTTCTTTTTGTTTGTTTTTAAGCACCAATGTCCAAATCCAAGCAATACACATTAGACTAAAGAAGAGAACCCCAAAAAGGTCAAAAGAGGTAATACACACAAGGAAGGAATAACTTGTCCTCCTTTACATTTGGAACCCTCAAAGAGATTGTTCATTGGTATATGTTAAAAGAAAAACAATACATCCTGAAATATGGTGGTATCTGAAGAGAACACCAAAAATGGACACAAAGTATGTAATGAAATGATGATCAAAAACTGTGTCTAACACTTAAGATGCTCAGTAAAATTTATTGTTGGTGGAATTACAAGTAATCTGACTCTGCTTTCTGGCCTTGCCCAAAACACTGGACACCCAGTGCTTTGAATGGGGCAGACAAGATGACCATCATATACTTTTGACATGAAATATGTATGATAATTATATACCATGTATTCCCATTTATGATAGATTTTCCATTAAGAGTAAAATTACCACTGTAGCAGTTTGATATTATTGATGAATTCCAAATTAAAATATTGGGTTATGTTTGTGAACTGGTCTTTTCCTCTGGGCATATTAGATTATATTGGATTCAGAGGTTTACTTGATTAAACAATGATTAAGGCTTTGATGGGCCACATCAGTAAGATGTTGTGTCCCCGCCCCATTGGTGGGTGGGGACTCACAGATAAACTGCACCACAGAGAAGGGATGTTGGAGTTTTGAGCTGGACCCCAGGAAGTAAGCACACAGAGGAGCAGAGCAGCTGAACCCAGAGAGAATCAAGCCCCAGGAAGAGAGATAGAGCCAGTCACCTGACAGTCTACAGCTGGTCTTGTGGAGAGAGGCAAAGCCTAGATAGCCTCATAGTCTATAGCTGACCTTGTGGAGAAAACAGAGGAGCTGAGCCCAGAGAGAAATGAGCTCCAAGAAGAGAGGAGCCCAGGAATCCTGAACCCTGGCAGACATCAGCAGCCATCTTGCTCCAACACATGGCAATAGACTTTGGTGAGGGAAGTCCTGATATATGCTTTATGGCCTGGTAACTATAAGCTTCTACCCCAAATAAATACCCTTTATAAAAACCAACTGATTTCTGGTATTTTGCATCAGCACCCCTTTGACTGACTAATACAACCACAAATACAAATTTATTTGGTACAAAGTAGAGGAGGAAAATCTCATCACAGCCAATGTCATTGAAAGCCATCCCCTCCATGGCAGGGCCTGCATTTTCCCAGTCCTTTTTGAAGACTAATATTTTCATCTGAATGACAAAATTTCTGCATAAAATAAACTCTTCTCCCAATCAGTCAAAACGATCTTATCATTTTATTTCCATTTTCCTGAATCCACAGACATAGGCTATAAACTATGTTATACCATGTGTTTTTCACTTGCCTTCCAGAGCTCACACCATTGATTCTAGGAGTACATTTTCTTTTTATTTGCTTTCCTTATAAAAAGTGCCTTACTCTTTAAAAATGGGGGTGGAGGGAAAGAGAGGAGTTAAATTATGAAAACTTCTGATGGAGGAGGTGAGTAGATAATTAGATATTAAATTTGGTCCGATGATATAAATTTGAAATTTTCAACAAAGTGTTCATACTTAAAGCTTTGAAATGGATATGAAAACACCAAGAAGTGGGGAGTACATAGAGAATAGAAAAGGTCAAAGGACTGAAGTCTTGGGTACTATAATGTGTAAAGGTCAAGTTTATGTAGAAGTAGCAATGGAGACTGAAAAGCAGTGGTGAGTGATACAGAAGAAAAACATGGAGAGTGTTGGCTTTGAAAGCCAAGTGAAGAAGATGTTTCAAGAAAGATTGATCAACTTTGTAAAATGCTACTGACATTTATGAGAGTACAAAACCAAAACAGCAAAAGTGAAGGGGGAAGTAAAGTGGCAATGGTAAGTACAGAAAACATGGTAAGGCAGTGAGTGCATTACTGAGCTTATCATGGAAACATAGTTATTGTTCAATCACAACTATGTCTCTAGAGAGAACATATGGCTCTGTTCTCCTCAAATAGTGCTTTGGGATAGAAGAAATGAAAGGAATGTATCTGCTGGCACCTTCCTATCTCCTGTCTCTAGTCAAAGTCTGCCCAAGGGGGTATTAATTCCCTTATACTTCCCACTATGCAGCACTTCATCTGGTCCAGAAGTGGCAGGCAGATTCCCTGTGGTTCCAGAAAGGCTAGACATGGGCAAAGGAATTATTGTGGCTCCTGCCAAGATGAGCAAAATGAAGCCCATGCAAAAACAGGTCTTTAACGTAGGGAGTGCTGAGACTACCTGTGGTGTTAAGACACTAGGCAGAGGTGGCTGCGCCCTCCATTGAACAAGCTGCCGAAGTTCAGAGGTAAGCGGAGCCAAGGGAATCAGGGCAGGTGCACAACAGAAAGAACTGAGAATTGACCATTGAATTTAGCTATGGGGAGTTATTGGCTACTGTCTCTTTAGGCCCTCTCATTGACCATGTTTTATAGTCCTCAGTCAGGACCATTTCTTTCATTAGGTAGTTCGTTATTTATTTTTTTTAGTTCCAAAAAATGATATTAAGATCATCATTTTTTTGCTCCCGGGTGGCTTCTTGGCCCTGATACAAATTTGTCCACCCCTTCATATAGCTGCATATACCAAGATATTGAAATTAAATGCTCTGTATGTTGATTGAGCCCTGAATCTCAGCAGAGTTGCAACACCAACTCTCCAGTTCAACGGACTCACCCAGGACAACTAACAAAATGATGATGATGGACAATGCACATCCCAAAAAACAGAGAGTATCTACAACTGAGAGCAAGAAAGTTCCATTCATCTGCCCCATGGGATCTAAGCCCCTCCTCAATCAGAAACAGGGTGGGCATCACCAACCTAAATGCCTCAAGACTGAGGAATGAACAAACATAAGGGAGGATGCAACTATGGACTAAAGTAGACTTAGTATTATTCTAACATTGATATAAAGGCAATGGCCACTAGAGGTTCTAAGGCGAAGGAGAGGGAAGAATAAGTGTAACATGGGACATTTTTGGGACATTGGATTTGTCCTGCATGACATTGCAATGACAGATAAAGGCCATTATACATTTTGTCAAAACCTATAAAAATGTGTGATGCAAAGTGTAAACCATAATGTCAACTATAGTACATGGATGTGTTCACTAACTGTAACAAATGTACCACACTAATGAAAGATGTTGTTAATGGGGAAAAGTGTGGGAGATAGAGGGAGTGGGGTATGGGAATCTCCCTATTTTTTTCTGATGTTTCATTTATGTAATCTAAAGCTTCTTTAAAAATAAAATTAAATAAATAAAAATATTCTGTTTAGCTACAAAGGAAAAGCAAGTACTGTTATACCTTTCCCCAGGGCAATTGGGCAAACTTGCCATGACAATGGCTCAATCAGAGGGCCCCTTCAAGTGGTTGTTATCAGAACAAAGAGGGTGTGCTCCAAGAGTTCTGGTGTCTACCACTGACAGAAACAAGTAAAACAATTGAAACCAAGGCTCTTGCTTTAGTGGGAAGTGTCTTTTGACACTTATATATAATAAACCAATTTGTATAGTTGAGGGAAAATGAGTATAGAGCTATTTGCTTTTGTAACATTTTCTGGTTGGGGACAGAAAAACTAAAGTATTTGTATGTCTTCAAAAGATGAAGATCTTAAAGGACATAAGGTAAAATGGCACCATCTTGTCTTGCTTCTAAAGATTTTTTTTATAAAATAATAACAGCATAAGAATATATGCACTCTTTGTAAACATGTTCCAAAGACTCTCAACTTTTTTACTTAAAAGCAGGACCTAAAAATGGTTTCAGTTTGGCCAAATCTCACCTACAGGTGTTGTTTTGATTTGGTATAGTTTGGTTTGGATTTTGGTAACACGGTGTTGCTAAATTATTTGAATTTAAAAGCTCTTAAATAGAAAATGATCTCTCCTGCTTGCTATAATCTCTTTCCCTTTTTATTATTTATAACTGGCCCAATTCACATTTTTTTTTTTAAAGAAATTTTAGATTACAGAAAAGTTACATAAAAATATAGGGGATTCCTAGACACCCCACTCCCACCCCCTCTCATATTTTGGCCCTTGAATGTATTTGAAATTACCATTCCGGTCTTGGAATTGCCCATTCTCTTGTTAAGGAAGTTTACATGTACATACTCACTCACACACAGATTTGAGAAAATTAATTGACTGAAATTTTTGAATAATCCAAAATGTGATTTGTTCTTAGAAAAATAAAATAAAAAAGCCTATACAATCTCAAGTTGCATTGAGAAATTGGTAAATAGCCAAGTTATGGACTGCTAGATTTCTAAACTGGAATGGACTACCATTCCAGTTTTGAATTCTAGATATTAAAAAGAAACTTCAATAAATTGGAATACAGCATCAATATAGGAGGTCTATAAATCATGTTTTAAGTGAACATTTGGATAGCTAGCCTGCAGAAAAAAGTCTAAGAAAAAATTGTAAAGAATTGCCTTGAGGAAGAATTATATATTTGTTTTACTTTATATTTTAAAAGCAGAACTAGAACTAAATCTTGGTCATGAGAGTAGCAGGTTTAAGAAGGTTAAAATTTTACTCAACATAACTATGAAATTTTTATCTTTATACTTGTTCCAAAATTGAAACAGGTATTCCTAGAGGAATATCCTACATAGATATTTGGATGAGCCTGGATGCATTGAGTGGAAGGTTACACCAAGTCAATGCTTCAGAGTCCTGACTGTCAATAAGAATCGCAGGCGAGTCCTTTAAACAATAGATACTTCTAGTCCCATTCTAAACATACTAAATTAGATTAACTGGGGGGTGGGGGGGGCGGAGAATTAGAATAACAAGGAATAAAACCTGGGGTCTTTATTAGAAGAAAATAAAATCTCACCAGGATATCTCTGATAGTACTGGTTAAAGCAGTGTTTGGGTCTGCAACAGCATGACCTCTGTTATTATGTTCGAATATAAAAACTTAGAATCATAGAAAAGTCATTTTTTCAAGACTTCTGTCCTTCAAGAAAGAACAGCATTTTCCATCTATTTATTTAGGACGGCCCATCACATCATGCCAGTCCTCTGAAACTTCAATTGTAAAATTAAACTGATTCTAAAATGATAAACCATCCCTAAAACACCCAGTCATCTTTCAGAAAGTCTTTCCCCTTAGTACTGATTACTTTCTCCTAGGCTCTAACCTTCTCTCTCCAGCAAGACATTTCTTCATATTTAAGTTGTTTAGCCTAGATCAGTGGGTTCCCAAAGTGTGGTAATCAGACTAGCAGCATCCACATCACCTGAGCACTTTTCTGGACTGGGAACTAGAAATCTGTTTTTGACATGATTTCCAGGTTGTTCTGATACATGCTCAAGTTTGAGAACCACAGGTTTAGTGAGCAACAAGGGGCTGGGGACAAGGTCCTTCCTCAGGATAGAGAACTGTACTTTCTGGCATGGCAAATCCGGCAAAACTGTGGTCCAAGGTGGGTGTGGACCTTCCAAATCTATTTTCCTTCCAGATCTTCCAGGAGCACATTTTGTCAGAATTACTTATTATTCTGATTTTCCAATAAGAAAGTTTGAACTCAAAGTACATACAAGTGTACATATATACACATACACAAACACACACACTTCTCCTAAAGAGAAACATTAATTCTGAGAGATTGAATAAATAAACCCACGAGGGTGATGAGAAGTGTTTTTTAATGGCTCCATAATTTGTAGTCACAAATTCTCGCAGTAGAATCAGTACTCCATGTTCATATGCAGAACAGTGTTTATTTATTTCCTTTATCTCCTCCCCTAATGTATTAAACTATCTGAACCAGCTGAAACTAATAAAGAAGGCCTATAACTTAATAGTCTATCTCATAACTATAGAAAAACATGGCCTTTAACAATAAAATTCCAACTGGTTTAAAATTTTGGCCACAATTTATCCTCAACTTCAGTCTTTGACTGAGGAGAAAAGGGGTAGGGGATCTTTATTTGGCCTAAGGAATGATGGTGAATTCAATATCACTGTGAGCATTGTAGTAAATGAATAAATAAATACCATAATTCTCTGTGCACATATAAACACTTAAGAGACCATTGTATTTGTTCATCAATTGTAACAAATGTACCACACTAAGAAAAGATGTTATTAATTGGGGAAAATGGGAGTGGGGTATATGGAAATCTCCTTTATTTTCTATGTAACTTTTATGTAATCTAAAACTTCTTTAAAAATAAAGAAAAAAAAAGAGATCATTGTGTCTTTTTAATACAGTTCTGATCTATTAATTTTATTGCTTATGTTTTTTAAAGGGAGAAAACCTTCCTGGATACTAGAATGTAATATTTAAGGTAATAGTCATGGACCATTGGGAAGCAGTTTCTTTCTCTGCATTTTTATTAAGCTTAAATACTTATTTTGATGGAGATTAATGTTCTCTCTATAATTAAATACAAACTAAGTATTCAATCACTGTACCTTCCCAATTATCAGGCCATGCTTGAATCTTCACCAAGTTTAGATGAGTGTGTTGATAAAGTGTCTTCCGAATTAAGGTTTAACTTTCATAGTGCTCTTAATTATTTTTTCTGCTTACTATTTACTTTTTATGAATTACACTTTGATAACCTAAAATTACTTCTTACAGTTACCTTATGCTGAACTTAGAGATTATTAATGGTAGAATCTTTGGTTGTAACAAATAGTAAATAAATTAAAAAAAAAAAAAGGACAGGAGGAAGGTGGGATTTTAAAGCATATAAACAAAAAGTCTTTGGACCACATGATTGGTAATATCCATCCCAGCTCTAAATGTCAAAGACCCAGTGATATCTGAATTAACATAGTGATGCCTACTGTTTTAGTTTGCTAGGTTGCCTGAAAGCAGATACCAATAAATGGGTTGGCTTTTAACAGTGGGAATTTTTTTCATTTACAAGCTTACAATTTTGAAGTTTAGTAAGATGTCTAAATCAAGGCATCATCAGGTAATGCTTTCTTTCTGAAGATTGGCTGCTGGAGATACCAGACTCCTCTATCATGGCAAGCCACATGACAAGGACAGCATCTGCTGGTCTCACCCTTCTCTCCCCAGTTTTGTTGCTTTAAGCTTCTGGCTCTGGTGGTTTTTTCCTTCTCTCTCTTAAAAAGGACTCCAGTAAGAGGAGGAAGACCCACCCTGGGTCATGCCTTAACTGAAGTAACCTAATCAAAAGGTCCTACTTACAATACTTTTACACCGAAAGAAATGGATTAGCTTTAAGAACATGATTTTCTGGGGCCCATACAGTTCCAAACCATCTCACCTTCATAATAACTGGCATAAAGTGCAAGGGGAAAAAATGACCTTCCATTTGACATAAACAATCTTGGTGATGAAACTGAATGTCTGGTCAGCAAAAAGATAAGAGAGAGAAAATGTGCAAATAAAAGAAGGCAAAGAGGCTCTGGACCTTCCTTTATGGAAGACTCTCACTGTTTAATCCCTAATCCCATTTTTAGATAATTTCTCTGAGTATTGTCTCAAATAATGGTAAGGAGAATAGAAAAGTATCACATACCTATTAATTCAACCAAGTGGATCCCAAAAACATAAATAAAATTGCCACAAACTGGTGATTTGCTATTTACTTGCTATTTGACTATTGAGATAAGAAGGTTTTGGATTGTAATTTACAAAATGCCTCTAAAAACAAAAATGGGCAAGAAATAATACAGGACACTTAAAAATATCAAAATTGTTGCTGTATGAAGAGGTGGCAATTAGGATGGTGGACACTGAAGAGAAGAAAAACTTAGTTCCCCAAGGAAGCACATTTGATTCTAAAACAAAAAAGATGGGAGAATCACTGGATACAGATTCAGGAAAAAGCAATTATATATATAATTGGCTATATAGATATGCATCTATTGATTCTACATTCCAGGAAAATTTTGTACTCTTTCCTTATGTAGAGAGAAAAATATTATCAGATATTGAACATATGCAGAACAAATAAGATAGACAAGCATATACTATAGGATTTTGTTGAATTGATATTATGATTAAGAAGAAAAACTGGACAAAACTTATAGAAGTAAGGAAAAAGACAAGAAGTCTCCAAGAAATTCCCTTGATTTCCCCTACTCATTGAGCAATCAGAACCTGCCCAGATCAGTGCCCTTCTAGACAGCTAGGACAGGGATTTCATTCCATAGGAATATATGAAGTGTTGGGTAAAACTGAGAACCAGACACAAAAGCCACACAAAAATATATAGAAGAAATAATGGTTTAAATAGAGAGATATATAAAAAAAAAGCCAAAGGAAGACCAAAGGCAAGGATTAAGATTAAAGTCACAAAGTCAAACATTCAGAGCAAAAAGGGGACTTAGGGGATTCCTAACTGACTTTTTAATATAGTCTAGTATGTGTAGCCTCCCGTTGTGGGTGAAAAGGGATGCATTTAGTCAATGGACCTGGTAAGGCACACAAGTTGAATCTTATAGAACATGGCACAACCAACTTCTTTGGCTGTTCCAAATCAAGAATCAGTAAAGGCAACTGATACAACTTTTAACTGTCTTACTCCCTGTGCTATATTTTGAACTTGGGGGATACCAAGGATAAATAGGTATTGTCAATTTAGCAAGATCCACACACCCCCAACACACACACATAAACATAGTCTAGTAAAGTAACAACTGAACCAAGCTTAAACAATCTGCCTTCTAAGGATCAAGAAATATGGTTTTGTCAGAGTCCCTTACTTACATCAAAGGAGCTCAAAACCCCCTTTACCATACATGAAGAATCTTCAATCTAAGTATCTAAGTGTAATTAGATGGCACTTATATAGAAGTTAATAACATGTGTCATTTTATTTTATGATCAAGTTCCCCAGGTCTTCAAATTACAAACTCATAAGGTGAGACAGATCCTTAGCTATTCATAAACTCCAATCCTCTACCTTACAGACAAGGTACAAGAAAAGAAATATGATAAAGGATATTTATCTCAGGCTATATTTCACAGACAACAAAGCAAGAAATTATCTTATAGTGGAACAAGGCACCAAGGGATTACTACCAAGCACCAACTTGAAATGCAACTGGGAAAAGACCTTGACAAAGGGGGGGAAAAGTTAAAGACAAATGAGTTTATTTGGTTAGGAGACTTCAAAGTGAGTCAAGAAGTCATTCCAGAGGTTACATTTATGCATATCTCAGCAGGTCTCTTTGACTGCCAAAGTAGATACTACCCCCAAATAGCAGGGCTCCAGAGGGCTCTGGAGACATCCAGACACAATAGTTAGGACAGATAGCTCAGGAGTTTGGTGCCTTGCCCAGTAGGGCCTACTTTGGAATTTATGCTCCACAGAGTGACAGAGTTGGACTAAGTTGTGGTTTCCTTACACATGGCTTGTCTGTCCTTCCATTTGAACGTATAATTAGTCCTAGAGTTGGTAGGTGTATATCCAAGAGACTTAAATCTTTGGGCTGTCCATATGCCAGCTGGGCCCTGAATCCCAATGGAGTTCCAACACTTACTCTCCAGGTCATTGGTCCCACCAGGACAACTAACATGGAGGTGATGTTGACAACTACCATACCAAGAAACCAAGAGAGTCTACAACTGCAAGCAAGAGAGTCCCATCCATCAGCCCTGTGGGATCACAGCCCCTTTTCAATTACAGGTGGAGTGGACATCACCATCCCAGAATCCTCTGGACTGGGAAATGAACTATGAACTAAAATAGACTTACTGGCATTCTACTAAAGATTTACTGTGGTTCTAGCAATGGAAAAAATTATATCATTGATGTGGAGGCAGTGGTCACTGGAGATTTGAGGACAGGAAGAGGGGAAAACGGGTGTAATATGGGGCTCTTTTTGGGACTTGGGAATCGTCCTAAATGACATTGCAATGACAGATATAGGACATTATAAATCTTGGTGTAACTTACAGAATTGGGTGGGATAAAGTGTAAAGTACAATGTAAACTTTAATCCATGCTTAATGGCAATGCTCCAAAATGTGTTCATTAATTGCAATGAATTTACCCCACTAATGAAGGATGTTGTTAATGTGGGAAAATGTGGGAGGTGTGGGGAGTAGGGCATTTGGGAATCCCTTATATTTTTTATGTGACATTTTCATAATCTAAGTAACTTAAAAAATTAAATAATAAATAAAATGTATAGAAAAGTGAAAAAAAATTATTATACACCATGACCAAGTGGAACTTATCCTAGGTATGCAAGGTTGGTTCAACATAAGAAATCAATTAATGTAATACAGCACATTAATAGAACAAAGGAATAAAAACTACATAACCATATCAATTTATGCAGAAAAGACATTTGACAAAATGCAATCTCCATTCATAATGAAGACATTCAGAAAACTAACAATAGAAGGGAACTTCCTCAACCTGATAAAGAGCATATATGAGAGACCCACAGCTAACATCATATTCAATGGTGCAAGACTGAAAGCTTTTCCCCAACATCGGAAACAAAGAAAGGATGCCTGCTTTTATCATTTCAATATTGTACTGGAAGTTCTAATCAAAGCAATTAAGCAGAAAAATAAATAAAAGCCATCCAAATTAGAAAGGAAATAGTAAAATCATCTCTATTCACAGATGATATGATCTTATCTGTAAGAAATCTCAAAGAATCTACAAGGAAGCTACTTGAACTAATAAACGAATTCAGCAAAGTATAAGGGTACAAGATCAAAATGCAAACCTCAGCTCAGCAATGAGCACTTAAAAAGGAAATCATGAAAAAAAATCCCATTTGCAAAAGCAACAAAAATAATAAAATAACTATGAATCAATTTAACCAAGGATATCAAAAAACTTGGAAACAGAAAACTACAAAACCTTGCTGAAAAAATTAAAGAAGACCTAAATAAATGGAAAGACATCATTTTCGTGTTTTGGAAGACTTCGTGTTAAGCTCTCAATACTATCCAAAGTGGTTTACAGATTCAACATACTCCCAACCAAAATTCCAGCAAGCTTCTTTCCAGAAATGGAAAACACAATGATCAAATCATATGAAAGGGTAAAGAGCATTGAAAAGCCAAAACTATCTTGTAAAGGAAGAATGAAGTTGAAAGATTCAAACTTATGGGGTTTTAAAACATTACAGGAAAGGTAACGTGGCTGGGGCTTCACCGGCCTTACTGTTTGCCATTTTTCATTTTCAGAGGCTGACTATAATCTTGCTGCTTATATGTACCCATGTTTATATCTGATCCTTGACACTCAGCTTCCTGGACAGAAATAAAACTGGACTGTTGGGTACATTTTGGAAGTGTGCCAGAATTGGTGAACAAAAGAGTCCTTATGTTGCAATATGCTATTTAGTGATATAGTGGTCTTCAGTATCCTGTTAGTAAAACAGCTTGGAACAATGCGAGAATTTGATTGCCATCCAATTTCAAAATGAAAAAAGACTTATATGCAGAAAATAATGGAAAGAGTGGTTAACCCTTTTATCTCTGAACATTGAATGAGATAAATTTCCAGCTGCTGTTCTCTATTTTTATGTTCTATATAAATAATTAAAATGTAACCAAACTCAAAGAGTTTAATATGTCTGTAACAATCAGCCTCAGCACTGTCACTATAATATTACATTCTGCAAATGTTTTCTGTTGTGTCAGATATTAATTTTTAGTGAAGTATCTCTAAGTCACATAGTGGAAAACAATTGGTAAATTACTCAAGTTCCTTTCACTGTAATTTGGAAACATATCTTTATAGAATGAAAAATAAAACTTATTGCAATGCTACAGTAATCAGAACAGTGTGGTATTGGCAAAGGATACAATTGAGAGATCAGAAGTAAATACATACATCTATAGTCAAGTGATTTTTTTTCCAAGAGGTATCGGGAAATGAACCCAGGATCTCATACATGGGAAGCAGGTGCTCAGTCACTGAGCTACATCTGCTCCTCAATGAGAGTTAGCTTGTTCGTTTGTTTGCTATTAGGAGATACTGGGGATCAAACTTGGGACTTTGTACATGGGAAGCAAGCACTTAACCACTTGAGCTACATCCACTTCCCCTGTGGTCAATTGATTTTTGACAAGCATGCCAAATCCAATCAATGGGGAAAGCAAAGTTTCTTCAACAAATGGTGCTGGGAAAACTAGATATACACATACAAATGAATGAAAGCAAATCTTGCTTCAAACAATATAAAAAATTTAACTCAAAATGGATCAATGACCTAAACATAAGAGCTAAAACTATAAAACTCTTAGAAGAAAGCTTAGGGAAATATCTTCAGGACCTTGTATTAGGCAATAGATTCTTAGATTTTACACTAAAAGCACAAACAACAACAACAACAACAACAAAAAGTAGGACTTCATCAAAGTTAAAAACTTTCATGCAGCAAGGGACATTATCAACAAGGTGAAAAGACAACCTTCAGAATAGGAGAAAATATTTGGAAACAATTTATCCAAGAACGATTTAATATAAAGAATATCTGAAGAACTCCTACAACTTAGCAAAAAGACAAGCAACCCAAGTAAACGTGAGCAAATGACTTGAATAGACATTTCTACAAAGAAGATAGGCAAATGACCAATAAGCACAAGAAAGATGCTTATTATTAGCCATTAGGGAAATGCTTATAAAAAAACACAACAAGATATCACTTTACACCCACTAAGATAGCTATTATTTAAAAAATGAAAAATAACAAGCATTGGCTGGTGAAGATGCTTAGAAATAGGGAACATTGCGTATTGTTGGTAGGGATGTAAAAAGGTGCAGACACTGTGAAAAACAGTTTGGCAGTTCATCACAAAGTTAAATATAGACCCCCCAATTCCACTTCTAGGTATAGTCTCAAAAGAATTGAAAGCAATGATGGAAATCCAATGTTCATGGCAGCATTACACACAATAGCCAAAAGGCAGAAGCAATCCAAGTGTCCCTCAAAAGAGGAGTGGATAAACAAACAAACAACACACACACACATATACACAATAAAATATTAATCAGCAATAAAAAGGAATGATGTTCTGATACATGCTACAGCATGGATGAACTTTGAAGACTTCATGGTGAGTGAAATAAACCAGACACAAAAGGACAAACATTGTATGATTAGTTATATGAAATATATAGGCTATGCAAATTCATAGAGACAGAAAGTAGATTACAAGTTACTGGGGACCAGGAGGCAGGATGGAATGGGAAGTTATTGCTTAATGGGTAAAGAGTTTCTTTAGGGGTGTTAAAAAATTTTGGTAATGGATTGTGATAATGGTAGCACAACATTAGGTACCATTAACTACCAATATAGTTAATATCACTGAATTGTTTAAATAAAAATTGTTGAAATAGGAAATTTTATGTTGAATATATGTTATCACAATATTTTTTTCAAAAAAAAAAAAGAACTTTACTTTTTATCTCAAATAATATTTAATAGGCTCCTTATATTCTGTGATTCCACTTGACCTGACTTTCATTATCAGATTCATCTCATGGTCAAAGATGGCTTCTCCATCTCTAGCCACCATGTTACCATTCCAGCCAGCAGAGGAAAGAAAAAGGAAGGAGAAAGGCACAACTTCTCAAAAGTTACTCAACAGTTTCATTTACATCTCATTGGCTAAAATTTAGTCAAATGACTACTTGGCTACCAAAGAATCTGGAAAAATAGTCTTTATTCCATTTGGCCACATGAAGTCAAAATTTGAGAATTCCATTACTGAAGAAAAAGGGGGAATTAAGTAATCATTAATTTATTCCAAGATGGAATATTATTGAGTTGAAAGAAAATACCATTAAGAATGGCATCAGAGCAGCAGATATAAACTGGGACATATGGTCACCCTAAGGAGATCAGATATTGGGTTGCAACAAACATACACTGCCACTGTTAATAATACTGGCTACCATTTTTAAAGGCAAAAAAAAAAAATGTGTCAGGCATGTAGCAGTCACTTGGCTTTTTACTTATCTACTTAGTAAATATTTATTGATTACTTAGGATATGCCAGGCATATATCATCTTAACAGTCTTCACAACAACCCTATGAAGTCAATATTTTTGCCACTATTTTAATAGTTAAGAGATCAGTGCACAAAGAAATTAATTAATTTTCCCACAGCTACACAGATAGTGTCAAATCTAGAAGTCAAATTCAGTGCTTTCTGAGTCCAGATTTCCTATGCTTTTTACATCCCTAATCTCAATTGCAATCAACTTATATAAAAATAGGCTCTCAAATAAAAGAAAATAATGTAAACAGCGAAAAAAAAAAAATAGGCTCTCGGGAAGCAGATGTGGCTCAACCAGTTGGATGCCCGCCTACCCCATGGGAGGTCCTGGGTTTGGGTCCCGGTGTCTCCTGGAGAAGGAGAGAAAAAAACAATGAGCAGACAGACAAGAGAACCATCTGGGATAGGGGGGGGATAAATAAAGAAAAGTAAAGTAAATAAATAAATCTTTAAAGAAAAATAGGTTCTCAAAAGCATTATACTATCTTAAAGAACCACAATACAAAATTATGTATGTATATAGTATGATTCTACTTATATAAAATTCTAAAAAATTTAAAACCATAGTGATAGAATGCAGATCAGTGATTGTAGTGGGGAGAGGCTATTTTAGGGAGGGGATAAATCACAACAAGACATGAGGGAAGTTTTGGGGGTGATGGAAATATTTTATGTTATGCTTGTGCTGGTGGTTACATGGATATGTTTGTTTGTCAAAATTCATTGAATCTTTCCCAAAAGTGGTAAAATTTATTGTATGTAAGTTATACCTCAGTAAAACTGCTGATTAGATATATGATAGAGAGAAAGGGATGAGAGAGAGATGGTAGAATAGATAGATTAGATAGATAGATAGATGATAGATAGATATAGATGATAGATTAGATTAGATAGACAGAGATGATCAATTGATCCTTGGTATGGCAAAAAAAAATGTCAAGGATATCAGAAGTGTGGCAGATGTAAGTTTGCAGTTCTCTACTCACAACCCATATTCCCATTTGTATTGTCAGAATTGGAGGCTGAATAGAATATAGCACATTTGACTAAGATGGATACCTACCCTTTGGGTGTCTCTGTGGCCTTTGAAGTGACCTACTGCTCCTGATTCAGCCTTTTCTCCTCTCCTCTAATAATATGATTCTTCTTCTGAGGTCCCAGTTGCTTCCACCTACCTGATCACATGGCTGCATCCTTCAATATTTTTCTTCCTTCCCCTACTTATTTGGTCATGTATGTGTCTACAATCCTAAAATGATCAAAACTATAGATCCCAGAGGAGCAAAATAACAAGCATGATAGAGCTATAAAGCTTCCATAGAAAGGAATACTGAAACCTTGGGCAGCAGAGTTGTTATAGTCTTATCATGAAACACCTTATATGCCACGGGAAGGAGGTTTTACCCAATTTTGTAGCAAAATGAGATGTGATGAGGCTGGAAGTTGTAGGGAAGGGTGCAACCAGATACTATTCTCCATCTACCCACCTCCCTCTGATCCAGGCCCAGAAGTGCAATGGGGAGGAAAAACAGTACAGTCCGACAAATAAAGGTGTGGGTGGCCCTGGGATGACCTACTGAGAACACTGAAATTGCTATCCTCCCCCTGTAATTTCGTTTTCCTGTATCCTCTTCACAGTATTTAAGTATTTGATTTTCTTTGTCTTTATGCAACTATATGCATTTTTGTAACAGCTAGGAAACTCTGGCATTAAATGCCTTCCATTTTTTTATTTTTAAAATTAGGTTCTAATATAACCAGCTACTATCAATAAGTTTAGTATTGTCCTGTTGTCCTCTTTCAGTCATGCCCAACTCCTCCCTTTCATTTTTCTAACATATGCTTTCTTAATTGTCTTTACTACAATGCATTAATTGCCTGACTACGATACATTTTTTCTTTTTCTATATTTTTTCTGGTGAGCCATATTTTACATCATGTTTCTAAAATGTAACTCCCACTATAACTCAGATGTGAGGAAAGAATGAAAGTACTTTACAGTTCTATTTAACCTGGCTCTCTGTCTTAACCCCATTCCTACTGATTAGCAGGAAAACAAATGAACTAAATTCAATTCAAACTTAATCCAATCCAATAATGCTGACTTCCCATGGGAGTACATTCAGTCTTTCCAAAAAAATCATTTAATCCCTGAGTTTGCCTCTTTTCTCTACTCTTCTCCCTTTGATGGCATACAGGGCATGGGAATGGGGAAGAAAGGAAATAAGACTTTTGAATCCCATGAAAAAGTAGAGCCACAGTCCTTGGTGCAATGTACTCTGCTCCTAGGTCCATGACAACACCCCTGCTCTGGGTGCTGTTTCTCCTCCTGCTCGGCTGCATACTTCAGTCTGTGTCAGTTGGACTCATATGTCAGTCTCATTTGGTTTTGTCCACACTTAGTACTATGCCCTGGATGACCATGTTTCACCCCTGTTCCCACTGGCCACAGATCTCTGCACAGCAGCTACAACTTCCTTTCAATCCACTGGTCCAAAGGTTCCACCAATCCCCACTTAGGAAGCAGGGTTACTGGTGGGGCCACTGGCTCTCGATTTAGCCTCTCATTGTAATCCCTCAGGCAGCTCAGGAAATTCATATTGTACATCTCCTTCTGTTGACCACACTGTATAGCTACATTGATATGGTCGTGCCTGAGGTTGGTGCAAGTTGCATCTAAGAGGTGATTTCTTTACAAAGTTCTGACCAGTGAGCAGGGACATAAGCTGCTCACCTCTTTGCCTCCCACATTATCCTCACTAACCCATCTGCTTTAGAGCTAGTGGAGCTGGACAGCCAAGTTCAACTCTGGTACTTCACTAGATGTGTGATCCCAGTTGAATTATTTACCGTTTCTGTATCTCATTTTCTTCAATTGTAAAATGGAAATAAAACCATTTATCTGATGGTGTCATTGTAAAAGTAGAAAGAGCTGATACATATAAGTAGTTATAACAGAGTTTAACTTATACTAGATATTATGGATTGTATCGTGTCCCCCAAGAAGACATGTCAAGTCCTAATCCTGGGTCCTGTGAATGTGAGCTTATTTGTAAATAGGATCTTTGAAGATGTTATTAGCTCAAAATGAGGAAACTGGATTAGACCTTAGTGGAATATGAATGCTGTTCTTTGAAGGAGAGGAAATTTGGACACAAATAGGGAGACAGAGACAGAAAAAGAGATGGTTGTGTGATAGGGGCAGAGATTAAGTTATGCTGCCACAAGCAAAGGAATGCCATGGATTGCTAACCACTCACCAGGAGTCATGGGAGAGGTATGGAATGAATTCTCCCTTTTGAAAGGAAGCATGGCCCTGCCAACACCTTGATTTTGGACTTTTAGCCTCCAAAAGAGTGAAACAATAAGTTTCTGTTGTTTAAACCAACCAGTGGGTGACACTTTGTTACAGCAGCCCTGGCAAACTAAGCCCTCTTCCTTTTTCCCTTCTCACAAATTTACTGTGATAGAAAGGGAAAGGGTTTTTCATTTATTTATTTGCTTACTTACTTATATACTCTTCCTGACTTCAGCTAATCTTAATGGCAAGCTCTATACATCCTCTACAGCTCAATATACTGCGTCTTCTGTGCTTGGTTATGGGCATACTGAAAGAGGAGATAAGGGAAATTGGAAGTCTTTCAAATGGCAAAGCCTAGTACTATGACCTTGCTGCATGATCTTATGATGGAATAGTAGAGGCTGAATATTTTATTTGTCTCTTCTTGGTCTTCCCTAACAAATTATAATCTCTGTCCACCCACTCACCCTCCCACACTCCAGGTAGATGGCTAGAGAAAATCAGATCAGAGGCCTTGAGAAGGCAAAGAAAAAAAGCACATCAGAAATTTTAAATCTTATTCCTTTTTATTTATATTTCCAGAGTTGTCCTTTGTACTTTCAGAGTGCTGAATAATCAGAATTATGGTCAAATTTCTCTGTCCTATTCCATTTAGACTTTGCGTAACTTGTCCTCCACTTTAAAGTTCAATAAACTGCACTTCATCTGTTGCCAATAATATGTGCCAAAAAGTGCACATATTTAAACTACCTCTTAATTTTTTCCCAAGATATTGTCTCTGTAGAATTAAATAAGGTTCATAAAAAGTGAGTTATTCTGGAAAAAAATATAAAAAATGGCAAAAGATCTCAATATATAATATAAGATATGGCAATACAACAAAGAAATAGTTCAGAAATCTTCAGTCACTCTCCTGGGAGTCAAGTTGGCGTCGGTTTAGGAGGGCACTTGCTGACTGGCTCTCTGAAGACGGCCAGTTCAGGACAGTGTCCTGCCCAGGGGTCTGTGCTGGGGGAGCACGGAACAAGAGCTTTGGGGACATCGCTCTGGAGGGAGCTGGACGGCGCAGATTACTCAGGAAGGATTCGTGAGTTTTCCTCCTGCCTGTGGTGGTAAACACAGATGCTGAGCCCCACCCTCAGGGAAAAAGGCTGATTTGAGCCGCGACTCCCACTGGCAATCTGGTGAGAGGGAGTGTTCTCAAAGTGGGAGGATTCTGGTGGAGTGTTGAGAGGGCTTTCCTTTCTGTGGATTTTGCTGCCAGGAACCCCTTGCAGCTTTGGGGAACAAAATAGCTGGCTTAAAGCAGGACCAGGCTGAGGGGAGTGGCCAATGTGCTGAGGAAGGTTGATTTACCCAGCTGCCCAGGGATACACCCCCACCCCCGGCAATCCGGTGAGAGGGAGCATTCTCCAAGAGGGGGAGGGTTCTGACAGAAGGTTGAGAAGGGTTTCCTTTCTGTCTATTTGGCTGCCTGGACCCCCTCATAGCTTTGGGGAACAGATAAGCTGGCTTGAAGCAGCGGCAGGCTGAGGGGAGAGGCAAATCTCCTGAGGAAGCCTGATTTACCAACCAGCCCTGTGACACTCAGGCTTGGCTCCAGAGGGAGCGGAGTCAGCCATTTTTATCATTGTGCACTGAATAGCAGCAGAGCTTCAGCTCACCTGAGGAGGCCAGGAAGTGGGAAGTGCTTGATTAGTGTCCACAAGCCTAATTAGGGCCCCTCAGTGAAGGGGGTTGTCTAGAAGAGGACATATTTTGGATTCCTTATTTCACCAAAAAAAAAAAAAAAAAGTCACTTTAAAAAATAAAAAAAGAATTTTTCTTTTAAAATTTATTTTAATAGCTAAAATCTGCCTCAAAACCTGCAGATAAAACTTTGCAGGGCAAATTGATTGATGAACAGAAGCAGGCTGAGAGGTTCCACAAGGGCCCAAGAAGGAAGACTATTCTTCCTTAGCTTTGTTTGACTGCTTGCTTGTGTGGTTGTTCGGTTTTTTCTTTGTTTATTTATTGTCTCTTGCTTTTCTTTCCTCTTTCCTCCCTCCCCCAACCCCCATTCCTTTTTCTTTCTTTCTTTCTTTTTTTTTAATTTTATTTTTAATTTTAAATTAGGAGCTGCTAGCCTGTCTCTTCTTTGCTGTTATTCTTCTTCAGTGATTTCCTATTCTCTGTCTATATTGATTTTATCTCCCAATGCTATCTCTTTTACTTCCTTCATCTTTCTGCCTTCTGCTTTCTGTTGTGGTTCTTACATAGCACGTTTTTTCATTAGCCCACAAATTCAAGGGTGTAAATTTCTATTCTATCTATTCTGTTTTCTTCATTTTTTATTAATATAAATTTTTTCCTTTTATCCCTTTCTTTACTCTTTCTCTTCTCCTCATCATTCTAGCCTTCTAAATCATTATATATATTTTCCTCTATCTGGTTTCCTAGTCCATTGTAGGTACTCCACTTTTTTTTCCTATTACTCTACACTGCCTACATGAGTTAAATATTCATTTTACTAAGTCTTATATGGCCCCTTTTCTAACTTTTATCAGTATTACTATTATTCTTCTCCCTTTCTCACATCTTTCAATTCCTCTGACCCTAATCTTTTGCCTTCAAGGGAACATAGAAAGAAGCAAGGAAATAAAATGAGAAGAAAAAGTGTCAAAGAGAAAACAACACACACACAGAACCACTAGCTAAATAAAACTCTAGATCAGAGAGAGAACCTAATCAACTGAATAAACCCATCAAGATAAAATGATGACTGGAGGACAACAAAAAATTACAAATCAAATTGAGAAACAGAAAGACATAGACCAGCCCAATGAAAAAACTAAAAACCAGGAAGAGATGCAGAACATCGAACAACTAATCAAAACTTACCAACCAAATATCATGGACCAACTTAATGAAGTGAAGGAAGAGATTAAGGATATTAAGAAGACACTGGGAGAACATACTGAAGAAATTGTAAACATACATAAAAAGATAAAAGATATGATGGTGATCAATGGCGCAATGCAAGAAATCAAAAAGACGTTGGATTCACATAACAGAAGATTTGAACAGGCAGAAGAAAGAATTAGTGATGTGGAAGACAATATGTCTGAAATCAAACAGATAGCAGAACAGATAGATAAAAAGAAAAAAATCCAGCAGGGACTCAGGGATTTAACCGACAACACAAAATGTACAAACATATGCATTATAGGTATCCCAGAAGGAGAAGAGAAGGGAAAGGGAAAAGAAGGAGTGTTGAAGGAAATAATGGCTGAAAACTTCCCAACCCTATTGAGAGAGATGGATGTACAAGTCCAGGAAGCACAGCACACCCCAAATAGTATAAATCCCAACAGGCCAAGTCCAAACATATACTTGTCAAAATGTCCAATGCTCAAGACAAAGAGAAAATACTCAAGGCAGCAAGAGAAAAGAGAACCATCACATACAAGGGAAGCACAATAAGATTAAGTGCTGATTTCTCATCTGAAAGCATGGAGGCAAGAAGACAGCGGTATGACATAGTCAAAGTACTAAAAGAAAAGAAACCTTCAGCCACGAATTCTCTATCCAGCAAAACTGGCATTCAAAAAAGATGGAGAGTTCAAAATATTCACAGATAATCAGAAATTAAGAGAGTATGCCAATAAAAAACCTGCACTTCAAGAAATACTAAAGGAAGTTCTACAGGTTGATAGGAAAAAACAAGGGAAGAGGGTTGGAAGAGAGTGTAAAAACCACTAAAACGACAAAAAGAGAAATAAAAACAACATATGACATACATTAACCCAAAGAAAATATGGCTGAAGTAAGAAATTCACAGCGAGTAATAACACTGAATGGTAATGGATTAAATTCATCACTCAAGAGACACAGATTGGCAGAATGGATAAAGAAATATGATCCATCTATATGCTGTCTACAAGAAACCCACCTTCAACCCAGGGATTCAATGAGGCTGAAAATGAATGGCTGGAAAACAATTTTACAAGCAAACAATAGCCAAAAAAGGTCAGGAGTAACTATCCAAATATCAGACAAAATAGACTTTAAATGCAAAACTATTGTAAGAGACAAAGATGGACACTATATATTAGTAAATGGGGTAATCTCTCAAGAAGAGAGAACAATCATCAACACTTATGCACTTAATTGGGGTGCCTCAAAATACATGAGGCAAACTCTGGAAAAACTAAGTGGAGAAATAAATGCCTCTACAATTATAGTGGGGGACTTTAATACACCATTATCACCATAGACAGAACATCTAGATGGAGAATCAATAAAGAAACAAAGACTCGGAACAATACATTAGAGGACCTGGACCTAATAGACATATACAGAACACTACACCCAAATATACCAGGATTTACCTTCTTCTCGAGTGCACATGGATCATAATCCAAGATAGACCACATGCTAGGCCACAGAACAACTCTCAATGAATTCAGAAAGATTGAGATTATACAAAGTAATTTCTCTGACCACAATGGAATGAAATTGGAAATCACTAAGGGCCAGAGAAACAGATTATGCACAAAGATATTGAAGTTAAACAATATACTCTTAGACAAACAGTGGGTCAAGGAGGAAATCTCAAAAGAAATCAGTAACTACCTTGAAACTAATGAAAATGACAAGACAAAATATCAAAACCTATGAGATGCAGTGAAAGCTGTCCTGAGAGGGAAGTTCATAGCCATAAATACATATTTTAAAAAAGAAGAAAGAGTTAAAATTGAAGACCTAACTACACACTTGGAGGAACTGGAAAAACAACAGCAAACTAAAAGTAAAGGAAGGACAAAGAAGGAAATAACAAAGATTAGAGGAGAACTAAATGAAATAGAGAATAAGAAAGCAATAGAAAAAATAAGCAAAACCAAAAGCTGGTTTTTCGAGAATATCAATAAAATTGACAAACCCTTAGCCAGACTAATAAAGCAAAAGTAAGAACAGATGCAAATACACAAAATAAGGAATGAGCAACAGGATATCACTACTGACCCCACAGAAATAAAGAGTATCATAAGAGAATACTTTGAAAAATTATATGCCAACAAGAATGATAATCTAGAGAAAATGGACAAATTTCTAGAAACTCATAAACAGCCTACATTGATGAAAGAAGTAATTGATGAACTCAACAGTCCAATTACAAGTAAAGAGATAGACTCAGTCATCAAAAACCTCCCAACTAAGAAGAGCACAGGACCAGATGGCTTCACAGCTGAATTCTACCAAACATTCCAGAAAGAGCTAACACCAATCCTGCTTAACCTGTTCCAAAAAATGGAAGTAGAAGGAACATTGCCTAACTCATTCTATAATGCCAACATTACCCTAATACCAAAACCAAACAAAGATACCACAAGAAAGGAAAATTACAGACCAATTATTCTAATGAACCTAGATGCTAAAATCCTCAACAAAATACTTGCTAATTGCATTCAACAACATATCAAAAGGATTATACACCATGACCAAGTAGGTTTCATCCCGGGTATGCAAGGATGGTTCAATATAAGAAAATCAATCAATGTAATACACCACATAAACAGATTGAAAGAAAAAAATCACAGGATAATCTCTATAGATGCAGAAAAAGCACTTGACAAAATACAGCACTCTTTCCTGATGAAAAACACTACAAAAGACAAGAATAGAAGGAAACTTTCTGAATATGATAAAGGGTATATATGAAAAACCCAAAACTAACATCATCTTCAATGGTGAAATCCTAAAAACCTTCCCTCTGAGATCAGGAACAAGACAAGGATGCCCACTATCACCACTCTTATTTAACATTGCCTTAGAAGTACTTGCTCAAGCAGTGAGGCAAGAAACAGATATAAAGTCATCCAAATTGGAAAAGAAGAATTAAAATTTCATTATTTGCAGATGACATGATACTATCCTTAGAAAACCCTGAGTAATCTACAACAAAGCTTCTAGAACTTATAAAGGAGTTCAGTAATGTCGCAGGCTATAAGATCACTGCTCAAAAATCAGTAGCATTTCTGTACACCAATAATGAACAATCTGAGGAGTAAATCAAGAAAAAAAAAATACCATTTACAATAGTAACTAAAAGAATCAAATACCTAGGAATAAATTTAACTAAAGATGTAAAGGACTTATATACAGAAAACTACACAACACTGTTAAAGGAAATCAAAGAAGACTTAAATAAATGGAAGAATATTCCCTGTTCATGGATAGGAAGAATAACTTTCTTCAAGATGTCTATCCTACCCAAACTAATCTACAGATTTAATGCAATCCCAATAAAAATCAACACTGTATTTTTTAAGGAACTGGAAAAACTAACTACAAAATATATTTGGAAACGTAAGAGGCCACAGATTGCCAAAGACATACTGAAAAAGAAAAATGAAGTTGGAGGTATCACATTACCTGACTTTAAAACATACTACAAAGCTACAGTGATCAAAACTGCATGGTATTGGCACAAGGATAGACCTACTGACCAATGGAACCGAAATAAGAGTTCTGATATAGAGCCTCACATATATAGTCATCTGATATTCAACAAGACCAATAATACCACTCAGCTGGGAGAGAATGACCTCTTTAACAAGTGGTGCTTGGAGAACTGGATATCCATATCCAAAAGAATGAGAGAGGAATACCATCTCACACCTTATACAAAAATCAACTCAAGATGGAACAAAGTTCTAAATATAAGGACCAAAACCATAAAGACCTTGGAAGATAATGTAGGGAAGCATCTATAGGACCTTGTAATAGGAAATGGTTTCAGAACTTCACACCCAAAGCATGAGCAGCAAGAGAAAAAATAGATAAATGGGATTTCCTCAAAATTAAAAACTTCTGCACCTCAAAGGACATTATCAAGAAAATAAAAAGACAGCCTACCCAATGAGAGAAAATATTTGGCAACCATATATCTGATAGGAGCCTAATATCCTTCATATATAAAGAAATCTTACACCTCAAAAATAAAAAGACAAACAACCCATTTAAAAAATGGGCAAGTGACCTTCTCCAAGGAAGAAATACAAATGGCTAAAAAGCACATGAAAAAAAATGCTCAACATCACTAGCTATTAGGGAAATGCAAATCAAAACTACATTGAGATACCATCTTACACCCATCAGAATGGCAGCTATTAAAAAAACAGCAGAGTATAAGTGTTGGAGAGGATGTGGAGGAATAGGAACCCTCATCCACTGCTGGTGGGATTGTGGAATGGTCCAGCCACTGTGGAGGACAGTTTGGCGGTTCCTCAGAAAACTAACAATAGATCTTCCATATGATCCAGCAATTCCACTTCTGGATATATACCCAGAAGAATTGAAAGCAAAGATATGAACAGGCATATGCACACCAATGTTCATAGCAGCATTGTTCACCATTGTCAAAAGTTGGAATCAGCCCCAGTGCCCATCAACAGATGAATGGATAAACAAAATGTGGTACATACATACAGTGGAATATTACTCAGCTGTAAGAAGGAATAAAGTGCTAGCACACAGAATAACATGGATGAATCTTGAAGACCTTATGTTGAATGAAGCAAGCCAGGCATTGAAGGATGAACAGTATATGACCTCACTGATTTGAATTGAAGAAAGTGAGCTGTCTCTGAGAACCATTGTCTGAAAGATAAATTAACAAGGGAGAGAAAGGGAAGAGAAGCTTGTGAGTCATCACCCATATGAATATAATCTATGGTAAAGTGATAGAGTATAGTTGCATATTGAAGGATAGGACAGGTGTGTAGTGATATTACTGGGTTTCATGGTGCCGGCTTGACAGGTGGGTAGATTAGGAAGGGTGGGTTAGAATACCCAGGATACTGGGCAGAGAGATGGGAGAGGGACTAGGTGAACATGGGATTTGTGGGTATGAGGGTAAAAGTGCAGGAGTGGGAATGTTCTCATGACAACCTGACAAGGTAGAGTCAGTGGTTTAGGCTGTAGGTTGGGGAGGGCATTCAAGATGGGGCACATCTGGAGTAGGCTTCTGGGGAGTGTGTGAGTGTTCATCCTATCATAATGTGCTGTGTCAGGGAGTGGTGACCCACACAGTGAGTGGAAGGAGATGGTCCCCCATCTTTGGGAGGACCGATTCACCCAGAAACAAACTGGTGGGTGTCTCTTAGGAGCAAGGATGGGTCCTAACAGGGGAGGATAATCAGTGTGTCAAGACCTCCTGTTGCATATAACTATGAATCTTGTCATCCAATGAGTCAAGACAGGGGGTTGTCATGTGTCCCAGAGGGATGGGGAGGAAGGAACAGAAAAGATCAAACAGGGAATTTATTGGTTAGGGGAAATGTTTTTCATTACCTTACAGTAATGGACACAGGACATGGTAAATATCATCAAAAATTATTAAACTGTACCATCAAAATTGTAAACTATACTGTAAACCATTGACAATTTTTAGTAGTTATGTTTCACTATCTGTATAACAGTTATAACAATGCTACCACCCACATACAAAAAGGTTTCAATATGGGGTGAGGAAAGGGGGAGGAGGTTGGGTATATGAGAGACTCTAGTATTCTTTGTGTGACTTTGCTATGACCTAAAACTTCTTTGAAAATTAAATTAAAATTTGGGAGACAGGAAGGGAGAGGGGAAAGGTACGATGTTACAGACTGGACACCTGGCAATGCAGTGATAAAAGGAAACAAAATAATAATAATTAAAAAAAATTTTTTCCCATTATTTGAATGTCCCAATCCTTTAATTATATTTTATTTTTAGTTTTTTGTTGTTGTTTTTTTTGAGTTTTCATGTATTTTATCTCTTGCATTTAAGCTTATCATTATTATTTCATTTTCCTATTAATTGTATTTGGTTATTATATGGGCTTCATCTTCAAGAAAGGTTTAGATCACAGAAGGGTTTCAATGGGGGCTGTAGAGGATCATTGGTGGGGGGTGTCTGGGATGGGGGATTCATGGGAGGAAGTTCACCTGAATATACATGAAAGATATATAAAGTTGTCCAAATGTCAAGGGGTGGGGCATGGTCACAGTGGGTGGACAATCACTCAATAAATGAAGGAATACTGAATTCCTAGCCTGGAGAGCTCTGCCACATTCTCCAAGGGAACAGCAACAGTCCCCTGAGTGCAGGGGCAGTGTCTGGCAAAGGAGGATGGACCACTAATGGGTTCTTGTTATTGATGACTAGCCTTACGAGTCTTTGCTCTTGTAATTGAAACTTAGCCTACTGTTACGGGGTGCCTAAGGGTTGTCACCTGAGACCCTCCTTGTTGCTCAAATGTGGCCTCTCTCTAAGCCAAACTCAGCATATGAATGCATTACCTTCCCCCCAACGTGGGACATGACTCCCAGGGATGAGCCTCCCTGGCAATGAGGGGTTAACACCAAATGCCAGCTGGCAATACAACTGTAAAAAGACCTTGAATAAAAGGGGGGAAAGGTAAAAACAAATGAGTTCATGTGGCTAAGAGACTTCAAAGAGAGTCGGGAGGTCATCCTGGAGGTAACGCTTATGCACACCTCAGTAGGAGCTCATAGAACACCGAGTGGATATCACCCCACACAGAGGGGCTCCTGGGGGCTATGAAGACACCGAGGTGCTATATAAGGGGGGATAGCTCCAGAGATTGTTGCCTTATCAGTGGGCTATACTTTGGAATCTGCTCCTGAGAGTGACAGAGTTGGACTCAAATAAGTCCTCCCTGCACATGATACATCAGTCCCTTCTATTCAAACCTATACGTGGTGCTGGAGTTTCTAGGTGTACTTCCAGAGACTGGAGCCTTTGGCCTGCCCATGTGCCAGCTGTGCCTGGAATCTCGGTGGAGCTTCAGCTCCTACTCTACAGCTCAATGGACTCATTCAAGTCACCTGATGAGGAGATGATGATGGACAATGGCCATCCCAGTGAATGGAGAGAGTCTGCAGCTGCAGGCAGGATAATCCCATCCTTCATACCCATGGGATATAAGCCCCCTCTCACTTGGAGATGGAGTGGACATCAGCATCCCAAACTCCTCAGGATTGGGGGAAGAGATATGGAGTAGACTGAATTTACTGGTATTCTGTTGTAGACATATTGTGATTCGAGTAATGGAAGAAATTACAACAGTGGCGTGGAGCCAGTCGCCATTGGACACTTTTGGGGCAGGGAAGGGAAAAGCAGTTGTAATACAGGGGCTTTTTCGGGACTTGGAAATTATCTTGAGTAGCGTTACAACGACAGATATAGGCCATTTTACATCAGCATATAACATGCAGAACTGTGTGGAAGAGAGTGTGGTCTACAATGTGAACTATGGTCCATGCTTAATGGCAAAGCCCCATGATGTAATATATCCATTGCAGGTGATGTGCCACACTAATGAAAGATGTTTTTGTGCGATGTTATGGGAGGTGTGGGAGGTGGGGAACGTGGGAATCCTTGTAATTTTTGTGTAATATTTATGTAATCTAAGCATCTTTTAAAATATATATGTAAAATAAAGAAAGAAAGAAAAGAAAAGAAAAAAGAAATATTCAGGAAAAAAGCAACATGTTATGTACAAGGGAACTCCAATAATGTTAAATGCCAATTTCACATTAAGAACCATATAGGTAAGAAGATAGTAGAACAAAACATTTTAAAAGTTGAAAGAAAACAATCATCAACCAAGAATTTGATGTTGGATGAGACAGTCTTCCAAAAATGAGATAGAGGAGTTGCATGAAGATGGTGTCTGGGTAGGCAGGCAGGGCTCAATTCTATCACAAAAACAAAAACAAAACAGAGAAAAGGACAAAACCATTCCAATGGACCTCCTTTGGGTGTCAGCAGACAGGGACAGAGCTACACAACTCCCAGGAGGGCAAGGAACAGAAAGACAAAGACTGAAAACAATAAACATGAGTTACCAAAACCCAGAAGTGGTGGGGAAAGTTTCCCAACCCCTACCCACAAGATATTAAGCTAGAATAAAACCCCTGGCTCACTGCAGCCACCTGAAAAGGGAATAGACATCTTCCTCCCTGTCAACTGTTACAAGGGAAAAGAGAGAGGAACTTTGGGGGCTTACCTTTAGTGAATTCAGCAAGCAGAGCCTTGCTCCAACACACAGGAAAGCAGAGATTGAAAGAAACACCTTTGTGGAAATGTGCACCGAGTAGTGCCCACTACTGAGAAGTCTGGAAATTGAATGGAGAAAAACAGCTTTTAAGTCTCTCTGATCTGAACTCCTAGGAGAAAATCTGTGCCACATTAGTGAATTCCTAGCCTGAATTTGATGACTTAAGCTAGGCAATTTTAAAGACTTAGAATAAAATATTGAACCAAATATCAAAGAAGAGATGTGGGGGAAAAAATGGCCTAGAGAGAAATTGACAATCAGAGTAATTCACCAACGTATTATATGCCTAAACATCAGCAAAAATCTACAATCCATACTAGGAAACAGGAAGAGATGGCCCAGCCAAAGGAAGAAAAACCAAGACAAGAGACTTGGAGAAGAAATGGGAAATAAAGATTATTAAGAAGGGTAAATGAAAGGGAAAAAAGACAGACAATAATAAGATATGACAACAGAAAGCCAAAGGACAAAATGGATGAAGTAAGCATTGCCTTTACAGTAATCACATTGAATGTTAATGGCTTGAACTCCCCAATCAAAAGACACAGACTGATAGAATGGATTAAAAAAATATGAGCCATCTATATGCCATCTACAAATATTCACCTTAGACATAAGGACACAACCACGTAAAAAGTGAAAATTTGGCAAAGCATATTGCATGCAAATAATAACCAAAAAAAGTGCTGGAGTACCAATACTAATATTGGACAAAATAGATTTTAAATGCAAAACTGTTATAATGGAAGAAAAAGATCATTATATATTAATAAGGGCATTTTACCAAGAAGAAATAACTATAATAAATATTTATGCACCTAACCTGAGTGCCTCATGATACATGATGCACACTAGCAAAACTGAAGGAATAAATAGACGTCTCTAAAACAATAGTTGGAGACTTTAATACACCACTCTCAGCATTTAATAATAAATCTGAACAGAGGATAAATAAAAAAAAAACAGATGACTTGAATAATATGATACATGAATTAGACCTAAGAGTGTTCTATAGAACACTGCAACCCAAAGCAGCAGGACATACATTCTTTTCAAGTGTTCATGAATCCTTCTCTAGACCATATGTTGGGTTACAAGATGAGACTCAATAAATTTTAAAAGACTGAAATTATACCCAAAAAAGAAAAAACTGTCTCTGATCATAATGGAATAAAACTGGAAATCAATAATGGATGGAAAAAAGGAAATTTCTTAAATATATGGAGATAAAGCAACACACTTTTAAATAATCAGTGGGTCGGGGAAGAAATTGCAAGAGAATTTAGCATATATCTTGAGACAAATGAGCAAATTATATCAAAATATATGGGACAAGGCAAAGGCAGTGCTGAGAGGGAAATTTATGGTCCTCAATGAGGACTATAGAAGAAAGAGTAAAAATTGAAGATCTAGCTACACACCTGGGGGAAAGAGAAAACGTACAGCAAACTAATCCCAAATAAAGCCTAAGGAAATAAATAGTAAAGATCAGAACAGAAATAAATTCAAGAACAAAAAAAGAATCAACAAAACCAAAAGTTAAAAGATTAACAGACTTTAGCTAGACTAACAAAGAAAAAAGAGAGAAGACACAAATAAATAAAATCAGAAATGACAGGGCGGACATTACCACTGATGCTGCTTAAATAAGAGAGGTCATAAGAAGATATGATGAACAACTGCATACCAAAAAAATAAACAATGTGGATGAGATGGGCAAATTTCTAGAAACACATGAACCACCACCCTAGAAGAGATAGAAGACCTCACAAACCAATTACAAGTTAAGAGAATGAAACAGTCATCAAAAACTTCCAAATATGAAAAACCCAGGACTGCCGCTTTGTTCCCGGGCCTGAGGGTGATCAGCCCTGCTGCAGCCCGGGGAGCGACACGAGCTAGTTGTGGGCCGTCCGGCGTGCACTCCGGAACGGCGGGGGGGTGAAGAAGTTGTCAGGAGAGCGCAGGCCCGGCTCCCTGGTCTTCACAGAGGTTAAGGAGAAGTTGTCACAGGGTCGCCGTTTGGTGCCCTGTGGTCTCCCTGACAGTACTAAATGAAGAGACACCACTCACTTGCTTGCTGGAAGGTAAGACCTTTATTCAGGGAGAGCTGCGCAGTTTTATAGGCAGAGTTGGGCGGGGGTGAGCGTGCTGTCTTCTGATAGGGCTAAGCTGTTGCCGGGCGTGGGGGGAAGATTTGGGAGGGAGGGGGGAGGCTAGAGGAGAAGGCCAACATGTAAACGGGGCGGTCCTCTAGCCAGGGGTGGAAGATTGCTATAGGGTGGCTCGGTGTTGCTAGGGCAGGAGGGCAGAATTGGGAACGGTAGGGGGTGAAGCAAGGTTGTCCAAATAAGGCAATAACTGGGGCGAGAGCTCTGATTGGTGAGGAGGAACAAGGAAGTGGGAGAGAGGGAAGGGGGGAACGGGGGAGGGGGTTATGCCTCGCAGGCGAGGCTAAGGCAAGGCTTGCAGCTTGCAAATGTGGCAAGGCCTGTGGCTTGCAGATACTGCACAGGACCAGATGGCGTGATAGATGAATTCTACCAATCATTCAAAGATGAACTAACACCAATCTTGCTCAAGCTCTTCCAAAATATTGAACAGGAAAGAATGCTACTAAACTCATGAACCCAACATCACCATAATACTGAAACCAGATGAAGATACTACTAAAAAAGAAAATTACAGACAAATATCCCTAATGAATATAGATGCAAATATCCTCAAGAAAATACTTGCAAACCGAATCCAAAAGCAGATTTAAAGAATTATATACCAAAACCAAGTGGGTTTTGTCACAGGTTTGAAAGGGTGGCTTAACACAGGAAAATCAATATGTGTAATAAATCACATTAATAAATTGAAGAAGAAAAATCACATGATCCTCTTGATTGATACAAAAAAGGCATTTGACAAAATACAGTACCCTTTCTTGATAAAAACACTCAAAAAGATAGTAATAGAAGGAAGCTTTCTCAAAATGGTAAGGTGCATATATGAAAAAACCTAAAGCTAGCATTGTACTCAACAGTGAAAGACTGAAAGCTTTCCCTCTGTGATCAGGAACAAGACAAGAATGTCCACTGTCACCATCGTTATTCAATGTTATTCAATGTGCTAGAAGTTCTAGTTAGAGCAATTAGGCAAGAAAAAGAAATAAAAGGCACCCAAATAAGAAAGGAAAAAGTAAAGCTTCCACTAATCACTCATGATATGATCCAATATTAGAAAATCCTGAAAAATCCACAATAAAGCTACTAAAATTAATAGACAAATTCAGCAAAGTGGAGAAATACAAGATTAATGTGCAAAAATCAATAGCGTTTCTATGCGCTACTGATGTGAAATCTGAGGAGGAAATCAGAAAAAATATTCCATTTATAATAGTGACTAAAACAATCAAATATTTAGGAATAAACTTAACCAAGGACAAAAAGGACCTGTATTCAGAAAACTACAAAACATTGCTGAAAAGAAACTGAAGAAGACTTAAATAAATGGAAGGACATTCCATGTTCATGAATTGGAAGACTAAATATTGTTAAAAGGTCAATTCTACCAAAAATGATTTACAAATTCAACACAATCCCAATAAAAAGCTTTTTTTTTTTTTTTGCAGAAATTGAAAAGCCAAATATCAAATTTATATGGCTATCCAAAGAGCCAAAAATGTCTTTAAAAAGAACAAAGTTGAAAGACTCTCATTTCTTGACTTTAAAGCATATTACTTAGCTACAGTGGTAAAAACAGCATTTTATTAGCATAAAGACAGACAGGTTGACCAATGGAACCAAATCCAGAACTCAGAAATAGACCTTCACATCTACAGTCAAGTGATTTTTGACAAGACTGTTAAGCCCACCCAGCTGGGCCAGAACAGTCTATTCAACAAATGGTACTGGGAGAACTGGATGGCCATATCCAAAAGAAAGAAAGAAGACCACTATCTCACACCTTATACAAAAATTAACTCAAATTGGATCAAGGATTTTAATATAAAAACAACCACCATAAAACTCCTAGAAGAAACTGTGAGAAAACAGCTTCAAGAACTTATGGTAAGTGGTGATTTCTTAAACCTCATACCCAAAGCACAAGCAACGAAAGAAAAAATAGATAAATGGAATCTACTCAAAATTAAGCACTTCTGTGCCTCAAAGGACTTTGACAAAAGGGTGAAAAGGCAGCCGACTCAATAGTAGAAAATATTTGGCAATCACATGTCTGATAAGGGTTTAATATCCATGCTATATAAAGAGAACATACAATTCAACAATAAATAGACAAACAACCTGATTAAAAAATGGGCAAAACACTTGAAAATTTGGTTGTCCAAGGAAGAAATACAAATGGCTAAGAAACACATGAAAAAATGTTCAACATCACTAGCAATTCAAAAAAGGTACCAGAAAAACTGGATATCCACATGGAAGAGAATGAGGATGACCCCTATTTCACACCATATACAAATATTTTAACTCAAAATGGATTCAACATCTAAATATAAGATTCAAAACAATAGAAATCCTATAACAGAATAAAGAGAAGTATCTTCTGGATCTTGTGTTAGGCAATCGTTTCTTAGACTTTACACCAAAAGCATGAGCAATAAAAGATAAAATAGATGTATTGGACTTGATCAAAATTTTTTATGAATCAAAGGAATTAATAATGAGAGTAAAAAGACAACCTATAGAATGGGAGAAAATATTTTAAAATACATTTCAAAAAAGAGTTTAATATCTAGTCTATATAAAGAAATTCCACAACTCAACAACAAAAAGACAAACAACACATTTTAAAAATGGACAAAATGACTTATATAGACATTTCTCCAAAACTGATGTACAAATGGACAATTAGCCTATGAAAAGATGCTCAACATCATTAGCCATTACGGGAATGCACATAAAAACCGCTATGTGATACCATTTCACACACACTAGAATGGCTATTATTTAAAAAGGGGGGGGGGGCTGGGAATTACAAATGTTGGAGAGGATGCAGAGAAATAGGAACACTCATTCAATGTTTCTGGGTGCAGCTGCTATGGAAAACAGTTTAACACTTCCTCAGGAAGTTAAGTATAGAATTACCATATGGCCTGGCAAAGCTTTCTAGGTATATATCCAAAAGAATTGAAAGCAGGAACTAGAACAGTGATTTGCACACCGATGTTCAAAGAAGCATTATTCACATTTTCCAAAAGATTGAAGCCCTCCAATTGTCCATCAAAGGATGAATGGGTAAACAAAATGTGATATATCCATACATAAAAAGGAATGAAGTTCTGATACATGCTACAACATGGTGAACTGGAAGAGACATCATGTTGAGAAATAAGCCAGACACCTAAGGACAAATGTTGTGTGATCTCACTGATCTGAAATAATTAGTATAAACAAACCATAGATTTAAAGCTCACATCTTGCCTCTACTAAAAACCTTCTAATGTCTTCCAGCCCACTCCAAGTAAGAGCCCATTCCTTACCATGGCCTATAAGGTGCTTTATAATCTGCATCCCTGCAACTTTTCTGTCCTTATCTACTTCCATTCTCCTTCTTTCTCTCCTCCAGTCATACTGGCCTCTGTTCTACTAAGTACAATATGCACTAACTTTTCCCTCTGCCTGGAAACATCTTCCACCAGATATTGTTATGTCTACCTCCTTTACTTCCTCCAGATAATTACTCAGTTACCTACTGATGATAAATTCTGCTTAAAATGGCTTTCATTTAGAATATAAACTACATGAGTATGGGAAATTTTGTTCATTTTATTCATTGTTTTAGCTCCATCACCTACAACATTGCCTGGAAAATAGTAGGTGCTCAAAAATTATTTTTTTGAATAAATTTATATACACATTCATATTTTTATATATATATATAGCCTTCATTATTAAGAGATTGACTCTGCTGCACCTTGACACTTCAACAAAGCTTCCTCCTGCACTTTGTCCTTGACATACAGATTTAAAAAGAAAAAGAGGGCAGTTTAGTGAATGTCCTCTGTGTAGTTGGTTCATTTTAAAACCATGTTATTTCCTTACCTAATCATTGGCATGGGAAGGAAGTTAAATTAATGGCTAATCTTTTCATAAGAATTCCCCTGAAGCACTATTGCATGAGGCAATGGAAGTTTTTCCTTGCTAGGACAAATTCCTATATCCTATTGCGTATTTAGACACTGGACTCCTTTAAAATTAATGGGAGGTCTGTGGGCCAAATATTTTTATAGGAAATGAATGGTATGGTAAACAAGCTATGATAAAAGGTCTTCTAGCTTTCTTTTGCTTAATCTGTCAATTGAATGATTTATTTTAACACTTATATTAGATAAAATGAACAGAAAAGTACGAGGTACCATATTCTTTTGCTATTCTTGCTCTTGTTTCTATGAATGCCACCTCTTCATTTGAGTCATGTATTGAAGTAGGAAAAAAAAATGTGGAATATGATTTTCTACTAACTACCATTCTATACTTAATTTTTTAAAAAAACTGATTGCAAATGAAATTTTGGAAATAAAGTTGCAAACTATAAGTAAATAAGTAATTCATGGTTTCAATGAAAAACAGCATTTAGCCAAATTAGTTGTGGTTTGTTTGGGTATTTTGCTTTGCTTTGTTTTGTTTCTTTAAATACCTAGAGATTTGTTATAATGTTAGGTATTCTCAACTCCAAAATATACTTAGTAATGCATTGACTATTCCATATTGCTGCCATTTCCACACTTTTATTCTTCTCTTTTCTTTGACACATTCTTACCTATGTATTTGATATTGGGGGTTGATATCATGTCAAACACAAAAGGCATGTTGAAATCCCACCCCCCTGGTCCTGTGGTATGAAGCCATTTGTAAATAGGACCTTTGAAGATGTCATTAATCAAGGTGTGCCCAAACTGAATAGGGTGGGCCTTAATCCAATATGACTGAAGTCCTTATAATAAAGGAAATGGAAAAAGCCACGAGGACCTGCCAGAAGCTGGAAGTCAATGGAACCCAGAAGAGAAAAGAGAAGACACTATGATGGAAAAACCAAGGAACCACAAAGATCGCTGACCAACCAAAATATACCAACTCCAGGAGGAAGCAAGCCTTCTAGACTCAGAAATGAAGAGCCAATAAATTCCTGTAGTTAAGCCAACCCATGGTATGGTACTAGGAATCTAATACAATCAGTTTATCAAAAGGACTGAACTTTTTTGGTGTGTTTTTGTGGAGTTTTTTTTTTTACAACCACTGCTGCCCAATATTCTCTTTTGCAAGATAATATGCCAGGCATATCCCATGCCTTTATGGTCACTGTAGCAGTTTGATATTATTTACAAATTCCACAAAGAGATTGATTATATTTGTAAACTGGTCTGTTCCTCTGGCATGATATCCTTTGATTGTATTAGATCAAGGCTGAGTTGCCCTTGATTAAATTATGTTAAGATTAGGGCTTTAATTAGACCACATCATTTAGGGTGAGTCTATTTGAGTCCCCACCCCCTTTGTGGGCTATATAAATGTACCCTCAATGAAGGAAACACATAGAAGTTGATACTCAGAGAAGTTACACAGAGAAAGAGAGACAGCTCCATAGACACAGCAGAAGCCCTGGGAAGAGAGATGAACCATTCTCCTGAGAGTTTATAGCTGATCTTGTGATGAGAACAGAGTAGCTGAGCCTGGAAAGAAATGAGCCACGGGAAGAATGATGAACCTGTAAGGGTTGAGACTCGGGCAGAAGCCTGTGAGGGTTAAACTGTAAGAGTTAAACTGTGAAGGTTAAAGACTTGGGCAGCAGTCAACTGTTGAATCAACTATTAGTTCACAGAGCCCTTTGTCTCCCAGACCAGTAGGTCTTATATCCAATTCATACTCCCTAGGCACAGCAGAAATGATTCTGGAAAGTTGCATTTTGTGTTCCTTCTATGTAAGATTTGAATGGTAATGATGTTGTATGTATAACCCTGTGAATAAAGAATGACCATGCCTGCCTGCTTGCCCACCTGCCTGGCTACCTGCATGCATGCATGTTTGCTTGTGTGAGTGTCTGAGAAAGAACATGCAAGTGTGCCTGGAGCGGGTGGCAGCTGCGCTGCTATGAACAAACTTCCCTCTCCACCTAGAGTCTTTTTTCCGCCTACCTCCCTCGCAAGCTCCCAAGGTGGACACAGTGCACACAGTGCATAAATGGGATGCAGTGGACAGAGCCTTATGCCAGCCTACAGTTGAGATCAGAAGAAGCTGGACCCACAGACCTTAAGTGTAGAGAGGAAGGCTGTACCCTCACAGACGTTGCCTGCCATCTTACTTCAACATGTGGCAACAGAGTTTGGTAAGTAAGTAACCTTGAGTTGGACTCTAGGGCCTTGTAACTGTAAGCTTTTACCACAAATAAATACCCTTTATAAAAGCAAACAGATTTCTGGTACTTTGCATCAGCACCCCTTTGGCTGACTAATACAGTCACTATAGGTAGCAAGAACAATTCATTTAGGGAACTGTGACTCATTTTAGGTACTAAAAAATCAAATCCAGTCTAAATTAGAATTTCAATCTGACAGTAAAGCTTCACCCATCAGCACAGTTCAAAAGATCCATAGATGAGATAACTTCAATGGTGAAATAGTCTTTGTTTATTTTACCCCCTTTCCTCCTCCCTTTACGCTAATTCTTCCTTTAGGTTCCTCTGAGTCAAGGTAATGGATGGGGGAGATTAGGAAAACAGGTATATATTATATGACAGATATTATTATAATTTGCCACAGCAGGCACCCAAATGTTGGTTCTCTTATGGGGCACACTAGTGCACTCTTTGACAGTCTCACTCAGGCAACTCTAACCTGCAGAATTCCCTTACATCAGTGAAGCATCTTCAGTTGCCTTGTTACAACTGCTTTCAGTTCCTGCCTTCTTTGGTGCAACTCTTGGTCTCTTATGCTGGGGTTTCCTTTCTCCAGCAGACGTGCTCTTGAATAGAGACGTTTAAGTTAGACATCTTGAGCCTTTCCATGACAGCCACTTGGGGTATGGGAAAATCATACCTTCTTACCCCACTGTATTAGTCAGGGTTCTCTCAGAAACAGAATCAACATGAGATATCTGTCAATAATATGGGATTTTATATGAGTTTCTCATGCGACCCAGGGGATGCACAAGTCCAGGTTCTGCAGGCAGGCTCCGATGAAAGGTCCTTGATGAGTTTCTGGGAGAAGTTGGCTGTCCACAGATGAGCTGGGAAATTCTCTGAGTGTTGGAATCACTTTCCCTTTTAAGGCATTCAACTGATTGGATAAAAGCACCACCCATTGCTGATGCAATCTCCCTGATTGATGCAGATGTAATCAGCCATACACATTACCCTAAACCATACTTAGTTTCTAAGTAAAAACAATAACAGACAAGCATACAAACATATTTCTGCCTAACAATGTTCAACTCCCCTGCGTACAACCAGAAACGCATTAATTCCCCACAGAATAGGGTGCAAGTCCTTGGGTAATATTCAGTCTTAAACTTGACATCCTTAAATATTATGACATGAAATTAATACAACTTTTCATATGTTAAGGGAAAAGGTTGGGGAAGAAAACAAAGGAATTCGTTTTGTGTACATATACAATCATACTCATAACGAAACAAGGAAGAAAGATTCATGACTATTACAGTCCTCATTTCTGTAACTGGTCACATGGTCAAAGTTCATATTTATCACTTCCTTTTTCTACTACCCATTCCATGTCTAAGACTCTGTTCCTCAAGAACCACTCCTGGTACCAAACTCTGTATTAGTCAGCCAAAGAGGTGCTGATGCAAAACACTAGAAATCGGTTGGTCTTTATAAAGGGTATTTATTTGGGGTAGAAGTCCACAGTTACCAGGCCATAAAGCATAAGTTTCTTCCCTCACCAAAGTCCATTACCACGTGTTGGGGCAAGACAGCTGCCGACGTTTGCCAGGGTTCAAGCTTGCTTTGTGCCACAAGGCCAGCTGTGAACGCTCAGACAAATGGCTCGTCTCTATCCCGGGGTCTTCTCTAGTTCCTCACCTGAACTCCAACATAAAAAATGCTTCAACTCTGTTCTTTGCCAAGCCTCTTATATTTGATTCCCGCCCTACCAAGGAGTGGGGCTCAATGCCCTACTGACATGGCCCAGTTAACGCCCTAATCATAACTTAATCATGCCCAGATTAGCAGACCAGTTTACAAGCACAATCCGATATCTATTTTTGGAATTTATAATTACACCAAACTGCCAAACTGCTACACTACACCCTCTGAATTCCAAAAATACATTACAATATTCAAAAAACCTTAAATCAGTAACAATGCAAGTGCAAAATCATATCATAATCAGTTTAAAGAAATACAGTTTGTCTTTGGGCAAAATCCCATTTGCTGTAGACCTCTGAAATGTACAAAACAATTTAACTGTGTCCAATATACAAATGGAAAGACAAAGGATAAACATTTTCATTACCATAGAAGAAATTGGGAGGTTAAACATGAGTCATGGGTCCTCTACAGTAAACCTGCAGGGCATCCTCCATTTGATTTCAAAGTCTGAGTCATTCTTAAAATGATGATTTCTTCTCCTTGGGGCCACATGGGAACCCATCCTTTCCACAGGCTTGCCCAATGGCCATTTTCTTGGTTCCACCTTCATCAGGCATCTGAGTGTCAACCAAGCTCCAGACCTCACCCTCCAAGAGTGTTGGGGTAATTTCCATACCTTACCCAATCTCTGGGTTAGAGTCTTAGCCCCTCTAGTACAGTGAGGTGAAGACAACATTCCCCCTAACCTTTGGCATACAGGCTCAACCCTCACAGAGCAGTGAGTTGACCACCTGGCCCTCTCTAATCCATGGTGGACAGGCGCACCTCTCTCAGACCTATGGGATGCTGACCTTAACCACCCTAATCCTTGAGGAATGTGCTCCACCCTCTCTGCACCCTTGGGTGGCAAAACTCTCCCAGAACATTGGGTGGGAACATCCACCCTCTTCAACTGCTGGGGAAAACTCACCTTTTCTGTACACATGGGTGGGACTCCTCTCTTGGCCCAAGGTGATGTCTTAATTCCAAATCTCAGTTTCCATGGTTTACTCCTTAAAGCTGTTTCTTCTTCAAAATCTCCTTTCCATGTTCCTTTTGGTCCAAGCTGACTGGTTTTGTTCATACAGTGCTCTCAAAAAAGTTGTTGGTTTAGTATGCAAGAAGCAGGGGTCCAAGCCATCAGACGGTAAGACTTTCCACAAGTTTTACAAGATAACTGCATCTTCAATACTGATTTACAAGTTCCAGGTTTACCTAAATCTTCAAATGGGGCACTTTCATCTGAGAAATTGATTTCCAGAGGCTTGGAATTTCCAGAATCAGTTTCTGTTTTCTTTGTGCCGAAGAGTTCAGTCCTTAGTGTATTTCACTCATCTAGTATTTTGCTATAAGCTGCAAGAAGAAGCCAAGCCACATTCTCCGAGTTTACCTTGGAAAGTTCTTCAGCTAAATGATCAGGTTCACCATTTTCAAATTCTGTCTTCCATATAACACCAGGAGTTAATCTTGCTAAGTTCTTTGCAACTTTAAAACATGGATCGCTTTTCCTCCAGTTTTCAATAATAGTTTCATCATTTACTTCTAAGGCATCATAGAAAGCCTCTTTAGCATCCATATTACTATCAACAATCTCTTCAAAGTGATCTAGGCATTTTCCATCAAGCATTTCACAATTCCTCCAAAAAATATCCCTTACCCATTTATAAAACCTTACCCCACTCCTCAGTACCAATTTCTGTATTAGTCAGCCAAAGGGTGCTGATGCAAAATACTAGAAATCAGTTGGTCTTTATAAAGGATATTTATTTGGGGTAGAAGTCCACAGTTACCAGGCCATAAAGCATAAGTTTCTTCCCTCACCAAAGTCCATTGCCACGTGTTGGAGCAAGACAGCTGCCAACGTTTGCCAGAGTTCAAGCTTGCTTTGTGCCACAAGGCCAGCTGTGAACGCCCAGACAAATGGCTTGTCTCTATCCCGGGGCCTTCTCTCTTTCCTCACCAGAACTCGAACATAAAAACTGCTTCAACTCTGTTCTTTGCCATGCCTTTTATATCTGATTCCTGCCCCGCCAAGGGATGGGGTTCAATGCCCTGCTGACATGGCCCAGTTAACACCCTAATCATAACTTAATCATGCCCAGATTAGCAGACCAGTTTACAAGCATGATCCAATACCTATTTTTGGAATTCATAATTACATCAAACTGCCAAACTACTACACCCACCAAAGAGTAGAATACAGTTTGTTAGGCCTTTGATCTATCTGATTGTCCTGCCATTGCAGATTCTTGCAGCCAGTTTCATGGCTTCAAAATTCTCCAGTCTGGAAGCAGGTAGGGAGGAGGCACTAGTTTCTTGTACATATATGTCCCTACTCTAGGGGATATTCCAAGAAACTTACAAGTTTCTGCAGCACTGTAAGCAGCCAGCCAGGAAATATTTGAGTCTCTCCTACTTCTTGGCATCTCTAGACTATAAGATTTATTCTCTGAAAGACCCATCAATTTACTTAAGATGAGTACCAGCATCCCATTCACACTTCTTTGAGAAGAGAGGGGAAATGCCTTAGTGCTCCTCATTTACCTAATGACACACTTATTTCAAGCACTCTATCTCCAATCACTTTAAAATTCCTGTTTTCCTTGTATATAAACTATAAATTGGTGGTTGGATTGATAGTCTCTAAGGAGTCTCAAAGCATTTAGTAATTTGATCATGGATGTATTTAGTATTTCTCTTTAAAATGCAAGCATACTTACCACCTATTGCTCTCATAGATATGGCCTGTCTTAGTTTGTCAGGGCTGCTATGACAAACACCTCACACTGGTTGGCTTTTAAAATATGAACTTATTGACACATTTTTTAGAGAAAAAAACTCAAAATAAAGTGTCAGCAAAGCCATGCTTTCTCCAAAGTCTGTAGATTTCTGGTGATGGCTTTCAAACAATCCTCCAGCACATGGCTATCTGTGTCTTCCTGTCTCATTCTCTAGTGTCTACTGACTTTTGCTAACTGATGATATTCCAATTTCCTTTGTTTATAAGCACCACATCATATTGGATTAAGGCCCTCCCTGATTCTATTTGGCCTCAACCAAATAGGATCTTCAAAGATTCTATTGACAAATGAGTTCACATCCACAGGAACAGGGGTTAAGACATGAAAATGTCTTTGTGCAGGATATGATTCAATTCACCACATGCCCTCATCTAAAACTGTAAGATAACAGAAAAGTCCCAGTCAACCTCCTACGTTACCTCTCTCACCATTGTGGACTTTCTGTCATTCTGCTCTACAGTAAAAAGCTTTGTGTAATAGGCTGATTAAGAACCTCCAAAGGGAACATACAGAAGGAATTGTCAATACACATAAAAGATAACATATCTTATGGTGATAGGCAAAAAGCAAAAAATATATATATATTTTTTTACTTTTTTATTTTTATTATTTTTTAATTTTATTATTATTACTTTTTTCTTGTTGTCTTTGTTTGGGGGAAGGTTTTGGATTACAAAAGGGTTGGAACTGTGGCAGAGGAGGATTACTGGTGCAGGATATAGGTGGTGGGGTATGTGTAGGGAGGGGTGCATCTGGGGCATGCCTCTATGGAATATGACTGTTTTCATATGGTCATAGGGTATCATCTTGGTGGGTGGAGACCCACAGAATAATCAATGGAATATTGAATCCCCATTCTGGGGAGTCCTGCTACATTCTCTCATTAGTGGCAAGAATCTCTAGAGTACATAAGCAGTGCTTAGCAAAGGAGGGCAGACCAATACACCAGACCCTTTTACTTAGGAACCTTGTTCTTGTGAAATCAAAATTCAGCCTACTAATATATATAGCCTAAAAGTTATCTGCTGAAAGCCTTATTTTTGCTTAAAGGTAGCCACTGTCTAAGTCAGATTCAGGATGTAAACTTACTGCCTTTCCCCCAATGTGGGACATGACTCACAAGGATAAGCCTCCCCGGCACTGAGGGATTAATACCAAGCACCAACTAGTAGTGCGTTTTAAAAGGAAACCTAAACCAAAAGAGGGAAACATTAAATATAAATGAGTTTTTATGCCTAAGAGATTTCAAAATGAGTCGGAAGGTCATGCCAGAGGTTACGCTTATGCACGTCTCAGAAGGGTCTCACTGACTGCCAGAGTAAACAGTGCCTCAAGCAGGGGTGCTCTTGAGGGCTCTAGAGACATCCAGACACTATAGGTAGGGCAACCAAACCCAGAAAATTGGCACCCCATCAGTGGGCCTTACCTTGGAATATATGATAACCTATCTCCCCAATGTTTCAGAATTAGACTCACTTATAATTTTCTTACACATGATTCTTCTGCCACATTTCTTTGATGTTAAAATCAGCAGCAGATCCATTAAATATTTGTCCCAGAGATTTAAATCTTCCAGCTGTTCATATGCCAGTTGAGCACTAAATCTCAGCACAGTTGTAACACCTACTCTCCAGTTCATTGGACTCTCCCAGGACAACAAACAAAAGGATGGTGATGGACAATACCCATCCCAAAAAAAAAACAGAGAGAATCTACAATTGCAAGCTAGACAGTTCCATCCATCTACCCTATGGGATCTAAGCCCTCTCTCAGTCTGAAGCAGAGTGAGCAACACCATCCCAAAATCCTCAAGATTGAGGAATCAACAAATATAATGGGGGAATGCAACTATGGACTAAAGTAGACTTTTTATTATTCTAGTAATGGAGGAACTTTTTAACATTGATTTAAAGTCAGTCATCACCACAATGGGGATTTGTGGGTATGAGGTTGAAACTATAAAATTGGTAATGTTCTTTTGGCAATATGGCAGGGGAGGGTTACTGGTGTAGGGTGTTGGATGTGGGGAGCATTTGGGACAGGATGTACCTGGGGCAGGCTTCTAAGGAGGGTGTGATTGTTCATCTTGTCATACTGAGTTGTACCAGTGGGTGGAGACCCACATAATGAGTGGAAAAGTGTTGGACTCCCATCCTGGGAAGCCCTGCTATGTTCTCAAATTGAGGGGAGGGAGACTCAGGAGCATTGGCAGTGCCCAATTGGGGGGGCGGGGACAGGCCAGTATTTCAAGCCCTCAATGTTGTTGCAAGTAACTATGAACCTTGTTATTCAAGGAGTGAAGCTTGTTGGTTGCCATGGTTCTAGACGGGAGGGAGATGGAGGAATAGAATAGATGGAACATGGGGCATTTGGGCAGGCAATGGAAGTGTTCTACTTGATCTTGCAATGATGGATACGGGCAATGTTAAATTTCATTAAAGTTTATAAAAGTGTATGGTCCAAAGTGTAAACCATAATGTAAATCATTGACCTTGGTTAGTAGCAATGTTTCAATATTTATACATCTATTGTAACAAATGTACTATCCACTTGTAAAATGTTATTAATCAGGGAAAGGGGGAAAGGGAGGATGTTGGATATATGAGAATCCCCTGTATTCTGTACATGACTTTTCTGTAACCTAATCCTTCTTTGAAAACAAAATGAAAAAAAAAAATAAGACACCGGGGAATAAACAGAAGAAAGTGTCACTGCACATACAAGATAACAGATCTCACAGTGATGAAAGACATAATGTCAAAAAAAATTTTTTTAATCTTATATTTTTAATTATTTTTTATTATTCCAAATTTTTAAAATTTTTTCTGCATTTTGTTTGTTATTTTTAAAACTATCATTATTATTTCATTTTCTTATTAATTGTATTTCATTATTTTCTTAGCTTCATTTCTGAAGACGTTTTGGATCACAGAAGGGTTACTACTGTGGCAGGATCATTGGTGCAGGGTGTCAGTGATAGGGAATGCATGGGAGGAGGTTCACCTGGGGCCTACCTATAAGGAATATAAACGTGTTCAAGTGTTCATGGGCATTGTCATGGTGGGTGGAGATAAACACTATAACTGAAAGAATATCAAATTCCCATCCTGGGGTGCTCTGCCACATTCTCTAATGGGACAGCAAGAATCCCCCAGGTACAGGAGCAGTGACTAGTGAAGGAGGAAGGACTCTTGATGGGCCCTTGATATTGATGACTGTACTTATGTACCTTTACTTTTGAAAATTGAAACTTAGCCTAGTTATATAGGGTACCTAAGAGTTACCTCCTGTGAGTCTCCTTGTTGTTTAAATGTGGCTTTTCTTTGAGCCAAACTCAGCATATAAATGCATTACCTTCCCACCAGCGTGGGACATGACTCCCAGGGATGAGCCTCCCTGGCACCAAGGGATTACTACCAAGCACCAACTACCAATGCAACTGGAAAAAGATGTTGACCAAAAGGGATAAATGAGTTTATATGGCTAGGAGACTCCAAAATGAGTTGGGTGGTCATTCCAGAGGTTAAGAATATGTGCGTCTCAGCAGGATCTCATTGACTGCCAAAGTTAATATTGACTCAAATAGCAGAGACATCGAGACACTATAGTCAGGGCAGACAGCTCAAGAGTTTGGTGCCCTGCCAGTTGGCCCTACTTGGGAATTTATGCTCCCGAATGTGACAGAGTAGGACTCAGGTGTGGTTTCCCTACACATTGCTCTTCTGCCCCTTCCATTTGAACCTATAATTAGTGCTAGAGTTGATAGGTTTATGTCCAAGAGACTTAAATCTTTGGGCTTTCCGTGTGCCAGCTGGGCCCTGAATTGAAGCTCAACAGAGTCACAACACCTACTTGACAGTTCATTGGACTCACCCAGGACAACTAACAAGGATATGACGATGGACAACAACCATCCCAAGGAACAGAGAAGTCTGCAAGTGCAAGCAAGACAGTCCCATCCATCTGCCCCATGGGATCTAAGCCTACTCTCAATTAGAGGTAGAGTGGACATCACCATCCCAGAATCCTCAAGGCTGGGGAATGAATGATGGACTAGAGTAGACTTACTGGTATTCTAATACAGACTTACTGTGATTCTAGCAATGGAAGAACTTTTATCATTGACATGAAGGCAGTGGCCATTGGAAGTTCTGAGGGGAAGGAGAGGGAAAAGCAGGTGTAATATGGGGCATTTTCAGGACTTGCAAATTGTCCTGAATGACATTGCAATGACAGATACAAGCCATTATATATCTGGTCATAACTTACAAAATTGTGTGGGAGAGAGGGTAAACCTCAATGTAAACTATAATTCATGCTGAGTGGTAATGTTCCAAAATGTGTTCACCAATTGTAACAAATGTTACACACTAATGAAGGATGTTGTTAATGTGGGAAAATGTAGCATGGGTTGGGAGTGGGGCATATGGGAATCCCCTATACTTTTTATGTAACATTTATGCAATCTAAGCATCTTCTACAAAAATAAAAAACTATATTTAAAAAAAAAACAGTGGTCCCTACAGGTTCTGAAGGAAGGGAGAGTTGAACACCTTAAATGGAGAAGTGATTTCAGCATTCAAAGAGAGAGAATTCCCATGCAACATGGGGCATTTGGGGGACATTGGAATTGTTCTTCATGATATTGCAATGATGGATACAGGCCATCATACAGTCTATCAAAACCTATAAAATTGTTCAGTGCAAAGTGTAAACCATAATGTAAACTATAGGCCAAGGTTAGTAGCAATGTTTCAATATTTGTTCATCAGTTGTAACAAATGTACCTCACTAATGAAAGATATTGTTAATGGAGGAAAATGTGAGAGGGGGAGGAGGTAGGGAATATGGGAATCCCACATATATATTTCTTAGGAGATACTGAGAATTGAACCCAGGATTTAATACATGGGAAACAGGTGGTCACCACTGAGATACATCTGCTCCCCAATGAGAGTTGGTTTTGTCATTTGTTTGTCTGTCTGTTTGTTTGTTTGTTTGTTTTTAGGAGGTATCAGAGATCAAACCTGGGACCTCGTACAGGGGAAGCAGGCACTCAACCACTTGAACTACATCTGCTCCCCTCTATATTTTTTATGTAACTTTTATGTAATCTAAATCTTCTTTAAAAATAAAGAAAAAGAAACAAAATGCAGGAGGCCTCTAGACCCTGGAAAATACAAGAAAACAGATCCTCACTTTGAGCCTTCAGAAAAATCCAATACTGCTGGCACCTTGACTTTAGCCCAGTGAAGACTGATTTCAGACTTTTAACATCCAGAAGTATAAGAGAATAAATTTTTGTTGTTTTAAGCTTCTAAATTTGTTGTAATTTGTTACAGCAGCTATAGGAAATGAATACACATTGTCTCACTTATAATGCATTTAGATAAAAGTAATAGAAATTTTGGGTTCAAATGGATGTAATAAGAAAATGTACCATTTCACATGTGATGGCTAAGCTAATGTGTCAACCTGACCAAGTAATGATGCGCAGTTGTTTGGTCAAGCAAGTACTTGGTTAATTGTAATAAAAGGGCATTTCATGGACTTTAATCTTCAGTGAGTTGATTGTATCTATGGCTGATTACACCTAAAATCAACTGAGGAGACTACCATAAGCTGTGAGTGATGACTCATCCAATCAGTTGAAGGCCTTAAAAGGAGAAGTGATTTCAGTATTCAAAGAGAGAATTCCCGTCTCACTTCAGACAGCCCGTGTCTCCTGTGGTACTTATCAAGGACATGCATCAGAGCCCCTGGCTTGCAGGCTGCCCTATGGAATTTGGACTTGTGCATCCCCATGGTCATGAGACAATTTTATAAAATCTCATACTATTTACAGATAAGTCTTGTTGGTTCTGTTTCCCTAGAGAACCATGACTAATACATCACATATCAGGAAATCTAGGACTAGGTGTGGTACCATCAAAGTTCTAGCTTCTTTCCATTGCTCTTTTATGCCCACTCTGTGTGCAAGTTTGTTGTTTTTTTTTTTTTCTGAGCCTGCTTGCCTACGTCTCTCAAGGTGGCTGACAGCAACAATGGGATAATATATTATCTAATTCACAGAGGGGAAAAACTACCACTCAGTTATGGTCTATAATAAATTCTCCCTTTTAATTTGACTGGGCCAGATTAGGACTTGTACTCACTTCTGGGCAGATAACAACCCAGGAATGCTATCTCTAATTAACTTGAGCAGATGTTTCTGGACCAATCACTAGCAAAGTGTGAGATTAGCATAATTGGCATTGACTAATCAAGACTCTACCTCTGGTGCTGGGGATAAAGTAAATAAATGGGCAAAACTGACAATAGGGAGAGGGCAAAGCACAGGAAGACCATATAATTTATCAACCAACTAAGACACTATTGAGAATAGAGTGTGACACTATTAAGAATTCCAACAACTATAAGAAGAAATGAAGTGTTGATGCATGTGACAACATGGGTGAATCTTGAAGACATTATGTTGAGTGAAATAAGTCAGATACAAAAGATAAATATTGTATGATCTCACCAATATGAACTTATTATAGTGAGTAAACTCATGGAGCTAAAATCTAGAGTATAGGTTACCAGGAGATAGAATGAGGGTAGTGAATGGAGAGCTAATGCTTAATGTATGCAGAATTTTTAATAAGTTTGATTGTTAATGTTTGGAAAAGGATAGAGGTGACAGTAGCATATTATTGTGAGTGTAATTAACAGCACTGATTTATGGGTGTGATTGTGGTTGAAAGGTGAAGTTTAGGGTTGTATATGTCAATAGAAGGAAAGCTAGAGGATGAAGTTGGGATCATATAGCATAGTGAACCCTGTTGTGAATGATGACTGTGGTTAAAAGTACAAATATAAGACTATTCCCTCATGAATTATAGCAAATGTACATCACTATTACAAGATGTTAATAATAAAGTGGTATATGAGAAAAATACAACTAATGCAAATTATTGACAGTAATATTGTTATATTTTTTCATCAATTGTAACAAACGTAATATACCAATGCTAAGTACAATAATAGGAGAGTATAAGATGTACGGGATTTTTCTTTTTGGAGTAATGAAATGTTCTAAAATTGATTGTGATGAATACACAACTCTGTGATTGTACAGAAAGACTTTAATTGTACATTTTGGATGGGTTGTATGGTGTGTGAATAATACTGTTTTTAAAAATTCCAAAAAGATATAAAGTGATACTGTCCCATTCACTGTGGGACTTATGAACACACCATTGATAGGAAGTCAATAGTGTTTTCTACAAGCATTTTGATTAGGGCTGCTTAAAATACTCTGTTGGTTTAAGACCAATTTCTGAGAACAAAGGATTACAAAAATGAGGAAATACTTGCAGAGAAATGATCTGCAAGATTAGACAGCTTGCCAAAGTTTGCTTAATTGGAAAGTGGCAAAAACAGATCTATAGAAAACCAAGTCTTCCTAACCTAATTTCAGTGCTCTTTCCACATGTAATGTACAGTTAAATAAGAGTATTTGATCAGAGAAGTAGAGGGGTAACCACAGGAAGGCAGCCAGTCAAGGGAGAACTCTGTATAGAAAGCCATATCAGGAATTGTGTTATCTCAGATAGCAAAGTCTTCTTTGAGAGACAACTTCTAAGAAAGAACTTAGATTTAGTCTCTCTTTCTCCAAAAGTCATGAGTAGAATCAATTGATAGAAATAGAGTAAAGGAGGATTTTAATTCACTTGTACAATATCTATTCTCCTCCCTTACCAAATACCTTCTGTCTATGCATTTGAGCCTTTTGGTTGACTGTTAAAAACAGTAAGAAGAAGAAATTATTGTGGGTCACAAAAATACTCAATAAGGGACCACATTCTCAACATCAAAGAACAAAGGTATCACTGTCAGAAGTTCTATAATTCTTCTCATGACAAAGGAGGAGATCCTTTGTAGGATCAGAGAACCAGAAGAGCCACAGGTCCTGCTGATTCCCCCATATCAACAAGGTGAGCAAGCAGATGAGCAATAAAGTATACAAAGAACAAGAATACCTGTCATCCTGCACCTCACTCTAGAGTATAATAGCCACTGCTTTACTACTAGCTCCCATAGTGCTGTCAAATTTCTTTTGTGGCTGTCTCTAGCTCCAAACCACACAGGAAGAGAATTCTGGGAGAAAGAATACCAGTTAGGTAAATTAACAAGTATGAAGTCACCACACTGCATTGTCCCACTAATATTGTTGTCTCCTCTGTCTCTTTTCTCGGTCCAATTGCCTTTGCAGCAACACCCTTTTTCCTCCTTTAGTCAAATAAACAGGAATCTTATATATTCCACTCAAAGAACTATCTTTGGGGGTGGTGGTGAAGGAGTAAGGAAAGCTGTTTGCAAGGTCCCACATGTCTAATCTCTCTTTAGACCTTAAACTCAGCCAGGTCTCCCTATTATATGTGTGTGTGTAGATAGATATGTTTAGAATGTATACATAAACATACATAGTATATATATGTTATGCACACATGGTATGGGTTTTTATCTATATGTGTAAAACTAGGTCCTTCATTTTGTTTTTGAAGTGTCATTTTCATATTTGTATGATTAAATTTTTCCTTTGAATAACTGAACAAACTAATACCTGCATGTCCAAAAAAAACAAAAATAAAAAGTGGTAGTTCCTTTATAATAATGTAGATACTAGGGTGTATTTCTGCCAGAATGAATCAATTAAATTGAATCTGAGGTCAAAAGATCCCATATTATATTTCTTTCTTTTTCTTTTTCTTTTTCTTTTTCTTTTTCTCACTACAGTTTAATCATATAAAGTAGAATTCCAAGAGAATGACTGCCTGGAATGCTTTATTACCAACCCTCCCTGACATTTCTTTGTTAAATCACTTCAAACATGAAGTCCCTACTCATTATCTAGATTCTATTTTATTAAAGTTTGATTTTGAAAAAGGTTTCAGATTCTTATAACATTCTATATTTGGTAATTTCACCTGCATTTGACATTTTATTAAAAAGAAACCAATTTTGCCCCTTGATGATTCATTGAGTTCCTTTTCTAAAACATACTTTTGTGGGAACTTGTTTATTATATGAATTCATGGTCCCATACCACCACCTGCACTCAAACACACTCAAAAATTAATAAATAAATGTGGTCTCCTTGGCCTTCTTCTCTTAGCATAGTCTCACTAGCTTATGGGCAAGTCTGGCAAAAGGCAAACTCCAATAGGGCTTTTCTGTGATCCTACATGATTTTCTCCAGTCATCTCTTCCTGCATTCTCACCTATCCTGACATCTTACTAGAAAGATACATATCTTCTCTTCGTATATTTCAGTACTCAGCTAGATTAAGTACTCAGCCCATCAAAGTTAGATGATAATGGATTCCCAGTGTTACTTGCATTTGAATTGGGAGCTCCAGAAGCGGATATAGCTCAAGTAGTTGAGCACCTGCTTCTCATGTACAAAATCCCAGGTTCAATCCTTGGTACCTTCTAAAAACAAACAAACAAAAAAACAACTCTCATTGGGGAGCAGATGTAGCTCAGTGGTTGAGTGCCTGCTTCCCATGTACGAGGTCCTAGGTTCAATCCCAGATACTTCCTAAAAAAAAAAAAATACTGAATTGGGAGCTCTCAAAGAATAAAAAAATTCAAAACCGAAAATGATTAGGTCTCCAAACATATATTTCAGGTAATGTGAAAAATTTTCAGGGCCCTTAAATTATCCGTATAAAGTTCTGCCTTTCCCATCTATTTCCTATTATACTTAGGAGAAATAACCATTTTCAAGGTAGAGCACATCAGAATGTCTAATACCCAATTTCACCAGAGTGTGAAAAGTAAAATATGACTATTATCTTTTTTCCTACTCTTGTAGAATTGTTACATTACCTTTAAATACAATAATCCCTGCCAACCACAGTTTTATATACACACATCAAAAGCTTACTTTCATGACCTTTTTTAAAGTTGTATGATTTAGAATAACATCCTTAAAAATTTATATACAACAATAACAATGTAAAACCATGAAGAGAGCAGTAAGGTTATGCTCTATATTTTTCTACATGTGATAGAAGACCAACTCTGGAAAATGCACCCATGATGATAATTTGTGAAAAGTTCTGACAGTTACATTAGTTTTTGCTGACTATTGCAAAATTGAATCAAGAGTGATTGCAAGGGCAAAATAAAAATTAAATTTCAGGCTAGTAAGGGCTGATTTGACATTTTTTTACATAAAACTTGGAGGAAAACTTTGCCTCTGTGACCAAATACCAGCAAAACTTCCTGAATAATTAAAGCAGGGAATTCAAGGTAAGCATAAACTACTGGATTTTTTTTTTAATATATAGGAATCTAGGTTGTTTTGGAAGCACTGGCCTTCCAGAAATTTTATGCCCTGCACAAGAACTATATACTTAATTTCATTTTCACTGTTCTTTTTCTCATTCTGCATTTTATAGAAAACTTTGTAGTTGGCAGCCACAATTCTATTCTATTTACCACAGTGCATAATTAAGTACAATGCAGGATTATCATAGACCATACTTGCCAAACAAATACCAAAGAACCAGACAAATTCCCTTAGACAGAACCAAAGGCATGAGTTCATTCTTCACGTCAAGAACTAGGTTATTGCAAGAGGGCTGGGAATACAAATACTCATCACAAGTTCTAGTAGACTGAATCAAGATGTTTCACATCTATATACTACTCTTATTCTACAAGTGTTTGCAACAGTCATCATTTACAGACATCCTGGTCATTCTTTAAAGATTTTAGTTCCTGGCTCACTTTCTACTTCTCCATCACTATTTTTATTCACATCTATCAGTAGTTCTCAACCTTGACTTCAATTTGAATCAATGGGGAGCTTTAAAGAAGCACCAGTACACAAGTTCCATCCATCGATATTCTGGTTTAGTTGGTCTGGGATGAAGCCTGGATTTGAGTATTTTTAAAAAGCTCCCCAGATAATTTTAATTGAAGCCAAAATGGAGAATCACTGAGATAGACAAGGTTTGTCTATACTGGATTCTCCATTCCTCATCTGTCCTCCTCCAGTATCTTGTCCTCTACCTCATGTCAGTCACCCACCCAATGGTTACACAATAGACCTTGCTATTACCTATATCTGCAGTTCTCCATAATGTCAATTTTAAGCATGCCACTCCCTTTCTTACTCCTCCAAAATTTCTTTGAGCCCACTTTGACATTGGCCATATTTAAACTGAAACTTACCTCCTCATGTCCTCACTGCCCTCTGTTCCCACCTTGGATTCCATGGTCCTTCATTAAAATCACACTGCTGCATATGTTATATCTTACTTGTCTCTTTCTTCTTCCCTTGTTTATGACTTATAAAACCCCATTGCAAGACAAATCCAATTCCTTCCATGTCCTGTACCTGGTGTGACTGGTAAAAAAACACAAGAACAACCTACCCCAATCAAGAAGGCAGAATGAGGTGCTTTAGGGCTCCATGCCCCTACAGAAGCATTGAACAACCCTCAAGAACTGGCAGAACCATCTTTCTCAAAGCTCCAGAAAGCAATTAAAGGACTCCTGTAACAGAATGAGTACTGAATCAAGAAAAAGCTACTTAAAAGAGGTGGATCTTGTGGTGCCCTGGCTGGCCCCTTCTCTACCCCTCACCAGCTTGGCATAGAGCCAACCCACACTCCCAGTGTACAAATACCTGGTAACAGTTCCAAAGGGAGAAGAGTAGCACTTGTGCACATACTTGAAACATATATGTCTCTGTAGCTCTCCTACATAAAGCTTTGGTAGAGTAGTCAAGTGGCTTCATGAGGCAAGGAATTGCTGGCTATAGTATATAATACAGTGCACAGGACTATGAGGAAACTGTTCCCTAGGGAAGAGGAGACATTTGTATCCATGTAAAAGGAAGAATTCCCAGGGCCATATGCATGTGCCCAAGACAAGACACTTGCATAAAAAGAATCAGGGCAGCCCCCAAGCTTTGGCCTTGAGCTAATCTCTAAACTCTTTTTTTTTTTTTTTAACTTTATTTTGTACATTTAATAATTGAAAACATAAGCAATAAAAAACTAAAAAGTAAACACAGATGAATAAATATATACATTTCTCAATTAAATGTAATGGATACATGTAAATATTTTTTTGTTGTTTTGTTTTTTGTTTGTTTTTTTGTTTTTTTATGTGTGTGAGTCAAACAATATATTACACAATATATTTGGTTCATAGTAATGCATTCATACAGTAATTGTCCTTTTGTGTCTGGCTTGCTTCACTCAACATAATGTCCTCCAGATTCATCCATGTTGCCATATGCTTTATGACTTCATTTCTTCTTACTGCTGCATAATAAACTCTTTATATGGATAAGCCCTGAAAGACAGCACTCTCACAGGTTACTCTGCAAAGACAGGGAAAACTGTTTTATTCTCCGCCCCCCCTCCCAGCTTTTTTTTCTTGTTAGATCCTGGCATTCAAGGAAAGCTCTGTCTTAACACTGGTTGGATACAAACTTAAAGAACAGACCCATCAATGTCTAAATTCTAGTGATAATATATGAAATTCAAAATATCCAGGTTTCAACAATAGGTTACAAAATATACAAAGAGAAAGGAATTGATGGCCCAGATAAATGAGAAAATTAAAGCAATAGAATGATAGAGCAAATATGGCAAAATGTTAAAATTTGTGGATCTGGGTATCTGAGGGAATAAGAGTATTTTGGAGATTTCTGTATGGGGTTTGTAATATTTTTGTAACTGTTCTGTAAATTTGTAAGTATTTTGAAATAAAAAGTTAAAAGAAACAAAACCTAAAACTATAAGTATGAAGACTGGTCTCACTTTAAATCCTTGGCCTCAACTGAGTCCTTGGAGCTTTCTGCAAATCTAATTCTATTTCCCTACCTAATTCTTGCTTTCATTCCTGTGGATGACTATTTTATACTCTTTTCTTATCAATATATTTTCTTCACTGTCAGGTAAAGGCCTTGTTTCTCATTTCAGTAAGAAATTAGAGACCATCAGAAAAGAACTTCCACAGGTTTCTACCACAAAACCCACCAACTGACCTAAACCTGTACTTTGCCTTCATATATTACATGTCTTACATATTCACCCTACCTACATATATTTTGCCTTTCCTTGTATAACTCTGGATGAATTGTTTATGCTCCAAATTTAGCCAATCCCTCTATCATTTCTCTGGATTTTTTAATTTCTACTTTACTCAAAACATCACAAAGGCAAATGTCTTCTTAATCCCTCAATCTTCAATTTTCCTCCCTATTCCTATCACCACCAAACATGCTGAACTATCTTGAATATTTTTAAAATATCACTTGATCCTACTTGATCTTATATTCCCCTTTTTCCTCCATCACTCCATTTCTTTTCATACCACAACATTTTCTATGATTGTTGTCTCCACTTCCTCTCCTTTCTTTCTCTTTTCACCCTTACCACTCAACAAAACTTTTCTTCTTAGGGTTTTATGACCTTCATACTGCCATAGTACTCAATATTTTAACAGCATTTGACATAGCTGATTTTTTCTTCATATTCACCTGGTCTCTCAGGTGCCATTTGTTTTTAGTTCTCCTTCAATTTCACTAACTGCTCCTTCTCAATTTCCTTTATCTCACCCTGGCCTCTACACATTGGAGTACCCCAGGTTCAGGCCTCTGACAGACATCTCATTTTTATACTTGTGTCCTAGATTTCAGCAATGAATTCAAATGTGTTTCTCTAGTCCTGACCTCCAGGGTTTTCTACAGCTATCTCTCAATGTGCCATTTTGATGTTTATAAGTATCACAAGCTTGCATTTCCAAATGAAACTCTTGTTTCCCTTGCACCATAATATGACTCTGTCTTGCCCTTCTCAATGAATGTAACACTATTCTTCTAATTCTCAGAGCAATAACCTTGGAGTCTTCCTTATTTGTTCATTTGCTTATTTGTAACTTGCCTTTTTCACATCACATTTATTTTAAAACTTATCCATTTTATTTCTCCAGATAAACTATGTTGTGTTGTACTAATAAATGTACTCAAAAATCACAGAGATTTAACACAACAAAGGATTATGAGTTGCTCACACTATATGTCCAACAAACAGTCAGGGGACTCTAGTTCACATAGTCACTTAGGAATCCAAATCAACGACCACTGGCAACTGCCTTTCACCATGGAAGGGGAAGGGAAAACATGAAGAACTAACAATCTTTCTTCTATTCTTCTTCCCCTAAACAGGAGGCATGATTTTTGTCCCCAGACCAGTAACTACAGCCTGGTACATAACCTTGCCTAACTTTAAAAAGGAGCAGAGCACCTGGAGTAGTTGGTGAGCATTACTGTAAATGTATCATGTATGTTTTTGCTTGAACTTTGATTCATGACTTTTAACTGCTGTCTGATATTACATGGTAAGAATTTACATCAATTTGTTCAACCATTATTCTATGGATGATTGATACCACATTTTAATATTACAAATTAATCTGTTATAACTATCCTTGTACATCTCTACGTATGCTCATAGGGAAGATTCTCAAGGGGGCATACTTAGAAGTATAATTGCTGGGTGAAACAATCTTCATTTTTAACAGATATTGCTATATTTTGTTTAACATTTTTGCTTTTGTGGTCAATAATTTTCCAATCAATATTCCCCTTGTCTGGTTTTGGTATTAATGTTATAGGCCTCATAAAATAAGTTTGGGAGTTTCTCTCTTCTTCTAGGTGTATAAGAAGGTGTATTTTGTTTGTTTGTTTGTTTGTTTGTTTTTTGTCACTATGTGATACATTCAGATCTTCTATATCATGAAAGCTTAGAACTCACCTGTAAATCATCTGCAACTGTGGGTTCCTTTATACATGTAGGTAGGTTTTTATAAATTTCTTTTTTTCTTTAAAAATTATAGGGCTATTCAGGATTGTTTATATTTCTTTGTGAATCAGTTTTAATCATAAATACTTTTTTAAGACACTATCCACCTCATCTATGTACTTAAATTAATATTTTATATAATCTCCATTTTAATCTTTTCTATATTTTAGTTATCTGTTTTTCTAATATGCTTATTTTTTATTCTCCTATCTCTCTATTGCTGTCTCTCAATCTCACCAGAAGCCTATTTTATTAGTCTTTTGGCTTTATTCATCTGTCTAGTGTACTCTTTATTTCTATTTTAATAATTTCCGCTCTTATCTTCAACATTTTCTTCCTTAAGCTTTATTATAATCTTTTCTTCTTTATCTGACATTCTGAGTTGACACTTGACTAATTTGCTTTTAGTCTTTTCTGAAATAAAAGTTTGACTTTTTACTTCTAAGTACATTTATATTCAATCCAACATTACTGATAAGTAATATTTTCATTATTTTTCAGTTCCAAATATATTCTAACCTTCATTATTAATCATACATTTTCTAACTTCAATTTCTTCTTTGACATTTGGCATTTTAGAGTACATTTTTAAATTTCAAAAAATAAGACAAAATTCCTTTGATTATTTTTGGATCCGGTTTTTAACTTAATTTTATTATATCAGAGTCTTTGGTATCTGTTGAGGCTTGCTTTGTTATCGAGGACTGAAGTCAGCAAACTATGTAAATAAAGCTATGTAAATAAAATTTTATTAAACACAACCATGCCCATTTGTTTCTGCATTGTCTATGGCTGTTTTCACACTACAATGACAGAGTTGAGTAGTTGGGACAGAAAACATTAACAAGAATATATTATAGTTAATTTTTGTAAACATTACAAGTATCGTTAAAAAGAGTATAGGGTTCTGTATTGTCAATTAGATTTTTAATGTGTTGATCAAATCTAATATAATCTTACTGATTTTTTAAATCTATACTTTATCAATTTCCTGAAAAAGAGATATTAAAATATCACATTATGTTTGCAAATTTTTTAATTCCTCCTTGTAACTCTATCAATCTTACTATATAATTTGAAACTGTCTTTAAGTGTATGTATGTTCAAAATTTTTATATCTTCCTTATGAATTATTCCCTTTATCATTTAATAGTGGCCTTGTTGTTAAATAATGCTTTTTGACTTAAAGTCTATTTTGTCTGATATTGGCATAACTATTCTAGTTCTTTTATTTTTTTTAACAAGTGTTTACCTGATATATCTTTTCCACGTTTCTGCTTTCTGTGCCCTTATGTTTTAATTATGCCCCTTATTAATAGCATGCAGAGTGATATTGTTTTAATCTATCATTGTCTTTAACTGGAGATTTTAGTCTATTTACATTTATTGCCACTCCTTGCTCTCTTTGATGGTTCCTCTCCTCTGATGTTCTAACTTTGGCATGCTCCAGGGCTTAGCCCTTGAGCTGGTCCTCTTCTCCATCTACACTCGCTCCCTGTAACTGCTATAACAAATTGCCACAAACTGGGTTTTCTTTTCAGTTCTAGAGGCTAGAAGTCCAAAATCAAGATGTCAGCAAGGCATCAGCCCTGCAGAGGCTCTAAAGAAAAATTTATTTCTGGCTTCTTCAAGCTTCTGATAGCCTTTGGAATTCTTTGGTTTGTGGCTGCATCATTCCAATCTGCTTCCATCTTCACATGCCTTCTGTGGGTGTGTGTTTGTGTGTATGCGTGCAATTGTATTTAGGGTATAATTCAGGATAAGATCCTCCTTTCAATACCCTTAACTTAATCACATATTTAGCCTTGTAATATAATATTCACTCTTTGGCCATATAGAGTAATATTCACATGTTCTGGGGATTAGAACATGGACATAACTTTGGGGCCACCATTCAACCCACTACATTCCCTGACTTGTCTCTTCTGTTTTCATGACTTTACATAACATTTGTTTTTCAAACCCAGATCAGTCTCCCAAATAAATCTAACCACTTATTTAATATCTCCACTTAATGTCTAATCTCAAATTTAATACATTCAAAACAGAACTTATCTTCCTTCCAAAACCTACTCTATTTGCAGCCTTCCCTATTTCAACCAGTGGAGATTCCATCTCTGCAATTCCTCAGACCAAATATCTAAACATCATCTTTGGCTCCGTTCTTTTTCTTACAACCTACATCCAATCCATCAGTTAATCTGTTGTTCCCAAGGAGCAGATGTAGTTCAAGTGGTTGAGAACTTGCTAACCTTGTAAAAGATGCCAGTTTCAATCCCCGGTAACTCCTAAAAGCAAAACAAACAAACAAAATATATCCAGAGTTTGACATTTCTTCCCACTTCCATTGCCACCATTTCCCCTGAGCTCACCTGGATTATCTCTTTAGTCTCCTAATTCATCTCTCAACTTGCCATTCCCTACTTTTTTTCTCAACCTAGCAACCAGACATATCCTTTTTGAAGAGTTGGTTAAGTCATATCACTCTTCTGCTCAAAATATTCCTGATTTTTCCCATTTCACTCAACATATAAACCGAATTAATTTCAATGGCCAATAAGGCTGTGCACTGAACTCATTTCCTCTCTTATCTCTTACCACTATTTCCAAGTTCTGGCCTCCTTTCCATTCATTGAACACTCTAGGCATCTTCCTGTAGGGCTTTTATGCTATCTACCTGGAAGAGCATCCGCAGGTATCAGCTTAGTTAACTTCCTCGCCTCCTCCAAATCTTGGTTCCTTTGTCCTCTTCTCAATAAAGGCTATCATTATCACAGTATTGTAAATTACAATACACTTTCCCCAGACCCCTACACTCTTACTATCCTTTATCCTGTTATACTTATTTTTATACTATCTAATATATTTTATAATTTATTTATAATTTTTGCTTTAATTTTCTTCCCTATGTACTATAGTGTTAGGAACAGACAGATCAGTTCTTTTACTTGTTTTGTTCACTGATGTCTCAAGTACCTAGAATAATCCTTGCACAGAAGGGACTATCAACAAATATTTGTTGAATCCCTCCTTCCCATTATCTCACTCTTGTCTATCTGGAGCTCTTGTTAAATGTGTGTTTGAACTACTTAAAATAGTTACCATATCTCTCAACTTCTCTTTCATATTTCCTATCTATTTATCTCTTTGTTTTGCCTCCTAGCTTATTTCCTCAGATCTATTTTCCAGTTTAATAATTCTTCTTCTGCTGTGTTTGATCTTTTAAATTGTTCCATTATATTTTTTATTTAATAACTATATTTTTAACTCCTGGAAGCTAACTTTTGTTCCTTTTAAGCATGCTTTTTACTCATAATGCCCTCTTTTATTGTGATTTGATTCATTATTTATGTCTCCAATCATTTTAAATATAAATGTTTCATAGTCTCTATTGATGATTCTTATATCTGGAGTTCTTAGGTAACTAACCTATTTATTAACTCTGTCCATCAGTAGAAATTTCATTTGTGTCTTTGACTTTTGAATTTTAAGAGTTTCTATCAAAGGCAATCTTGTAAATCCTAAGTTTAGGGTGGAGTCATCCAAAGGGTTTGTATTTGCTTCTTCCAGCCACTCTCAGACTGGCTGAACATTATTTGTATGTTAAACTTCTCAGCTTGTTGACTTTTACACATGAAGTTATTGCAGATCCAAACCTCAAGCTTATATGAGGACAGAAACAGTTGCAAATTAATGACAGATTTTTCACTTCCTCACCAAGAACTAAACTGAAATAGACAATGTTCCTTATTATGCACCATCCTTATAGGCAGATCACATTCCTCTCCAGTCTTACACTAGGAATACAGCTTTGTAGGAAAGTCTCAGTTCCTACTTTCCATATTGTTTAGATCCAAAATTTAAAATCTTGCTTCATATGGGAAATCCAAATTTTCTAGTCAATTTGGCTTGCAACCACCCTTCCAAGCACTGCCAACAGGCTGCATTATATTAATCAACATGGAGTTTTTAATTTCCAAAAACAATTAAAATGCTACATAAGGTTAAGTTGAATTTGTGCTTCTGTTGCTAATATGTAACTGGGATAGCCTTGTGTTTTTTGATTCAGTGGCTATGTTGATTTTTTGTTCCTTCCAACTCTTTGTTCATAATGTTCTCTTTTGTTGTGATTTTATTCATTTTTATCTCTCATGGTTTCTACTGATATTTCTTATATCAGCAGTCCTTATGCACCAAATACCACTGCTCATGTGTAAAATTCAGTAGAATTTTCTCAAGAGCAAAACATCCTCTGGGAATCAGAGATATGGCAACTGCTCAGACAAGCTTAGCATTTCCACAAGATAGGTGACAATTTCCTAAATGAAGGAATAAAGTGGTAGATAATGTTTTGAAAAAGAGGCTGTCCACAGCTACTCCTGGACCATCTGTTAAAGTACTAAAGATGCAAGTCCAAAAGAGAGGAATGGTAATTGATGTGCTTAAAAGGAATGGTTTTTCTCTCCCTTCTAATCGTTATTTGAAATTCTTCTTCTCAAATATTAGATTCTTCTCAAATTCACTTGTATTTATTTTCTAAGTGGTGTTTTAGGTCAGAAGGCCCAAGTCATCATCTCTCCTTTAAAGGATCTTTATGAAGAAGAGTCCAAAAATAGCTTAGCACCATCAATGGGGACAAAGAGTGCACTCTCATCAATATTCTCAGTAACATTAGGTTTTGTATGGAAGGTTCCAGTGTGCAAGCTGCTGTAGCAATTATTTTTTTAATGTCTGTTAAAATGAAAAACCATCACAAAGAAAGTTTTTGTGAAAGATGGTTAAAGAATGGCATAGACAAAAAATGTTTATAATATTTATCTCAAACAAACATCCCCAGGAGGATGAAGTAAGGAGGAAGAGCTTAATCAGAACTAGTAATAAGAAATACAAATCATTTTAGTAGTAAAGAAAGCCTTGAAATACAGTTTTACAAAATCATCATGTCCTGAAAGCAGGAAGTTTGACATGAAAATTCTAAACCTGGGGTGCAAATTTCACTTTTCACCTTCATCTTCATGGGAGATCACAGTGATCATCACATTACAAAGCAGGGTTCTCTATAAATTAAAATTTATCATATTTATCCTAATGCTATTACTGGTTGGTAATTATCCAGATATTTTGAGGGTATATTAAGGAATACATATTAAGACATAGTATGGACTCATCAAAATACTGTAGGTTAATGCTTACCTACCTGCAAAATCAAGATCCACTACTCTAGGTTTTTTATTCCAACTATTAAAGATAAGTGCTAATATGTTTGGTAAAAGTCATAGGTATAATCTAAATCAAAAGAAATTGTCATCTACCTTGTCCAGAAACTTATCCAAGAATTTCCTGTATATGACCAGTCATTGAAAACAATGAGATGTCCTATAATTTTCAAAGTCAGATGACTTTCCTTTCTTCTTAAAAAAGGAAACATCTGGGAAATGGATGTGGCTCAAGCCATTGGGCTCCCATCTACCATATAGGAGGTCCAGGGTTTGATTCCCGGGGCCCATGCGGCGAGCTGGCCCAAGCAGAGAGTTGGCCTATGCGGAGTGCTGGTTCGCATGGAGTGCTGGCCTGCGCAAGAGTGCTTGTCTGGACAGAGTGCTGGCCCACGCAGAGAGCTGGTGCAGCAAGATGACACAACAAAAAGAGACACAGAGGAGAGACAATAAAAAATGCAGCAAACCAGGGAGCTGAGTTGGTGCAAGAAATTGAGCACCTCTCTCCCAAATAGGAAGATTTCAGGATTGGTTTCCGGTGCCACCTAAAGAGAAGACAAGCAGACACAGAAGAACACACAAAGAGCAGACAGTAAGCGCAAAACAATGAGGTGTGTGGGGTGGTAAATAAATCTTAAAAAAAAAAAAAAAAGGAAACATCTGAAATTGGAATTGAAGAAAATTCATGCCTTATAGCACACTTGTCCTGGAATTTGTAAGGTGAATAAAGATATCACAAAATTATTGAGGTTTTGCCTGCATAAAGAGTATCACATTCTTCCATTTTTATATATCATGTTTCTGAGAGTGGCGTTCCTTATTACAAAACAAATTTCAACAAGTTTATCTGAATCATGAAGTCCTGAAAATAGTTTATAGACCAAGTCAACAACAGTGCAGGTGTTAAGACATGATTAATTCTGGGTATATAAGAATTAATATATAATAAAGGCAAAGACACGGGACTTCCTGACAGAATAGATACAGGGTGTGAAGAGAAGAAAAGATTTGAGGGCAAATGTAAGGCTTTTGTCCTAAGAACTTGGAAGGATGAAATTGACTTTAATTGAGGTGGGAAGGCCACAAATGGAACAGGTTTGGATGGAAAGAATAGCAATTCAGTTATGAAAATTGCTGACTTTGAAATGTTTGGTAGACATTCAAATGGAGATGTGGAAGAAGCAGTTAAATAGATAAGTCTGCGATTTGAAAGGTCTAGACATATCTGAAAATTGTTAGCATATGAATGACATTTAAAGCCATAAAAGTGGATGACATCATCAAGGAAGTGAGTTTAGACATTACAAAGAAAAGGACAAAGAACTGCACCATGGCACTCCAACATTAAATACACAGGGGAAAGGGAACTCCCAGCAAGGGAGACTGAGAAGAAATAGCCAGTGAGATAGATAGAAAGTCATAAGAGTAAGATGTGCTGTAATCCAAGTGAAGAACTTGTTATTTAAAAGGAATGAATCATTTAGGAGTCAAAGCTGCTCTTAAGTCAAGTTATGATGAGAATTGAGATCTGTCATACTTACAATATGGAAGAAATTGATTATCTTAATGAGATTAAATTAGAAAAGCAGAAGAAAACCCTTATAATTTAAAGTACTTATTAATTAGATTTCTTAGGTGTGGTAGATTAACAATACCCCCTTTCCAAAGATATCTATGTCCTAATTCCTGGAAATTATGAAAATGTTATATAACATGGCAAAAGTTGTTTATGGAATTAAGGTGACTAATCAGCTGACCTTAAAATAGAGAGATTATCTCAGATTATTCAGGTGGGCCCAATGTAATTACAAGTGTCCTTAAAAGTGGAAAAGAAAGACAAAAGAGTGAAAGAGTGATGCAATGTGAGAAGGATGCAATCCTTCATAGACAGTTTTGAAGATGGAGGAATCATACCATGAATATGGGCAGCCTTTAGTGGCTGGACCAGGCAAGGAAGGCAAGGTAACAGATTCTCCCTTAGAAACTTAGAGCCCTGCCAACCCAGTGAAGACACATTAAGTTTCTGACCTACAGAACTTGTAAAATAAAAAATTTATGCTACTTGAGGCCATGAAGTTTGTGATAATTTGTTACAGCAGCAATAGAAGACTAATGATAAGATATAATTATTAATTGTATCATCTCTTTTCGTAGTTTTCAGTCTTTAAGGCCTTATGGATATCACAGTTAAACTGGAACAATATTTGTGGTTAGTATAGCTGAGACTAATCTTTCACAATTAACCTATAAGTTCAAAGCAGAGATTTGAGAGAAGAGTTTGTAAAGGGGCATTTGTGTTTGTGGAAGGCGTTGTATGGTGGAAGTTGAAAAGGTGCTCCCTCAAAATAACTTTTCATTTTGTTTTTTTTTCTTCTTCCTTCTTTATTTGTCAAAATAACTTTTAAAGATGCATTATTTTCTTCTAGTCCTGCCTGATATGGCCAAGACACATGCTGCTCTCCTAGTAACCCCTTTACTTTTCTAACAAAAATCTATTTCAGAACAAAACCAAGTACATCATCACCCTTCTTCCAAAAGTCCACTCCCATCAGTTTTCCCTAAGATGATAATATCAATAACTGCCAATTTCCCAAATCATAAATGCTGGCATTAGCTTTAACTTCTCCTTCTTCCCTTGCATCCCATCAGTCCTTAACTCCTATCACTCCAACATACTAAGATCTTTCTATCCCCACAACTGTTTATCTAGCTTGGGCCACCACCGTTTTTTGCTTGAATTATTTTAAACCTTCCTGGTTTCTCCTTTAGTCTGTCCTTTCCAGATCATCCTTCAAACCTCTTCCAAAGTGATCTTCTTAAAGCACAAATATAACCATATATCCCTAGTTAAATTACCCAGTGATTTCCTGTGGCCTTTGTCATGGAGTTCAAACTCCTTAGCATGGATTATAAAATAGTTCTTAGTAATCACTTCTTTTCTCTCTTCCTCCAACCCACCACTCTATTCTTGAACTATAAGGAACTGCTTACAGTTTCCTGGCTACACCACAATTTTTCTAGTCACTGAAACTTGTCCATGCAGTTTTCTCTGCCTGAAATACACTTCTCCACCTACCCTCCATCAGCTTCCATTGGCTAATCTTAGGCATGTTTGAGATTTCAACTAAAAATAGCACTTTTCCCAGGAATTCTTCTCTGATATCTCAAATTGAGTCCAATGACAATCCTATGGGCTCCCAAAACATCCTATAATCACATACCATACTGTAATTGCCTCTTTACTTCCCCATCTCCACTACTAAAATACTAGCTTCTTGAAGGCAGGAACTTTTTCTTAAACAGCTACGTGAACTATTGCACGAAGCAAAATGCCTAACAGGTTCTCAAATATTTTTCAAATGACAACATATATATATATATATTTGAAGCCAGGACTGAGTTAGAAATTTTATATTTATCCTCAATCAAATTCCAAGTAAAAATACAGCACTTAAAGTTACATTTTTTCAATTGAGCCTCAACAATATTAACCAATAATCACAAGATTTCCTGCTACTTCCTCAGTAAGAAGAGCTAAAATGCTGGTCATATAACATCCCTATCTCTTCACTATTCTACTTTTGCTAAATCTGCTCAAAAGCATTTTAACCCACCAAATACTCTTCCCTCACCAGCCAGTTTTTCTATTTCCTCTCTCCTGTCTTACCATTTCCCTGGGTTTAATCTAACTCATTATTGGACATAGCAGGTTGACTATATAGCTTAGTCCACCATAGATTTGGCTTCCAAATTCTTCTAAGAAGTCTATAGAAAACATGTTTCTTTTTTATTGTTATTATTTGTAAACAATTTATTGAAGTATATCATTCATATATGAGCATACATAAACTATAAGTGCTCAGTAAACATCATGATCTTACAAAACAAACATGCATAACATCATACAGGGCTCCCACACATCACCCCCACAAACATCCTGTATTATTGTGAAACATTTGTTAACAAATCACGAAAGAGCACCATCAAAGTATTACTACTAACTATAGTCCAAATCTTCTTCTATACATTTTTTAAGGATTTATTTATTTATATACTTTTATCCATTTTCCCCTTCCCCTTATTTTTGCTCTTTCTGTGTCCATTCGCTGGGCAACTCTCTGTGTCTGTTTCCCGCCCTCTCTTCTCTTCCTTTTCTTGTCCTCACTGGGATTTGATCCTCAGAGCCTCCGATGTGGGAGAGAGGAGTCCTACTACTGCCTGCGCCACCTTAGTTCTTGTTTTTTTGGTGCATCTCGTCTTGGCTCTCCCTTGTAATTCTCCTGTTATGTCATCATCTTGCTGCGTGGCTTGTGGGGCCTGATGGCTCACCCATGCATGGGGCCTGGCAGCTCACCCGTGGGCGGGGTCTGAAGGCTCACCCGCTCACAGGGCCTGGTGGCACACCTGTGCATGAGGACTGATGGCTCTTGCACCTTCTATATTATTATTATTTTTTAAATTTTTATTGGGAGATCCCGGGGTTGAACCCGGGTCTCTCCATATGGAAGACGGACGCCCAACCACCTGAGCCACATCCATCCCCCTGCTATATCTCTTAAGGTTGACCAAAGATATCCAAAGGTACAGTCTTTTCCCATACAGGACGGTCATATAATAAATCAGGCTTAGTTTATCACCAGCATTCTAAAAACCACACCTAGGGAGAAAAACTAGGTCTGGGGACACATGCATGGTTTCTAATATAGCGAATGCTTAGTCTACCCTGATTATCACAAAATCAGGAAAGCAAGAATATTTGTATCATGTTGTTTCTTTTACTGTTTTTACTGTGTTAACCAATGACTAGAAGAACAGCTTGACCTGACTTCTAATTAAATACCCTTTGTAAAGCCACAATACCAGTTTCCCTGTTTCCCTAGTTATAAATTTTCATGACATTGAGGTATTTGGAGGTTCAATTATTTCAATGTGGAAACCATTTGCACATGAACGGGATACTGAAATAGTGTTATAATAAGACTGTTCCTGAATGTTATCTTTCTCTTCTTTTAACAGAACAGGTGCTGCAGAGCATTGGAAATTCTTCAATTCTACAGTGTAAACACTCTCAGACATTAGACAATACTGTGAAGGACCAAAATGGTTATCAATGTTAGTACTATTTAGACTGGCTTTTGTTTCACAAGCTCCAAAAACAGAACATGCACTTTGTATTACTTTACATTTTAGCACTAAGATACATTTAAGGAAGAGCTCATGGTTACTGAAAATTAGTAATTAAATTAATAATTATTATCCAACCATATATTTCCCAATGTGTGTGTGTATATGCGTATGTGAATGTGCATGTGTATATGTGTGTGTGTGTATATATATATATGTAATTTTTAATCATTGAAACAGAGCAAGTGTTCAGTTCTTCATGCTAAGTAGAGCAGGATCAAGGTGATAGAAAAAAATCTACCAATCCTTTAAACAAGCAGCCATGCAATAAAGGACTTATTGTATTATAATTTCTGTTCTTCCTAATTAGTCCATTTTTGTGGAAACTATGTGAAACTGAATTTCTCCATGACCTTATGCACATTTTAATCATCTTTGTATCACAACTGACAGTCCTTTCTGACAAATGTGATTCTGAACAAGTTAAGCAAAATTTAATTTACAAAATCAGATATTTAGTATTATTTTATTAAAGTTTATTTTTAGTAAGGCAAAAATTTTTCCATCTAAGTGCATATCTCTTGGAAAAAACTGTTGGAAAAATTTCTTGTTTTCTTTCATATCACTACATCATATTAAGATTTTGTTAAATAGAGTCACTACTGCAATAGATCCTTAATTGGAAGATAAAACCTGAGGATTCCCACTGCTAAACTCCAGGATATTGGACATTACTTTGATTCTGAATAATTAACTCAATACAGAAAAAAAATACAGAAATAACTATCACTAAACAACTACCATTCCATGTCTATGTTTCCATGGAGATAGTCATTTATTCCCCTGCCTAACAATAGCCATTTTACATGGCTAATCTCAGCATCTATGCCTTTGGATCAATGTTTTATGCATTCATATTTATTGTGATTATCGTTACTTTTGAAATTATTTCTAACCAACTATTTTACATTTCTATTTACCATGTTTCCTTATTTTCCCCTCTTTTCTTACCTTCCATTGAATAGATAGAATATTCTTCTGCTGGTCTATTTTTATACATCTCATGGTTTCCACTAATTTATTGAGAGCCACATGTCTGTTTACTTTTCAAATCATTTTTAAACTTATGCAAAATTAAATAATCCTCTTAAGAAGGGGCAGCTTCTAGTTCATAGGGCAAATTTATATGAACTAAAGAAAGGCAACTTTTCCCCAAGGGGGAAAAAATCATCTAAAATTAGAATGACAGGCTTTCGGGAAGATGGCAAATTAGACACAAAACTCACTTCTCTTCCAGAAAAATAACAAGAGGACAGGCAGAAAAAGCTTGGGAAAAAATTGTTCTAGGGTTTAGGACACCAGAGGAAGGTGGACACAGTCCAGAAGAGAGAGGGGCACAGGAAAAGAATCTCAACAGGAAAACTGTAAATGGAAGCTGCAGATATAGCCACTAACACCCTGCACCCAACATTCTGAGCAGTTTTGAATTCTGTGGGCTCTGGCCAGTGGCAACAGACAAGGGGGACCACAGTTATCCACCTCCAGAGGAACTGGAAGAGAGAGGAACATAGCTTAATGCTGATTCAGTTTTTGGCCAACAAATTTGTTCTGCTGTGTCACATGAGTCCTTCCAGGCCAGGTGGGGCTGTGCAACTGTTTTGCCTAGGAACCGGCACAAAATCAAAGAGATCTGACCCCCTCAGTCAGTCTCCCTACTGACCTGGTCTGCTTGTTGAGGATGCAAAAGGGAATAGGATAATTTCTGACCTGGGAAAAGAGAGGGGGCTGCCAGCAAAGGTTGAAGAACAGCCTCTGAGAAAATTTGAATTGCAAGGTTCTGAATAGCTTCTAGGCAGGATCCTCTGTCACATTGCTGCTGTCTGTTGAAGAGAACACACTCCCACCAGGCTTTGAACTGAGAGGGCTACAGAAGATCACCATCTGCTGGCTTACCAAGGAAATACATGAGAGGAAACTAAAAGTAAATAAGTAAATGAGGCTTTTTCCAGTTTTCACAGTCTCATCCCCAAGGTCCTTAGAAGCAGGTCTGCAACCAATTACTGGACCCATAACCCAGATTTGAGTAACTAACAGGGACAATCCTAAAGACCTAGAACAGGTTGAAACAAGAATCAAAGAATGGCAGTAACTCACAGCCTCCTGCCACTAAATCCCTATTAAAGAGGGAAAAATTGAGCATCAGATTAAACTCACCATCAAAATCAGATGCCTAGACATTAGCAAAAAATTACAAGCCATACTAAGAAAATGGAAGAAATGGCCCAAGCAAAGGAATAAAATAAATCCTCAGGTGAGACACAGGATTTAAGACAACTAATCAACAAGTTTTGTACAAATCTCTAAAATCAACCCAGAGAGTTGAATGACAAAATACCTAGAGAAGACACTGCATTAGCACAAAGTATTTGAAAACCTGAATTAAAAAAATAACAGAGCTTATGGGAATGAAAGGCACAATAGGTGAGATAAAAAACACGTTAGGATGGAGCAAGTATAGCTCAGTGGCTGAGAGCCTGCTTCCCATGTATGAGGACTCAAATTTAAGCCCTGGCACCTCCTTAAAAAAAATTAGAGGCATACAACAGCAGACTCAAATTGGTAGAAGAAAGAATAAGTGATGCAGAAGACAAAACAGCTGAAAATGAAGAGAAAGAACAACAGAGAGAGAAAAGAATGGGGAGAAAATGAGCAGAAGTTCAAGGAGTTCAATGACAACACAAAGTGCAACAACGTATGTGTCATGAGAGTTCCAGAATAAGAAGAGAAGGGAAAAGGGGCAGAACTATTATTTGAGGAAATAATGGCTGAAAATTACCCAACTCTCGTGAAAGAAAGAAATTTACATGTCCAAGAAGCACCACATACCCTGGTCAGAATAAATCTGGATAGACATAATCCAAGATATATACTACTCAGAATGCCAAATGTCAAAGATAAAGAGAAAATTCTGAGAGCAACAAGGGAGAAACAAACCATCACATACAAGGGATACCCAGTACAACTTAGAGCAGATTTCTCATTAGAAACCATGGAGGTAAGAAGACAGTGGTATGACATAATGAGGATACTGAAAGAGAAAAATTGTCAGCCAAGAATTCTTTATGCAGCAAAATTGTCCTTTGAATATGAAGATGAGTTTAAAATATTCACAAATAACAGAAACTAAGAGAGTTTGTAAGAATCCGCCTTTGCAGGAAGTATCAAAGGGATCCTTACAGCCAAAAAAAAAAAAAAACAAGAGAGAGAGGCTTGAGGAGAATGTAGAAGGCAAGACCATCAGAAAGGATAACCAAAAGAATAAAAAGACAGTCAAAAATAAAATATCACATGAAAGCCAAAGAATAAAATGGTGGAAGTAAATAATACATTTACAGTAATATCATTGAATGTGAATGGATTAAACTCCCCAATCAAAAAATACAGGCTGACAGAATTGATTAAAAGATATACTGCCTTCAAGAGATTCACCTTAGACTCAGGAATACAAATTGGCTGAAAGTGAAAGGTTAGAAAAAGATACTCCATGAAAACAGGAGTAGAACACAGTTGGCTATACTAATATTGGACAAAACAGACTTTAAAGACTAAAAAGTTATAAGAGATACAGAAGGCCATTATATGTTAATAAAGGGAACAATCCACCAGGAAGAAATAACAGTCATAAATATCTATGCACCTAACCAGGGTGCCCCAAAATACATGAGGCAAACTCTGGTAAAGTTGAAAGGAGAAATATACATCTCTACAATAATAGCTGGAAACTTCAACATGCCACTCACATCATTAGATAGAACAACTAGACATAAGATCAACTGAGAAACAGAACTTGAGCAATATGATAAACAAGCTAGACCTAACAGATGTATACAAAATATTATCAGCGGGTTATACTTTCTTCTCAAGTGCTCATGGATCTTTCTCCAGGATAGACCATATGTTGGGTCACAAGGCAGGTCTCGGTAAATATAAAAAGATTGAAATTACACAAAGCAACTTCTCAGATCATAATGGAATCAAACTGGAAATTAATAATAGATGGGCAAGGGGAAATTTTGCAAATGTGTGGCAGCTGAACAACACACTCCTGAACAATCAGTGGGTCAAACAAGAAATTATAAAAGAAATTAGTAAATATATTGAGACAAATGAAAATGAAAACACAACTTATCAAAACTTATGGAATACAGTGAAAGCAGTGCTAAGAGAAAAATTTATAGCTCTAATACCTATATTTAAAAAAGAAGAAAGAGGCAAAATCAAAGATGTAACCGAACAATTGGAGAAACTAGAAAAAGAAAAGAAAACCAATCTCAAAGCAAGCAGAAGGAAAGAAATAAAGATTAGAGTAGAAAAAGGAAATTGAGAACAAAAAAATATATAGAAAATCAACAAAACCAAAAGCTGCTTCTTTGAGAATGTCAATAAAATTGACAAACCCTTAGCTAGACTTACAAAGAGAAAAAGAGAGAAGATGCAAATAAAAATCAGAAATGAAAGGGGGAAGTTAAGAGTGATTACACAAAAATAAAAAAGATCATGTGGTAGTTTGATATTATTGATGAAATCCAAAAAGAAATACTGATTATGTGGTCTGTTCCTCTGGGCTAGTGATACCCTTAGATTGTATTGAATTCAGAGGTTTCACTTTTACTTGATTAAATTATGACTAAGGCTTTCATTGGGCCACGTCAGTAGTATGTCAAGTCCCCGCCCCTTGGTGGGCAAAAACACACAGAGAAAACAAGGCAGAGGAGACAGTTGTAGTTTTAATGCTGGAGCCCAGAGAAGTAAATACACAGAGAAGCAGATAAGTGAGGAAAGAGACATGTCCATTAGACATGGCAGAGGCCCTGGGAAGAGAGACGAGCTGTTCACCTTATAGTCTACAGCTGACCTTATGGAGAGAACAGAGCAGCTGAGCCTAGAGAAGAATGAGCCCCAGGAGAGAGATGAGGCTTATCCCAGCCTACAGCTGATATTGGAAGAAGCTGGGATCACAAAGCTTAAGAGGAAGAGTAAGCCTGAACTCTCATGGACATTAGCAGCCATGTTGCTCCAACACATGGTAACAGACTTTGGCAAGGGAAGTAACTTACGCTTTATGGCCTGGTAACTGGAAGCTTCTACCCCAAATAAATACCCTTTATAAAAGCCAACAGATTTCTGGTATTTTGCACCAGCACCCCTTTGGCTGACTAATACAGATCATAAGAGAATATTATGGGGGTACGGATGTGGCTCAAACAGTTGGGCATCCATCTCCAATATGGAGGGACCTGGATTTGATCCCCGGGACCTCCTGGTAAAAATTTTAAAAATTTAAAAATTTTTAAAAATTAAAAAAAAAAAAGAGGATATTATGAAAAACTGTATGCCAACAAACTAGACAACCTAAAGGAAAAGAACAAATTCCTAAAACACACAACCTACATTAACTCTACAAGAAATACAAGAACTCAAGAAACCAATCACATTAAAGAGATTGTATCAGTCGTCAAAAATCTCCCCACCCCAAAAAATTTTCAGAACCAGATCGCTTCACAGGTGAATTCTACCAAACATTTCGAGAAGAATTAATACCAATCCTCTTTAAACAATTCCATAAAACTGAAGAGGAGGGAAAACTACCCAGCACATTTTATGAAGCCAGCATCACCCTAATAGCAAAGCCAGTTAAAGACACTACAAGAAAAGAAGATTACAGACCAATCTCTCTCATGAACATAGATGCAAAAATTCTCAACAAAATACTTGCAAATACAATCCAACAGCATATAAAAAGAATTATACACCATGACCAAGTGGGATTTATTTCTGGTATGCAATGGTGGTTCAATATAAGAAAATCAATTAGCATAATACAACACATTAACAAATTGATTCCACTGAAGTGGAAGCCGAGTGGGCATCACCATTCCAAAATTCTCAAGACTGAGGAATGAACAAACATAAGTGGGGAATGCAACTATGGACCAAAATAGACTGGTTAGTATTCTAGTATGGAAAGAACTTGTAAAATTGATATAAAGATAGTGGTCACCAGAGATTCTGAGTGGAGGGAGAGGGAAGAATCGATGTAACATGGGGAATTGGGGGGACATTGGAATTGTTCTGCATGAATTTGCAATGATGGATAGAGACCATTATACATTTTGTCAAAACCTATAAAATTTTACAGTGCAAAGTGTAAACCATAATGTTAACTATAGACCAAAGTTAATAGCAATGCTTTAATATTTGTTTCTCAATTGTAACAAATATACCACAATAATGAAAGATGCTGTTAATAGGAGAAAATGTGAAGAGGTATATATGGGAATCCTCCATATTTTCAACGTAACTTTTCTGTAGACTAAGAGTTCTTTAAAAATTAAGTTAAAAAAAAAAAACAAACATGAACATCTCAATTGATGCAGAAAAGGCATTCAAGAAAATCTAGCATCCTTTCTTGATAAAAACAATTGAAAAGATAGGAATAGAAAGAAAATTCCTCGATATGATAAAGAGCATGTAGCAGTTTGATATTATTGTGAATTCCAAAAAGAAATATTGGATTATGTTGGTAAACTGGTCTTTTCCTCTGGGAGTATTAGAGTGTGTTGGATTCAGAGGTTTTACTTTTACTTGATTGAATAATGATTAAGGCTTTGATTAGGCCACATCAGTAGGACATTGAGTCCCCACCCCCTTGTGAGCAGGGACTCACAGAGAAATTGCACTGCAGAGAAGGGAGGTTGGAGTTTTGAGCTGGAACCCAGGAAATAAGTACACAGAGGAGCAGAGCAGCTGATCCCAGAGAGAATTGAGCCCTGGGGAGAGAGACAAATTCTAGACAGCCTGATGACCTACAGCTGATACTGGAAGAAGCTGGGACCACAGAGCCTTAAGAGGAAGAGGAAGGCTGAATGTCAGCAGTCATCTTGTTCCAACACGTGAAAACAGACTTTGGTGAGGGAAGTAACTTATGCTTTATGACCTGGTAACTGGAAGCTTCTACCCCAAATAAATACCTTTTTAAAAGCCAACAGATTTCTGGTATTTTGCATCAGCACCCCTTTGGCTGACTAATACAGAGCATATATGAAAAACCCACAGCCAACATCATACTCAATGGGGTAAGGTTGAAAGCTTTCCCAATAAGATCAGAAACAAGACAGGATGTCCACTCTCACCCCTGTTATTCAATATTGTGCTAGAAGTTCTAGCTAAAGTAATTAGACAAGAAAAATAAAATAATCCAAAGAGGAAAAGAGGAAGTAAAACTCTCACTATTTGCAGATGACATGATCCTATATTTAGAAAATTCTGAAATGTCTACAACAAAGCTACTTGAGTTAATAAATGAGTTCAGAAAAGTGGCAAGATATCAGATCAAGATGCAAAAATCAGTAATGCTTCTGTACACAATTATTGAACAATCAAAAGTGGAAATCAGGAAAATAAATTCCATTTACAATAGCAACAAAAAAACTCAAATACCTAGGAATCAACTTAACCAAAGATGTAAAGGACCTATATTCAGAAAATGGCAAAACACTGATAAAAAAAATCAAAGAAGACCTAAACAAATGGAAAGACATTCTGTGTTCATGGGTTGGAAGACTAAATATTGTAAAGATGTCAATCCTACCCAAAATGATTTATAAATTCAATGCAATACAGATCAAAATTCCAACAGCCTACTTTACAGAAATAGAAAAGGCAATTTCCATATTTATTTGGAAGGGAATGTGCACCCGAATAGCCAAAAAGCCTTCTAAAAAAGAAGAGTGATGTGGGAGGACTTTCACTGCCTGATCTTGAAACATATTTCAAAGGTACAGTCATCAAAACAGCATGGTATTGGCCTAAAGATAGACACATTGATCAGTGGAATAAAATTGAGATCCAGAAATAAACCTTCAACTCTAGCCAACTGGTTTTTGGCAAAACTACCAAATCCATGTTGATGGGACAAAATAGTCTCAACTAATGGTGCTGGGAGAACTGGAAATCCCTAACCAAAAGAATGAAAAAGGACCCTTATCCCACTCCCTATACAAGAATCAACTCAAAATGGATCAAAGACCTAAATATAAAAGCCAGGACCACAAAACTACTAGCAGAAAATATAGGGAAACATCTTCAAAGTTTTGTGGTAGACAGTAGTTTCTTAAACTTTACACCCAAAGCATGAGCCACAAAATAAAAAAGAGGACACAGAGCTATTTCAGGAGTGGCAAGGGCAGATTCCTGCTGCCCCCACTAAGTCCCATCACCAGGACCGAGGCTTCGCCTTCAGGGTACGGCCTTTCCCCTGTGGACCTGCATGCTGCCCAGATGGGCACTCAGGAGACCAAGGCAGCTGAAGGCAGTGGGGAGCTCCAGGACTGCTGCCTTCCACCCCATGGGGCCTGTGGTCCCCTCAAGACCTTACCAGCAGCCTGGAATGTTGCCAGGAAGCCAGATGCTTTTGGCTGGTTTGCAGGTGGGACCCTCTGCCTTGTCTCTATTTGGCACAGCTCCACTCGACCTGGTATGCCATCTGCCATGATGGGTTTGTTTCGAAAATACCTGCTCATGCCCCAGGCCCAGCCTCCGATGCCTCATCCCCAGCGCCGGGGGCTAAAGAGGAGGAAGAAGGCTGATAAGGTTCTACCTCAATTCAGGAGCTGAGGATTCAGGAGCTGGTCCCAGAATCTCAGGCGTACATAGATCTCTAGGCTTTTGAGCGGAATCTTGGCTAGACCATCGCACGCAATCAGATGGAGATCAAGGAGACCATCAAAAAAGCCTCTGACAGCAAAAGCAAAAGCTTTGGATCTATATATCCAACACATTCAGTCCCAGCAAGGTAGAAGGTGACAGTGCAGGAACTATAGGGGCCTCAAGGGGAACCCCATCAGTGGACAAGCTGGGTTCCTCAGAACTCCAAGTGGAGGAAAAACTACTAGATGATCCAAGCAAACAGAAGAGGAAGTTTTCTTCATTCTCTAAGAGCCTCCTCAGTGAGCTGGACAAGGAAATGTATGAGTCTGACAACCATCTGGTAGAGTGGCATCGGATGCCTACCATCCAGATGACAGATGGCTTCCAGGTGAAACAACCCGGACACCTCAATGTTGAGTGCACCCTCCTGCTCATGCCAGATCATCGGTCTCCTCAGTCCAAATTGGACCCCTAATTGGCAAGGCTATTGGGAGTATACACCCAGGCAAGGGCTGCCATCGTGCAAGCCCTGTGGCTATACATCAAACACAACCAGCTGCAAGAAGGGCATGAGCACAAGTACATGAATTGCAACCGTTACTTTTGCCAGATCTTCAGTTGTAGTCACCTTCAATTCTCTGAGATTCCCATGAAGCTGGCTGGGTTGCTGCAGCATCCAGAACCCATTGTCATCAACCATGTCATAAGAGTGGACTCTACTGATGAGAAGACTGCCTGTTACGATATTGATGTGGAGGTGAATGACCTACTGAAGGCCCAGATGAGCAATTTTCCGGCCTCTACCACCAATCAGCAGGAGATTGCCTCTCTTGATGTCAAAATCCATGAGACCTCTGAGTCCATAAACCAGCTGAAAACCCAGAGGGATTTCATGCTTAGCTTTAGCACTGACCCCCAGGACTTCATCCAGGAATGGTTACATTCACTGAGACCTCAAGTTCATCACTGATGTGCTTGGAAATCCTGAGAAAGAAAGACGAGCTGCTTTCTACAACCAGCCCTGGGCCCAAGAAGCAGTGGGGAGGCACATCTTTGCCAAGGTGCAGCAGCAAAGGCAGGAACTGGAACAAATGCTGGCAATTCACCTGACCTTACTGCTATCTTTTCCTTTCTTTCCAGCCCTAGAGCCATCCCTTCCTCAGCCTAGAAGGGAATGGATCACCCTCTGGGTGGGGCCGCAGACTCGTAGGATAAGGAAGGGTGGAGGGTGTCTCTTGTTACCCTCTACCCACCAGCTTTAGTTTCATAAATGTAGTGGTAGGTTTCCTTGTTGCTTGGTTTCCCAAAGCCTTATTACTTACCTTCTGCATTGACTTTAATTGGGTTCAAAACAGATGCCTCCCTGCCTCCTGCAGGGAGGCCCAAGTAGGACTGCTGGAAGCTGTGCTTTGACTATAACAGAAATTTCAGAACCAAAAGCTACTGGGTTTGCATGTTTACAGGCTCCCCCTTGGGGTGAGTGTCAGAGCTGGTTCTGGGGAGCTGGGCCAGGAAACAGAGCCCAGCCTGACTCTTCCTAGCCTTCCTAAACCAAAGTTTTTTGCCATTCTACAACTCCAGTCTTGCTGCTCTTTTTTCTCTTCCCTTTGGGTAGTTGCACTATTTGGGGAGCAGCTTTTTCTATGTGGGAACCACTTTTTTTGTACAGGGGTAAGTTGGAGTTGTTCAGGGAGCCGTATTTTGTGCCTCCTCCCTTATTTTCTTTCTTCAATCTATGTAAGCAGTTCCAGCCACCATCATCTCCCCGGGGTCCTAGAAAGGGCTGCCAACCCAGTTTTTGGGCCCAGGGAGGTAACGCCTTCTCCAGGGAGGGGACGCTTTAGTTCTCTAGCATGGCTTGAGGTGTGGGTGTGTGCACAATGGAGAGCAGGTAAGGTGAAGAGGGGTGGTTGGGAGGACTGTTTTTCCCTCTGGAGCTTGGTAAGGAGGGTGGGCTTAGGGTTTGGCAAGAGCCACTTCTGGCAGGTTTGGAAATTTCCAAATGAATCCTTTTGTTTATTGTTAAAAGAAAGAAAGAATAGAAAGAAAAAATACATAAATGGACCTTCTCAAAATTAAAACATTTTTGCACCTCAAAGGGCTTTGTCAAAAGGGTGAAAAGGCAGCCAACTCAATGGGAGAAAATATTTAGAAATCACATATGTGATAAGGTTTAATATCCATAATATATAAAGAAATACTATAATGCAACAATAAAAAGACAAACTACTCAACTGAAAAATGAACAAAAGACTTGAACAGACATTTGTGCAAAGAAGAAATACAAATGGTGAAAAAAACACGTGAAAAAAATGTTCAACATCAAGCGATTAGGGAAATATAAATCAAACCTATAATGAGATATCATTTCATACCTATTAGAAAGACCATTATTTTAAAAAAACAGAGAACTACAAGTGTTGTAGAGGATGTGGAGAGATAGGAACACTTATTTACTGTTAGTGGGAATGTACAATGGCACAGCCACTGTGAAGGACTATTTGGCAGTCCCTAAGAAGTTGAAGATAGACTTGCCATGTGACCCGGCAATACCACTACTAGGTATATACCCAGAAGAACTGAGAACAGTGGCATGAATAGACATCTGCATGCTGATGTTCATAGTGGAATTATTCACAGCTGCAAAAAGATGGAAACAACCCAGGTTTCCATCAACCAATGAACAGATAAACAAACTGTGGTGTATATACACGATGGAATATTATGCAGTGGAAAGAAGAAACGAAGTCGTGAAGCATATGACTACATGGATGAACCTGGAAGACATTATGTTGAGTGAAACAATCCAGACACCAAAGGACAAATACTGTATGAATGCACTTTATGAGCTAAATATATTGTGTAAATTCATAGAATTAATAATTAGAATATAGGTCACCAGAAAATAGAATGAGGGTAGAGAATGGAAAGCTGAGGGTAAATCTGTGCAGAATTGATTAAAATGTTGTTTGTTAATCTTTGGAAATGAATAGAAAAGGTGAAAGCACATCATAGTGTTTATAACTAGCAGTGCTATTATATGGGTATGGCAGTGGTTGAAAGGAAAAGTCTAAGGTAAGGTATATTAATAGAAGGAAAGCTAAAAAAAATGTAAAATGGGACTGTATAGCAAAGTGAAACCTCATGTGAAATATACATGAGCAAAATGCAGAACTGTGTTCTGAGAACACTTTATTTACAAATACATGTGGTGGGAAAAAAGTTCCAGGAAGATGCCATTGGGTTAGGCAGGCAGGGCTCAACTATCCCACAAAAACATTGGGTAAAGGTCCAAAAGCTGTCTGAGGAGCCTACTTTGGGAGTGATCAGACCAGGACAGTACTCCACAACTCCCAGGAAGGCAAGAGACAAAGAGACAAAGAACCCGAATCAACAAACGTGAGTTACCAAACCCTCACAGTGGCCAGGAAGGGATCCTTTCCCCCATCCCCAAGATATTAAGCTGGGTAAAACCCCTGACTCACTGTGGTCAACTTACTGTGGGAACAGATAACTTTCTCCCTGTCAGCTGTTACAAGGAAAAAGGGAGGAGTAGTCAGGGGGCTTCTCTTTAGTGAATTTAGCCAGCAAAGCCGGCTTTGAATCTTGGCTCTGGCCAGATCAAAACACAAGACCAAAACACAGGAAACACTACCATGGAAAGGTGAGCTGACAAGTACCATCTGCTGGCTGGACAGGAAATTGAATGGAGAAAAACCGCTTTTAGGTGTCTCTGTTCTCTAACTCCTAAGAGAAAATCTGTGCTCCATTAGTGAGTCCCTAGCCTCGTTTTGATAACTTAAGCTGGGAAATTTGAAAAAGACTTAGAATAAGTTGAGCAAAATCTCAAAGAAGAGCTGTGGGAAAAAAAAAAAACACAATAGGCAAGAGAGAGAAATTATCCATCAGAGTAAATTCACCACCATAATCAGATGCCTAGCCATCAGCAAATAATTCCAAGGCATAATAGGAAACAGAAAGAAATGACCCAGCCAAAGGAACAAACCAAATATCCTGAGGTGTTTCAGGACTTAAGACAATTAATCAATGATAATAACACAAACCTCCTAAATCAATTCAAAGAACTGAAAGAAAAAATAAGTAAAGAGATAAAGGATATTAAGAAGACACTGGGTAAGTATAAAGAACAATTTGAAAGCCTGCAAAGAAAAGTAACAGAGGTTATGGGAATGAAAGACATTATGGATGAGATTAAAAATACATTAGAGGGAATTTCAGCAGAGTTGCAACACCTACTCTCCAGTTCATTGGACTCACCCAAGACAACTAACAAAAGGATGGTTATGGACAACACCTATTCCAAAAAAAACAGAAAGTATCTAAAACTGCAAGCAAGACTGTTCCACCCATTTGCCCCATGGAATCTAAGCCCCCTCTAAATAAGAAACAGAGTGGACATCACCATCCTAAAATCCTCAAGACTGAGGAATGAACAAACATAAGGGGAGAATGCAACTATGGACTGAAATAGACTCATTATTATTCTAGCAATGGAAGAACTTGTAGCATTGATATAAAGGAAGTGGCCACAGGGGTTCTGAGGGGAGGGAGAGGGAAGAATTGGTTCTACCTGGGGCATTTTGTGGACATTGAAATTGTCCTACATGACATAGCAATGACAGATACAGGCCATTATACAGTCTGTGAAAACCTATAAAAATGTGCAGTGCAAAGTATAAACTATAATATAAACTATAGACCATGGTTAGTAACAGTACTTCAGTATGTGTTTATCAACTATAACAAATGAACCACACTAATGAAAGATGTTGTTAATGGGGAAAAGTGTGGAAGGGGTGGGGGAGGGGTATATAGAAATCCTCCTATATTTTAGATTATGTATATTTACGTAATCTAAAGTTTCTTTCAAGATAAAATTAAAAAAAAAAACACATTAGAGGCACATAAGAGCATATTTGAATTGCTTGGAGACAGAATTAGTGGTTTTGAAGACAGAGCATTCAAACTGGAAAAGACTGGAGAATGGAAAGAGAAAAGAATGGAAAAAATGGAACAGATTGCCAGAGAATTGAATGACAATGCAAAACATACAAGCATGTGCATTATCCACGTCCCAGAAGAAGAGAATGGAAAAGGGACAGAAAGAATATTTGAGGAAATAATGACTGAAAATTTGCCAACCCTTATGAAAGACATAAATATCAATATCCAAGAAGGACAACACACCCCAAACAGAATAAATCTGAATAGACTCACCCTGAGACACCTACTATTCAGAATGACAAACATCAGAGTTAAAGAGAGGATTCCAAAAGCAGCAAGAGAAAAGCAAAGCATCACATACAAGGGAACCTCAAGAAGATTAAGTGCCAACCTCTCATTAGAAACCATGGAGGTGAGAATAAAGTGGTATGATGTATTTAAGGTACTGAAAGAGAAAAACTGCCAGCCAAGAATTCTGTATCTGGCAGAACTGTCCTTCAAAAATGAGGGTGAGTTCAGGGTCTTCACAGACAAATAAAAACTGATAGAGAATATTACCAAAAGACCAGATTTGCAAGAAATACTAAAGGGAGTGCTGTTGCCTGAAAGGACAAAACAAGGGCATGAGACTTGAAGAAGAGTGTAGAAATGAAGGTTATTAAGAAGGGTAAATTAAAGGGTTTAAAAGACAGACAATAGTAAGGTATGACAACAGAAAGCCAAAGGATGAAAAGGATGGAGTAATACATTTACAGTGATAACGTTGAATGTTAATGGCTTGAACTTCCCAATCAAAAGACATAGACTGATAGAATGGATAAAAAATATGAGCCATCTATATGTTGTCTAGTGACTCATCTCAGATGTACGACACAACCAGGTTAAAAGTGAAAGGTTGGAAAAAGATATTCCATGCAAATAGTAATCAAAAAAGAACTAGAATAGCGACACTAATATCAGACAAAATAGATTTTAAATGCAAAACTTTTATAAGGGTTGATGAAGGTCATTTTACATTAATAAAATGGGCAACTCACCAAGAAAAAATAATTAAACAAAATATTTATGCACCTAACCTGAGTGCCCCAAGATACACGAGGCACACACTGGCAAAACTGAAGGGAGAAATAGATGTCTCTACAATAATAGTTAGAAACTTGAATATACCACTTTCCGTATTGGATAGAATATCAGACAGAGGATAAATAAATAAGTAGATGGCTTGAGTAATATGATAAATGAATTAGACCTGACAGATATCTCTAGAGCACTGTACCCCAGAACAGCAGGATATACATTCTTTTCAAGTGCTTATGGATCCTTCTCCAGTATAGACCATATATTGGGTCACAGCACAAGTCTCAATAAATTCAAAAAGATTGAAGTTATACAAAACACTTTCTCTGATCATAACAGAATGAAACTGGATATCAATAATGCATGTTAAAAGGGAAAATTCATAAATATATGGAGATAAAACAACACACTTTTAAATAATCAGTAGGTCAAAGAAAGAAATTACAAGAGAATTCAGCAAATATCTTGAGATGAATAAAATGAGAACACAACATATCAAAACCTATGGGACACCCCAAAGGCAATGCTGAGGGGGGAATTTATAACACTTAATGCTTACATTAAAAGAAGAAAGACCTAAAATTGAGGATCTAATTGCACAACTGGAGGAACTAGTAAAAGAACAGCAAACAAATGCCAAACCAAACCAAAGGAAAGAAATAGTAAAGATCAGAGTCAAAATAAATGAAATCAAGAACATCTAAACAATAGAGAGAATTAACAAAACAAAAAGTTGGTTCTTTGAGAAGATTAACAAAACTGACAAACCCTTAGCTAGACTGACAGAGAAAGAGAGAAGATGCAAATAAATAAAATCAGAAATGAGAGCGAGTCATTACCACTGACCCCACAGAAATAAGAGAGATCATAAGAAGATACTATGGACAACTGTATCCTGAAATGGAGACACCCTCAGGGTGAACATGGAAGTCACTCCTTGAAGAAGAAAGGGTCTCCATTTGTCTCAAGCCTGAATGGATGGAGGGCCACACCTCTAAACTCTTGACTCAGTAACAACTATTTCATGAATCAGAAATATCATTTTATTGAATTTATGCCATTATTCATTAAGGAACTGTATTCTCTAAGTCTAGATAAGGCATGAACTAGGAGAGAAACAATAAATATATTTCAATTTTAAGAGGACCTTCATCTGTATAAAGAGTTTTGGGCTTCCTTTCAACTCCTTTGAACAAGCTCACAACTCATTGTTCATTCTCATAATGTAGAAAAACATTCTGAGGTCAGTAAAATACCCTGAGTTTCTAGGAGTCAAGCTTGCTTCTGAATTCTCTAATTAGTACAAGAACCCAGGGAGGCCACGGCAATTGAGAAGGTGTATTAGTCAGTCAAAGGGGTGCTGATGCAAAGTACCAAAAATCTGTTGGGTTTTATAAAAGATATTTATTTGGGATAGAAGCTTACAGCTACCAGGCCATAAAGAGTCCAACTCAAGGTACCATAAGAAGTATTTTCTCACCCAAAGTCATTTGCCACATGTTGAGCAAGATGGCAGGTGATGTCTGTGAGGGTTCAGCCTTCCTCTTCCTCTTAAGGCTCCATGGTCCCAGCTTCTTCCAATCTCCATTGTAGGCTGGCATAAGTCTCGCCTCTCAGGGCTCATTTCTCTCCAGGTTCAGCCACAGCTATATGCTATCAGGTTCATTCTCTTTCCCAGGGCCTCTGCTGTGTCTATGAAGCTGTCTCTATTCCTCTGTGCTCTTCTCCTGTGTATTTACTTCCTGGGGCTCCAGCATCAAAACTCAAACTCTCTCCTCTGCTGTGTCATTTTCTTTGTGACACTCGATGTCCTACTGACATAGCCAAATCAAAGCCTAAATCATGATTTAATTAAGTAAAAGTGAAACTTCTGAAACTAATACAATCTAATATGCCCAGAAACACAGGCCAGTTTACAAACATAATCCAATATCTATTTTTGGAATTTATAAACAATATCAAACTGCTACAGAGGGGTTCTGGCATTGTTAGCAAATTATTTACTTACCTCTGTTATTACGGCAGATAGGTCATAAAAGGATCTGATCTCACAAATTTAAATATTACTTTAATAAGAAAGCAAACAACAAAACAAGAAAATGATAACAACAACCATAATTCCAGTATAGGGGATCCTGTAAACCATCAGACTTTTAATCAATTTTAATCCAACACTGCCAGAAATATGAGAAAAATCAAAGAAGACACAATATAAGTTTACAACTTATGCCTGCAGAGAATTGATAATCCAGTTGAAGATTCAAGGTTCTCATACATGAAACAGTCCAAAAAGTGGTTAGAATACATGATGTGGGAATTCAAGGAAGATACATATGTGGGTATAGGCTAACTTAGAAAGGTTTCATGAAGGAAAAAGCTGTCCTGCAGGAAAAGAATTTGAGGTTTAAATAAGGGCAAAAATGGAAGGCATGATGGAGAGAAAGTGGACCCACATATAGCACCTCAGCAGGAACTTTCAAAAGTGGCATCAGGATTTCTTGCAGGTTCTAGAGGAACTGACCCCCAACCCTTTATCCTCTACTAGTGTATCTCTCTCTGGGCTATGCCTTAGCAGAAAGGAAAGGTTTCACAAACAAAAATCCAGGAATCAAGTCCCATTTTCACTACATTTTAGTCATGTGACCTTGAACAAATCCCCCTGTGCCCCAGTGTTCTTATGATACTGGGATAGCAAGGCCAAGGCTGCCTGTATTACATGGCTCTTTAAAAATATGAATGACTTGGAAATAAAATATTTCCAAAATATTTGGAACATAAAATAACATAAAATAACTTGGAAGTATGGACAGAGCTACACAAATGTAAATCATTATTGTTACCATTCACTCTATCTCCTGCTCTTTGCAAAAACAAAGGTGAGAACCCCAGCATAGACTACTTCTATTATCTTCATGGCTGCATAGCTGTATATGCTAGATAAACCTTGACTCCTGCCTAAATTTAGGTTTGTACTGTAAACATAGAGCACCAACCATGGTTATCCAGCTCATTTATATAGTCATATGATTTTGGGGGACAATTCACAGACTTTCTGGCTGAACACTATCTCTTTACTGAATGTTTCTATGGCAACTCTAGGAACATTCCACACTCACCCACTTTTCATTCCCTTTCACTGTAACATCTATTTAACAGCAAGAGACAGAAAGTTTAATAAAGTAGAAGCGTTTTAATAAATTGAGGTATAATTTAAATAGAAGTTTGTGGCATTATTGAAAGCCCAGAGTTCTCTATATGTTGCAATAGACTCATAACTCTTTCCTCAAAGGGGAATGGAGGAAAACAGAATTTTTTCTCAAAATTCCTTTTCAGAATATTGAGAAAACATTGCCTCACAAATCCTCTACCACATTTGGATGAAAACAAATCCCTTACCAACATTTAGTTCACCTTACTCTCCCAGAGGAGAAAAATGCATATTCTTAGTTCTCATTTCCCACACACATGTCATCCGGACTATCCCATGCTCCTGCCTGCTTTTGTGCATAGCATAAGGACTCCCAGAGCATCAAGGAAGACCTGGTGTACAATTCAGAAAGACCTATGCCTGGATTCCAGATGAGAGGCTGACTGTGTTGAGTTGAGACTGAACTATCAGAGAACAGTCCACCACAGCTCCTGCTGAAATTGGAGCTGGATTTAGGGGCTGTCGTACAAGCACCAGAGGTGTCTGCTACCCCCTAATTCAAGGATATTTTCCAACTTACTCAAATAACTACTGGTTCAGCCTTGTGACTTGCACACCCATATCCCACATGAACGTGACCTTAATTACAGTTATAGAGCAATACTATAACAATACACACAATTGATTCAGCAGTAACTTCTCTTGGAGCAATGATCACAAGCAATGTGTGGGATCTGGGGCTAAATTGCCTGGGTCCAAATCCTACTTTCATCACTTACCAGTGATGTTCAAGTCACTTAGACTCAACATGTTTCAGTTCCCTCATTCAATACAGTGAATATTAATAGAACCAACTTCATAATTTGATGTAAGATTAAATGAGATAATACAGGAAACACGTAGAAGAGTACCTGGACATAGTAACTACCCAAATGACAGCTATTGTTATAAAGGAACTGATAGAATTTCATCGAATACTCTGCAGTTACTAATATGTCAGTTTCCTTCTCTCATAGCAGTAGGAGGTGAGTGCATTAAAAGCACTCCACATCTTCCCATTCATGATTTTAATAGGCTAAGAAAAATGTAAAACAAAATAACTACAATTCCAGAAAACAAACATCATGGTGACAGGAAATGTCACCACCAAAAGCCCTACATTTTTTTGCTCCTTTGTCTCAGAATAATGAAAAGCATTTAGACATTCCTCTCTCACACAAACTAGAGCTAAAGAGAAAGATTTTAAAGTCTCACATTTCTACTTTGTAAAAATCCTTTACTCAAAGGAATAACAGCTGGTTAGAAAAACAACCAGCATAAGAGCTGATTAGCTTCTGGTCTCCCTAGAAACAGTGTGTCATATTCTGACCACTTTAATCATCTGGTTCTCTTAGGATAAGGAAAGGAGCAAGGAGATAAAACCCTAAAACAAATTTTTCAAATGTAGCCATTTGTGGAATTGATGATAACAAGCCAGCAAGCCTATAATTAAGTGATATTCATTAGAATTATTTTTCCAGTAAAGATAATAAGTTAATATTGATCAAATAGAGCTTGGTCAAAACTACTTTTTGCCCTTTATAACAACACATGTGCAAGATGGCACCGTGGGGATTGGGTAGAATGTTCAACCAAGCCACAAATGGTAATAAGGAGTGAAACTTGTGACATTTTTCTCCTTGCCTTCGGCCTTTCCTTGATTTCTAAGAAAAATACTGAACATTTTTTGAATGATCAGATCAGCACATCTTAAATTGAAGTCCACAGAGCTCCTGCATCAGAATCCCTTGAGGCATTATGAAAAAGCAGATTCCTGAAGCCATCATCAGGGATTCTAGGAAATGAAACCTAGAATGGAGCCCAGGAAGGTGTGTTTAACAGTCAGCTCCAGGGGGTTCTTGTGCACCTTCCAGTTTGAAAACCTCTTGTTACTGGAAAATCTAACTTTAGCTAACTTTCTTCTATCCTGCTATTTGTGTTGGCAATCAAAAGATCACTTATAAATGTGACAGAGCCCACTTTTCTACAGATGACCTACAGAGGTAATCTATATTTGAAAGAAAAAAATATAAGGAAGTATTCATAACCACTTAATTGAAAAGGATCAAAAATCTATTTTGTATAAAGTAGCTGTAAATTAACAATGAAAGGTGTAAACTTTGCCTTGACTAACGTTCATTTAATTCTCTATATTGCCTTACCAATTATAATAAATGTCCATTCTAATTAGTGTAAAGAGTATCTTTTACATTTTATACAACAGAACTCTTACGTTAAAAGACTAAAATCTAATGCTATAAATTACTACTTTATTTCACAACTCATGAAAAGTTTTACAAGTCTATTTGGAACCTATCCAATTTTATTCATGCATTAACATATTCAAATATTTACAAAGTATCTGCAATGTGCCAGGAAGTGTTCTTTATGTATGGAGTTACCGTAAGAGAGTGGATGTTGCTCAAGTGGTTGAGCACCTGCTTCCCATGTACAATGTCCCAGGTTCAATCCCTGGTACCTCCTAATATGAATTAAAAAAAAAATTTTTTTTTTAAAACCTTGCCATCATAGAGCTTATATTCTAAGAGAGAAGATGGACACTAAATAAATAATTAAGTAAAATAATTGGTAAAATACAAAATATTTAGTAATATGCCAGTTGGTGAAAGTGCTATAGAAAAATATAGAGGAAGGAGTGTGGTGGTTACGGTTTTAAATAAGTGGTAAGGGAACACCTCAATAAGAAGATGAATAAAAACTTCAAGATAATGAGGGAGCAAGTCTTGCAAATATTTGGGGAAAGAATGTTCAAAGCAGAGAAAAGCCCCAAGGTAGAAGCATACTTGGCCTGTCAGAGAAACACCCCAGTTATAGTGTGGATGGAAGGGAAGGAATGGGGGAGAGAGTAGTAGAAGATGATGTCAGACATAACTATCCGGGCATTTGACTTTTATTCCAAATGAGATGAGAAGCAGCCATGGAAGATTTTGAACAAAGAAATTACATGATCTGGCTTCAGTTTAAAAAGGATTCTTCTGGTTCCTAAATTGAAAATAAACTGGAGGAGAGAGAAAGAAAGAAAAAGGGAAACAAGGTATTCAATACTTTAGGAATGAAATGAGGATGTATCAGACTAGACTGACAGTCATGGTGATAGTGAGAAATGGTAGGATTATGGAAATATTAAGAAGGCAAAAATATTTGCAGATTAATCAGATGTGGGATCAAGAAAGAAAAGAGTCATGGGTTTCTGGTTTCACCTGAGAAATTAGAAAGATAGAATTACTTTTTGCTATATGTGGAAGACTATGAGAAAAGCAGATTTTTGGACAAGTTAAGATTAAAAAGTGTATTAGACAACCGTGTAGCAATGTCAAATAGACAGATGGATCTATGAATCTGAAGTTCAGGAGAGAGATCTGAGCAAGAGGTATAAATTTGGGAATCATCAAGCTGGATGATTTTAACTAAGTAGTGATGTAAATAGAATAGAGAAATTAAAAGTCTTAGTATTAGGACACTTCAAAGTTTAAAGGTCAGAGAGGTGAGTAGGACTGAGAAAGAGTGGCCAATGAGGTAGGAGGACAAAGTAGTATAGTGTCCTAAAAGCCAAGCAAGCAACATATTTCAAAGAGGTGGGTGAAACCAACCCTGTCAAATATTTGGAGGCCAGTAAAATAAGGACTGAGAATTAACCATTAGATTTGGCAACGAGGTGGTCAATGATGATCTTCACTCGAGAACTTGAGTAGAATCAAAATCCTTATGATGTTGCTTTCAAGAAAGAATTGGACAGATTCAATGCAATCCCAATAAATTATATTTAGTATCCCAATCCATGACCATGGAATGTCCTCCCATTTATTTAAGTCTTCAATTTCTTTTATCAGTATTTTGTAGTTTTGTGAATAGAGGTGCTTTATGTCCTCATTTAAGTTTATGCCCAAATAAAATTAATTATTTTAGTCGCTAAAAAAAAAAAAAAAAAAAAAAGAAAGAATTGGAGAAAACCGGTAGAGAAAAGTCATTTCAAGACCTTCTCTCTAAAGAAGAAGCAAGAAGGGGCAGGAATGAAGAGAATGTGAGGTCAAGAAAAATGAACTTTTTTTTTTCTTTTTCTTTTTCTTTTACTTCTTCCTCTTCTTCTGTTTCTGCTTCTCCTCCTCCTCCTCCATCTCCTCCTCAGGTTCCTCCTCCTTCTCCTCCTCTTCCTCCTCCTCCTCCTCTCCTTCTCCTTCTTTCTCCTTCTTATCCTTCTTCTTCTTCTCCTTCTTCTTCTTCTTTTTCTTTAGGTAGGAGAATTTAAAGAATGTATGCTGAGGGAATGCTCAAGAAGTAAAGGTCATGTTGTTGTTGTTGTCGTTGTTTTTATGAAGGCTTGAAGGGAGAACTCCTGGGTTCCTGGGGCAAAGCCCTGGAATAGATGAAAGGAGATGGTATCTGGTAGTTAAGGTTCCATTAGTATTAGTCCCAGAATTTTTTTTCCTGTAGCAGCAAATTTTTATCTATAATGTCAGGAAAGAAAGCAGATGTATATAGCTGTGTAGAAGAGGTGGTGGCAATTTCTGGAAGTCCTCTTCTGTTTAATTTTTTACCCTGTGAAATAGTAAATATGATCATAAATAAGAGGGGGGATGGTGAAAAGGTTTTAGGGGCTTTAGGAGGGACAAGAGTGAAAGCTATGTCCTGGCCTAGGAGACTGAAGCATTGACTGAACTTGGAAGATGTTCATCAACATAAGGGGTCATCTTGGTAGAAGTCATGAATATAAGGTGAGACTAGCCAGCACTGTGTGGTAGGCTGAATTATGTACACCGAAAAACACATGTTCTTAATCTTAACCCAAGTTCCCGTGAGTGTGAACCTATAGTAAATAGGACATTTTGAAGGTGTTATTTTTGGTTCAGGTGTGATGACTCAAACCAGAGAGGACCTTAATCCAAATTACTGCAGCCCTTATAAAGAGAACAGAAGTCACAGAAGCCAGATAGGAGGCAGAAATTACAGGCCAAGGAAACCTGAGGATTGTTGGCCATCAGCACCAGAATGCTATAGACTGAGAGAAAGAAAGCCTTGCTTGTATCTTGATTTTGGGACTTCTTTTAGCCTCAAAATGATGAATCAATGAACTGCTATTGTTTAAGCCAACCCATTTTGTGGTATTTGTCATAGCAGCCTAGCAAACTAAGACAGTGGCCTAAATGCCCAGGAAAAAGTATAATTAAGAGTCAAATTTAGGAAAACGAATGTAGCTCAAGTGGTTGTGTACCTGCTTCCATGTACAAGGTCCTGGGTTAGATCGCTAGTACCTCCTAAGATCAAAACAAACAAGTGAAAAAAAACAACTGTCATTGGGGAGCGGATGTAGCTCAATGGTTGAGTGCCTGCTTCCCATGTACTAGGCCCTGGGTTCAATCCATGGTACCTCCTAAAAAGAAAATGAATCAAATTTAAAAATCTGGATTTTAGCCAATGTAACAATTTATTTAAGAAACTACTCTTAATCTTATCAGAAAACCGTTTGCCTATTTCTCATTCTCCCTTGGAAGTGCTGAGTCTTGGCTATGACCCTCCTGGTAAAGAGGAATTTTTGAGAGTAGATTACTGGATCTATTGGTTTTCACTTTATAAGAAAGGTTTTATATGTTAACAATGCCTCATTCTTTCCAATCCCCATTTTCTACTCTCTGGCATAAAAATCTCTGTGGCATTATTTAGGCTGACATATTTTCCAAGTTTACTCTTACAAAATTTACAAAATTTCACAAAGCAAAAATAATTTTAGTTCAACAACATGTGGTATATTACATATCATTTATTGATGGCAAGAGAGATACTACTCAAATTAACCCAGAGAAGATTTTACAACTCACGAATTAAAAATATTTTATCTGAACCATGGGAATTCCTACAGTCAGTTCATTTCTGAGTTCTTCACATTTCATGAATTTTCATTTATTGCTAACTAATTAACACCCTGCTTCATATCTTGATACATTTCACATTCATCCATTGGTTTCTGGGCAGTGAATCAAGTAATCTATGAGAAAGAGGCATTTAGAAAAAAAATGAGATTTATAACTGCATTATGAGTTCATAAACACCACCTGCCATCATCAGGTATCACTGTTTCTCCCTCATCTTTTCTAAAGTTATGTATCAGATGCCTGTTACTATATTTTCTGAAATTTCAGAGTACCTTAAGTTGTTTAGAGGGGGAAAGGACATTGTATCAATGCCCATTTTATGGTTCTTAAATATATATATATGTTTTTCACTTTAAGATATGTTACAAATTTATATTCAAGTATATATATTTCTCTGTGGCATATTTTGGCCACACGTATGAGTTATCAGAAAATGGGTGCTTGTTGTCAGAGTCCTAATTATAACATTGTCCTATAGGAAAGTAGAATTCACGTGGGCACTCTGTTTTATGAGGCCATTTCAGGGACTAACTCCTTTGTTGATCCTTTGATTGACTGACAAATTGATTAAGCAGCTGGCCTATGTGCTATAACAGTAAATAAATATTTCCAAGCATATGATATTTTCATAAGAAATATTATTTTCATAAATTGAAAGTTTAAAATCCCTCCCAGATCCATTCAACAATTCATATATCATTGACTTTCCATCACTGCTCATCCATAGATGCTGTATGTAATTTTAAAAGAAATTATTAGAGGAGTTGTAATTTTACAGAAATATCATGCAGAAAGTACAGAGATCCCATATAACCACTATTTCATACACACAGTTTTTCCTATTTTTAAAATTTTGCATTAGTGTGCTACTTTTGTGACAATTGATGACACAATATTATTTTAATTATCCTATTAACTTTAGCTCACTGTTTAGAGTTCATTCTTTGTGTTGCACAGTTCTATGGGTTTCTCTGTGTGTTAATTTATATACGACCTAAAATTTCCTTTTCCCTCTTTTCAAATATACAATTCGGTGGTGTTAATTACATATACAAAGTTGTGCCTCCATCACTATCAACCATTGCAAAAAATTTCCATCACCCCAACAGATATTCATATTAATTAAATATTATTTCCCCATTCCCCTCACTGATGCAGCCCTGGCAAACTGTATTCTAGTTTCTGAATTTATGAATATGAATATTCTGCTTATTTCTTATAAGTGAGATCATATAGTATTTGTCCTTTTGCCTCGTTTATTTCAGTCAGTATGATGTCTTTAAGGTTCATCCATGTTTTAGCATGTATTATAACTTCATTCCTTTTATGGCCAATAACGTTTATACACACACACACACCACATTTTGTTTATACATTTTTCTGTTGATGGATATTTAGGTTACTTCCACCTTTTGGAAACTGTAATTAATGCCCCTATAAACATCAGTGTGCAAATATCTGTTCAAGTCCCTGCTTTCAAGTCTTTGGGGTATACGTTTAGAAGTGGATTGTCAGATCATATAGTAATTCTATTCTTAACTTTATGAGGAACTGCCAAACTCTTTACCACAGTGGCTGCACTATTTTAAATTCCCACCAACAAAATGCAAGAATTGCTATGTCCCCACATCCCTTCCAAAACATGTTATTTCCATTTTTTAATACTAGCTGTGGTGGTTTCAATCTGTTTGTACCAAAAAAAAAAAAAAAAAATCATGTTGTTTTTTTTTTAATCCATTTCTGTGGGTGTGAATCCATTGTAAGTTGGACCTTTCAATGAGGCTACTTGAGTTAAGGTGTTACCTCAATCAGGATGGATCTTAATCTTATAACTGGAGTCATTTATAAGTGCTGTGAAATTCAGACAGTGAGAAAGAAAACTATGGAAGCAAGACGCCAAAATTCAACAGAACCCAGAAGAGAAAGGAGAGACCAAGAAACACCATCAGGTGCCTTGCTATGTGACAAGCTAAGTATTCCAGGTTCACTGGCGGCCAGCCCCAGAATGCTACAGTCTTCAAGGAGAAAGCATCACCTTGATGATGCCTAGATTAGTTCTTACTTTGGCTTCAAAACATAGGCAAATAAATTTCCATTGTTTACCCTGACCACTTTCATGGTATTTGCTTGAGCAGTCCAGCAAACTAAAACACTAGCCATTCTAATGGATGAGTAGGGTATCTTATTGTGGTCTTGATTTTCATTTTCTCATTGCATAATGACATTGAATATTTTTTCATGGATCTTTTGGTCATTTGTATATCTTCTTTGGATAAATGTCTATTCACAATTTTTTCCCCATTTTTTAATTGGGTTTTTTGTTTTCTTGTTGTTAAGTAGTAGGAGTTCTTTTTATTTTCTGGATATTAAACCCATATCAGATATTTGGTTTCCATATATTTTCTCCATTTTTGTAGGTTGCATTTTTACTTTCTTGATGAAGCCCTTTGGTGTCCAAAAGATTTTATTTTGATGGTGTCTCATTTATGTATTTTTTCTTTTGTTGTTCGTGCCTTTGGTATAAAGTCTAAGAAACCATTTCCTAACACAAGGTCTTGAAGAAGTTTCCTTATGTTTTCTTTTAGGAATTTTATAGTTTTAGTTCTTATATTTAGGTCTTTGAACCATTTTTATTTAATTTCCATATATGGTATGAGGTAGGGGTCCAATTTCATTGTGCTGCATATGGCTATCCAGTTCTCCCAGCATTATTTCTTGAAAAGACTATTATTTCCCCACTGAGTGAACGTGGCATCCTTGCCAAAGATCAGTTAGCTAAAGATATGAGGGCTTATTTCTGAGATCTCAATTTGATTCCATTGTTCTATACTATGCTGTTTAGATCTGGTATAAGTTTTTAAATTAGGACGTATGAGTCCCCCAACTTCATTCTTCTTTTTCAAGATGATTTTGGCTAATTGGGGCCCCTTACCCTTTCCTATAAATTTGATGATTGGCTTCCATTTCTGCAAAAAAAGCTGTTGGAATTTTAATTGAGATTGCCTTGACTCTATAATTCACTTTGGGGAAAATTGACATCTTAACAATATTTATTTTTAGACCTCCAATCCATGAACATGACATGCCCTCCAATTTATTTAGGTCTTCTTTTAGCAATGTTTTGTAGTTTTGCACATACAAGAACTTTACAACCTTGGTTAAATTTATTTCAAGGTATTTGAAAATTTTAGTTGCTATTGTAAATGGAATTTTTTTCTTGAGTTCCTCTTCTGTACATTACTAAAATTATTGACACTACTGATTTTTGGCTGTTGATTTTCTCCCTAACACTTTGCTGAATTTGTTTATTAGCTCTAGTAACTTTGTTTTGGAATTTTCAGGATTTTCTATACCTAAGATCATCTCATCTGAAAATAGGGAAAGTTTTACCCCTGCCATTTATTTCTTTTTCTTGCCTAATTACTCTGGCTAGAATTTCCAGTACACTGTTGAATAACAGTGGCATGGGTAGGCATTGTCTTATTCTTGATCTTAGAGGGAAGGATTTCAGTCTTTCACCATTGAGAATGATGTTACCTGTGGGTTTTTCATATATGCCCTTCATCATGTTGAGGAAGTTTCCTACTATACGTAGTTTTCTAAGTGTTTTTATCAAGAAGGAGTGCTGGGTTTTGTCAAATGCTTTTTCTGCATCAATTGAGATGTTCATATGTTTTTTCCCCATTTTTTTATTAATGTACTATATAACATTAATTGATTTTCTTATATTGATCAACCCCTGCATACTTGGGATAAACCCCATTTGATCATGGTCCATAATTATTTTAATATGCTATTACATTCAGTTTACTAGTGTATTTTTGAGGACTTTTGCATCTATATTATGAGGAATATAGGTCTGTAATTTGTGTGTGTGTATGTGTGTATCTTTCTCTGGCATTTGTATTAGGGTGATGCTGCCTTAAGAGAATGAGTAGGAAGTGTTCCCTCCTCATAAATATTTTGGAAGATTTTGAGCAATATTAGTGTTAATTCTTGGAATACTTGGTAAAATTCACCAGTGAAGCTATCTAATCATAAGCGTTTCTTTGTTGGGAGGTTTTTGATTACTGATTCAAACTCCTTACTTGTTATTTGTCTGTTGAGGTCTTATTTTTCTTCTTAAGTCAGTGTAGGTAGTTTGTTAGCTTCTAGTAATTTGTCTATTTATTCTAGGTTATCTAATTTGTCCATAGTATCCTTTTTATTTAAGTGGTATTGGTTTTAATATTCCCATTTTCATTCCTGATTTTAGTTTTTTGCATCTTTTCTTTTTTTCTCTGTCAGGTTACCCAAAGGTTTGTCATATTTATTGATCTTTTCAAAGCGCTAACTGATTTAGTTGATTTCCTTTATTTTTTCTCTTTTTAATGTAATTATGCTCTAATATTTATTTCCTTCCTTCTGCTTGTGTTGCATTTGATTTGCTCTTCTTTTTCTAGTTCCTTCAGATGTGAGGTTAGTGCTCTTATTTGTGATCTTTCTTCTTTTTTAATGTAAGCATTTGAAGCTATACATTTCCCTTTCAGCCCTGGCTTTTACTATGTCCCATAAGTTTTGAAATGTTATGTTTTCATTTGTCTGATGATATTTCCCAATTTCCTTTGTAATTTCTTCTTTGATCCATTATTGATTAATAATGTGTTGTTTTTCTTCTATATATTTGTAGATTTTTTTTTTTTTTGAAGTACAGGAGATTGAACCTAGGACCTCAAACATGAAAGGCAGGCACTCATACACTGAACTACATCCCCTCCCCTATTTGTGGATTTTGCAGCCAACCCTCTGTTACTGATTTCTACCTTCATTCCATTATCAGAGAAGATTGTAAAATTTCAATCTTTTTAAATTTGTTGAGAATGGTTTTGTGGTGTAATATGTGGTCTATCCTGAAGAATGAGCCATGTACACTTGAGAAGAATATGTATTCTGTTGCTTTTGGGTGCAGTGTTACACTTCATTTATATAGTATTGTTCAAGCTCTCTGTTTCCATATTGATCTTCTGTCTAGATGTTTCATCCATTGATTAAAGTGGTGTACTGAAGTCTCCAATATTATTGCAGAGGTGTTTATTTCTCTCTTCAGTTTTGTCAATTTTTGCCTCATGTACTTTGAAAGCACCGTGGTTTGGTGCAAATATGCTTACGGTTCTTATTTCTTATTGGAAGATTGACCCTTTTATTAATATATTAATTTTTAATATATTAATTTTAATAGCACACACAGTCTCTGTACCTATATCCTTCTGTTTCTTCTCTTTATGTTGTTTTTGTCACACATTACCTCTTTTTACTTTGTATGTCTACAATATAGAAATATGATTATTTCTTATTCAATTATATTCTAAATCTTATAGAAAAGAGAGTAGAGTTACACACTGGCAATACCATACTATCAGGTTTTGTATTTATCCACATAGTTACCTTTACTGGAGATATTCACTTCTTCATACTGCTTCAAACTACTATTTCCTGTCCTTTCCTTTCAACCTGAAGAACTCCCTTTAGCATTTCTTGTAGTTCTTTGAGGACTCTAGGTGTGAGAAAGTTAGTTTTTTTTAAATCCATGAATGCCTTAAACTTTCCCTCGTTTTTGAAGGAGAGTTTTCCCAGATAAAAAAATTTGGGCTGGAAATTTTTCTCTTTCAGTATCTTAAATATCTCGTATCACTGTCTTCCTGACTCCATGTGTTCAGATAATAAGTCAGATCTTAGTCATACATCCCTTGTATGTGATGAATAGTTTTCTCTTGCTGCTTTCAGAATTCTCTTTTCTTTAATGTTTTTTTTCTCAATTTTTATATTTTTATTTATAAATAAGCTTTAGATTACATAAATGTTACATCAAAAATATAGGGGAGGAAGTTCACCTGAGCATAAATATGAGGTATATAAAAGTGTTCAAATGTTCATGGGGCATTGTCACAGTGGGTGGAGAATAACTCAATAAATGAAAGAATACTGAATTCCTAACCTGGAGAGCTCTGCCACATTCTCTAAAGGAGCAGCAACAGTCCCCCAAGTGCAGGGGCAGTGACTGGCCAGGGAGGATGATCCACTGATGGGCCCTTGATATTGATGACTAGCCTTATGAGTCTTTGGTCTTAAAATTGAAACTTAGCCTACTATGTGGAGTGCCTAAAGGTTGCCTCCTGAGAACCTCCTTGTTGCTCAAATGTGGCCTCTCTCTGAGCCAAACTCAGCATGTGAATGCATTGCCTTCCTCCCAGCATAGGACATTGCTCCCGGGGATGAGTCTGCCTGGCACTGAGGGATTGCTACCAAGCACCAACTGGCAATGCAACTGGAAAAAGACCTTGGATGGAAGGGGGGAAAGGTAAAGACAAATGAGTTTATATGGCTAAGAGACTTCAAAATGAGTCGGGAGGTCATCCCAGAGGTAACGCTTACACACATCTCAGTAGGGTCTCGTAGTATTTCAAAGTGGGGCTCCTGAGGGTTCTGGAGCTACCCAAGTCCTATGTCAGGGCAGATAGCTCCGGAGTTTGGTGCCTTGCCAGTGAGCTTTACTTCGGAGTTTGTGCTCCTGAGAGTGACAGAGTTGGAATCAACTATGTCTTCCCTGCACATGGCTCATCTATTCAAACCTATACTTGGTGCTGGAGTTTGTAGGTATACGTCCAGAAATATGAGTCTTTGGGCTGTCCATGTGCCAACTGGGCCCGGAACCTTGGTGGAGCAGCATTTCCTACTCTACAGCTCATTGGACTCACCCGGGACAACTGGTGGAGAGATGATGATGGACAACAGCCATCCCAGGGAATGGAGAGAGTCTGCAGCTGCAGGCAGGATAATCCCATCAATATTTCCATTGGGATACACTCCCTCTCAATTGGTGGTAGAGTGGACATATCCATCCCAGACTCCTCAGGATGGGGGGAAGAACTATGGACTAGAGTGGACTTACTGGTATTCTACTATAGACATACTGTGAATCAAGCAATGGAAAAAATTACAACATTGAGGTGGAGGCAGTGGCCACTGGAGGCTCTGGGGGCAAGGAGAGGGAAAAGCAGTTGTAATACAGGGGCTTTTTCAGGACTTGGGAATTGTCCTGAGTGACATTGCATAGGCAGATATAGGCTATTTTATATCATCATATAACATGCAGAACTGTGTGGGAGAGAGTGTAGTCTACAATGTGAACTATGGTCCATGCTTAATGGCAAAGCCTCAGGATGTGTTTATCAACTGCAATTAATGTGCCACACTAATGAAGGATGTTTATATGGGTGGTTGTGGGAGGTTTGGGAGGTGGGGCATATGGGAACCCCTATATTTTTTGTGTAACATTTTTGTAATCTAAGTATCTTTAAAAAAAATTTTTTAATTAAATATATATATATATATATATATATATATATGTATATGTATGTAGGGGAGGGAGCAGATGTAGCTCAAGTAGTTGAGTGCCTGCTTCCCCTTATGAGGTCGTGGGTTTGATCCCTGGTACCTCCTAAAAACACAAACAAGCAAACAAATGAAAACCAACTTGGGGGAACTGGTGTAGCTCAGTGGTTGAGTACCAGCTGCCCACATATGAGGTCCCAGAGCTGGAACCTCAAAAAAATATAGAGAGAGAGAGGATCCCCATATAACCCACCCCTCCACCTCCTACACTTTCCCCCATTAACAATATCTTTCATTAGTGTGGTATATTTGTTACAACTAATGAACACATATAGAAGCATTGCTCATAACCATGGTCTATAGTTTACATTATAGTTTATACTTTGCGCTGCATAGTTTTATAGATTTTGACAAAATGTATAATGGTCTGTATCCATCATTGCAATGTCACACAGGACAATTCCAATGTCCCAAAAGTGTCTCATGTTACACCTATTCTTCCCTCTCTCTCCCCTCAGAACCTCTGGTGGCCACTGCCTTTATATCAGGATACAAGTTCTTCCATTGATAAAATAATAATGTCTGCTTTAGTCCATAGTTGCATTATCCCCTTATGTTTGTTTATTCCTCAATCTTGAGGACTTGGAGATGGTGATGCCCACTCTGTTCTGATTGAGAGGGGGCTTAGATCCCATGGGGAAAATGGATCGAACTGTCTTGCTTGCATTTGTAGATACTCTGTTTTTTGGGACAGCTGTTGTCCACCATCATCCTTTTGATAGATGTCCTATGTGAGTCCAATGAACTCGTGAGTAGGTGTTGTAACTGCTGAGATTCAGAGCTCAAATGGCATATGAACAGACCGAAGATTTAACTCACTGGGACATATATTTAATGAGTATAGTGCTAATTATAGGTTTAAATAAAAGGGGCAGAAGAGACCTGTTAGGGAAATTATAAATGAGTCTAACTCTGTTATTTTGGGGAGCATATATTCCAAGGAAAGGCCCACTGACAGGGTGCCGAATTCCTGAGATTGTCTGTTCTGCCTATAGGGTCTAGATGTCTCTAGAGCCCTTGGGGGTCCTGCTGTTTGAGGCCACTAAAGTATACAATGCAAAACGTAAACCACTGACCGTGGTTAGTAGCGATGCCTCAATATTTGTACATCAATTGTAACAAATGTACTGTGCACATTTAAAATGTTATGGATAGGGGAGAGTGGAAGAGGGAGAAGGGATTGAATATATTGAAATTCCCTATATCTTCTATGTGACTTTTCTGTAACCTAAAGCTTCTTTGATGATAAGGCAAAAAACATAAGGCACTGGGGGACTATAAGGAAGAAATTGTCACTGTACATAAAAGATAACAGCCCTTATGGTGATGAAAGACACAAAGAAAAAAAATTTATTTTATTTTTATTTTATTAATTTTTATTGTATTTAAATTTTTATTTTTATATTTTATTTGCTGTTTTATTATTATTATTTTATTTTATTACTTTTATTCATTTTTTGGCTTTGTTTTGAGCAGGTCTTTTTTAATTTTTTTTTTTTTTTTTTTTTTTTTTTTACTTTTTAAAAGATACTTAGATTACATATATGCTACATAAAAAATACAGGGAGTCCCATATGCCCCTCTCCCCATGCCTCTCATTTTTCCATATAAACAACATCTTTCATTAGTGTGGTACATTCACTGCAACTGATAAACGCATTTTGGGGAATTGCCACTGAGCATGGATTATAGTTTACATTGTAGTTTACACTCTCTCCCACACAATTCTGTAGGTTATGGAAAGATATATAATGGCCTATATCTTTCATTGCGATGTCATTCAGGATGATTCCCAAGTCCCGAAAAGGACCCCCTTTTACATCTGTTTTTTCTTCTCCTTGCCCTCAGAGGCTCCAGTGGCCACTGCCTCTACATCAAGGTTGTAATTTCTTCCATTGTTAGAATAACAATAAGTCTACAGCAGAATACCAGTAAATCCACTCATCCATGGTTCATTCCCCAAACTTGAGGATTCTGGGAGGGTGATGTCAACTGCCTCTCTAATTGAGAGGGGGCTTTGATCCCATACAACTGATGGATGGGACTCTCTTGCTTGCAGTTGTAGGATCTCTCATTTCCTTGGTATGGTGGTTGTTTATTCTCATCTCCTTGTTACTTGTCCTGGGTGGGTTCAATGAGCTGTAGAGTAGGTGTTGCAACTCTGCTGAGGTTCTGGGTCCAGCTGGCACATAGACAGCCCAAAGGCTTGAAACTCTTGGACATATACCTACAAACTCCAGCACCAACAATAGGTTCAAATAGAAGGGACAGATGAGTCATGTGTAGGGAAGCCAAAATTGAGTCCATCTCTGTCACTCTCAGGAGCACACACTCCATAGTAGAGCCTGTTGGCAAGGCACCAAACTCTGGAGCTATCTACCCTGACCATAGGACCTTGGTGTCTTCAGAGCCCTCAGGAGCTCCGGTCTTTGGGGTAGTATCTACCTTGGCCATCTATGAGATCCTGCTGAGACGTGCATAAGCGTTATCTCCCTAATGACCTCCTGACTCACTTTGAAGTCTCTTAGCCCTATAAACACATTTGTCTTTACTTTTTCGCCCTTTCATTTGAGGTCTTTTTCCAGTTGCATTGCTAGTTGGTTCTTGGTAGAAATCCCTTGGTGCCAGGGAGGCTCATCCCTGAGAGACATGTCCCACACTGGAGTGAAGGTAATGCATTTATATGCTGAGTTTGGTTTAGAGAGAAGCCACGTTTGAGCAACTCATTGAATCAAATAAGGTTCTCAGATGATAACTCTTAGGCACCCTACAACACTAGGCTAAGTTTTAATTTCCAGAGCAAAGGCTCATAAGCATAGTCATCAATATCAAGAGCCCATCAATAGACCATCTTCCTTCACTAGTCATTGCCCCATACTTGCAGGATTGCTGCTGTTCCATTAAAGAATGTGGCAGAGCTCTCCAGGATGGGAATTCAATATTCTTTCAATTATTGTGTGAATCTCCACCCGCTGTGAAAATGCCCTGTGATCACTTGAACACATTTTATACTTTATATGTATGTCCAGGTGAACTTCCTCCCATGTATCCCCCATCAGTGACATCCCACACCACTGATCCTCCCCTGCTCCAGTTATAACCCTTCTGTGATACAAAGCTTCTTCAAAAATGAAGCCAATAAAATAGATAAATACCATTAATAGGAAAATGAAATAATGATGATAGGTTTAAATATAAGAAATAAAGTACATAAAAAAATTTTTAAGTAAAAATAATATAAAATTTTAAAATTGGAATATTAAAAAATAATGAAAAATATTTTTTAAAGTTTTTTGACATTTTGGTTTTCATCACTGTAATATCTGTTGTCCTGTATGTACAGTGACAATTTCTCCCACTTATTCACCAATGTCTTATTTTTTTTTTCCAAAGAAGTTTTAGGTCACAGTAAAGTCACATACAGAATACAGGGGATTCCCATGTATCCACATCCTCCCCCTTTTCCCCATTCCCACATTAATACCTTTTTATATGTGGATGGTACATTTGTAACAACTGATATACAAGTAGTGAAACATAGCTACTAACCATGGTCAATGTTTTACATTATGGTTTACATTTAAGACTGTACCCTTTTATAAATTTTGATGATATTTAACATGGCTTGTGTCCATCATTGCAAGATCATGTAGAACACTTCCATTGCCCCCTTAAATACCCCCTGTTTCATCTATTCTATTCTTCTCTCCTCCTTCCCCGGGCACCCACCAGGCTTCACTCTTTGGATGACAAGATTCATAGTTACTTGCAACAACACTGAGGTCTAGACACATTGCTTTGTCCTCCCCTATTAGGAACTGCCCATGCTCTCGAGAGACTCCCACCCCTCTGTTTCAGGACATATCAGTCCTCCCAAGGATGGGAGTCCAAATCCTTCCCACTGATTACGTGGGTCTCCATCATTTTATACAACACATTATGACAAAATGATCACTCGCACACTCCCTAGAATCCAGCCCCAAGTACCCCCTTTCCCAAATGCCTCCCCCATACAACACCCTAAACCAGTAACCCTTCCTTGTTATATTACCATAAGAGCTTTCCCAACTTTGTACTTTCAACAAAAAAGTCCTCCTAGCGAAGGAGGACAGACCATTACACCATTCCCTTGGTATTGATGATCATACTTATGAACCTTGTTCTTGTGAAATTGAAACGTAACCTAGTATTATTTATTGCCTAAGAGTTACCTCCTGAAAGCCTCCTTGTTGCTCAAATGTGTCCTCTCTCTAAGCCAAACTCAGCATATAAACTCACTACCTTCCTCCCTGGTGTGGGACATGACTCCTGGGGATAAGCCTCCTTAGCATCAAGGAATTATTACCAAGCACCAAGTGGAAATGCATTTGAAAAAAGACCTTGACCAAAAAGGGGAAATGTTAAATAGAAATGAGTTGTTGTTATGGCTAAGAAATTTCAAAGTGAGACGGGAGGTCATTCCAGAGGCTATGTTTATGCACTTCTCAGCAAGATCTCATTGACTGCCAGAATTCTCTTTATCTTTAGTATTTGATCTTCTCATTAGTATATATCTTGGAGTAGATCTATTAGGGGTTATCCTGTTTGGAGTTTGTTGCATTTCTTGGACATGCATATTTATGTCTTTTATAAAATTTGAGTAATTTTCAGCTATTATTTCCTCAAATATTCTTTCTATCCCTTTTTCCTTCTCCTCTACCTCTGGGACTCACAGAATGTGTATGTTGATAAGCTTCAAGTTGTCCCACAGTTCCCTTAGGCTCTACTCACTTTTTTCATTCTTCTTCTACTCTTCTGACTGTATGGTTTTTATTGTCCTGTCTTCTAGTCCAGTGGTTCTTTCATCTGCTTATTTAAATTCATTGAAGGCCTTTAGTATATTTTTAAACACCATTGTTTTTCATCTCATAAGCTCTTTTATGTTCCTTTTAAACTTTCTAACTCTTTTTGTTTATGCATTGCCTTCTTTACATTCTTCAGTTCTATACCCATGCTTATTTTATTTCTATCCATGTTTTCCTTCAGCTCTTTGAATTGATTGGGAGATTTGACTGGAAAGTCTTTAATTTGTTGTTCCAATGTCTGTGTTTCCTTTGAAGTTTTAATTGGTTCCCTTGATTGAGCTATCTATTCCTGTTTCTTTGTATGACTTGTGAACTTTTGTTAATGTTTAGGCACTTGATTATTTTGATGTGCTAACTCTGAAAGTTTCTTCCTCTTGCCTAGGATTTTAGTGTAGATTGGCTGTTTTAAGGCTCTTCTTCAGTGCTTGGCCCAATTTATACTGCACCTTTGTAGCAGCCTTGTTTAATAGTTCAGATCTTCTCAGGTCCTTCTGTACCTGTCTCTTGCCCTGGGCATACACAGCAACATTTAAGAATACCTTATGTTTTATGGCTGTTTCTCTTCTAGGAGAGGATCTACTGTATATGTCCTTTCCTCTACTCCTCCTCCAGGAGTCCTGGGCTGTTCTTTGTTTTTATACAAATTTCCTTCCCCAGCAGCTATGATTTGTTCAACTCCTTTCCCTTGCTCTGGGTCATCTTTTCACTCCAGCTTTCAGCCCTAAGTCCATCCTCACTCACAGAGATTCCTGTGGTTTTTCTGCCTCCAGGTAACTTCCACTTTAGGGGATCCTAATCCACAGAGCCAAAAGTGGTCAGTGTTCAAAAACACCCATTTTTTAAATTTAGATGCACCAGCAATTAGGGATCAGGCAAAGTATGTACATAGCTTGCCAATAATTCTGCCATGGGTGGCTCTTGTGTCCAGGAAAATTCTTTGTGAAAAAAATTCATTAGTAAGTTTTCTGGTACCATCATACCAACAGATACTTTGTTAGTTGCAAGAGTAAACTCAATTCAGTAAGAGAAAAATGTATAATTAAACTATGTATTAATATAAAGATGGAATTAAAATAGATTATACTTATTTTGATTTTCTTATTCAGAAGCCATTCAAGTCAAACATTTAATTTTCTATAGATTTGTAATACTTTCTTCTCTACAGAACTGGCACACTAAACAGGAAGTGCATCTGCACTATTAGCCAAAGTACATATAGAGATTCCTAATGTCTCCAGTTATTTTTGTAAAACCTAAAACAATATCTAAGTTGCCTTCAGACAAAAATTGTATGATTGTGCTATTATGAACTAAATATTTGTATAAACTCATGGAGTTAATAACTAGAATATGGGTCACCAGAAAATAGAAGGAGGTTACAGAATGGAAAGCTGAAGGTAAATCTGTGCAAAATTGATTTAAAAAGTTTGTCAATCTTTGGAAATGACTAGAAAAGGTAAAAGCACATCATGGTGTTTGTAACTAGCAGTGCTATTATATGCGTACGGTAGTGGTTGAAATGGAAAGATTGTCATGTATATTACTAGAAGGAAAGCTACAAAATGTAACATGGAACTGTATAACATAGTAAAACCTCAGGTGAAATATGAATATGGGTAATATTGCATATATGACTGTTTTTTTTTGAAACTGAACAATTGCATGTTACTTTTACAAGATGTTAATATCAGACAACATTATGCTAAGTAAAAGAAAACAGACACCAAGTACTACATATTGTATGTTTAAATTTATATAAAATGTAAATATAAACCGATTTATAAAGATGAAATTAGAATAGGAATTATGAAGGGCTGGCAAAGGATAGAGAGATTAAGAGGTGACTGCTAAGGGGTGTGGAGTTTGCCTTTCTGGAGTAATGAGATTGTTGTAAAATTTTTTGTGGTGATGAATGCACAACACTGTAATTATACTAAAATCCATTGATTGTACACTTTGGATATATGATATTGTATGTGACTATATTTCAATAAAATTGTTTTTTTTTAATTATAAATTTTTACTAAATAAATAATTTATTATAAATATATTTTTACAGGTTTCATATTATATAGAAAATATTTAGAATGGTTTGATTTTTCAATTCTTCCTCTTAAAAGTTACTTGTCCTCTTTGATTCAATTTCTCAGGGTTTAAAATGGGCTAATTCTTACCTCAAGTGGGGGTTCATAAAGGACACATATAAACCCTAGTAACAACAGTCTCTCAAGTGCAGGGGCAATGACTGGCAAAGGAGGATGATCCATTGATGGGCCCTTGATATTGATGACTATGCTTACGAGTCTTTGCTCTTGAAATTGAAACTTAGCCTAGTGTTGTGGGGTGCCTGAGAGTTGCTTCCTGACAGCCTCTTTGTTGCTCAAATGTGGCCTTTCTCTAAGTCAAACTCAGCATATAAATGTATTACCTTCCCCCCAGCATGGGACATGACTCCCAGGGATGGGCCTCCCTGACACCAGGGGATCACTACCAAGCACCAACTAGCAATGTAACTGGAAAAAGACCTCAGAAAAAAGGGGGGAAATGAAAGACAAATGAGTTTATAGGGTTAAGAGACTTCAAAGTGAGTCAGGAGGTCATCCCAGAGGTAACACTTATGTATATCTCAGCAGGATCTCATAGACTGCCAAAGTGGATACTACCCCAAATAGTGGAGCTCCTGAGGGCTCTGGAGATACCCAGGTCCTATGGTCAGGGCAAATAGCTCCAGAGTTTGGTGCTTTGCCAGTGGGCCCTACTATGGATTGTGTGCACCTGAGAGTGACAGAGATGGACTTAATTATGGCTTCCTACACATGGCTCATCTGACTCTTCTGTTTAAACCTATAGTTGGTGCTGGAGTTTGCAGGTGTACATCCAAGACACTGGACTCTTTGGGCTGTCCATGCACCAGCTGGGTCTGGAACCTCAGCAAAGTTGCTACACCTACTCTCCAGTTCATTGGACTCACTCAGAACAACTAACAAGGAGGTGAAGATTGACAACCACCATGCCAAGGAAATGAGAGAGCCAACAACTGCAAGCAAGAAAGTCCCATCCATTGGCTGTATGGGATCAAAGCCTCCTCTAAATCAGAGGTGGAGTGGAAACCACCATGCCAGAATCCTCAGGATTGGGGGATGAACTATGGACTAGAGTGGACTTACTGGTATTCTACTATAGACATATTTTGACTCTAGCATTGGAAGAAATTACAACATTGATGTGGAGGTGGTGACCACTGAAGGCTCTGGGGGCAGGGAGAAGGAAAAACAGTTGTAATATAGGGGCTTTCTCAGGACCTGGGAATCGTCCTGAATTACATTGCAATGACAGATATAGGCCGTTTTATACTGTCACATAACATGCAGAACTGTGTGGGAGAAAGTGTAGACTACAATGTGAACTATGGCCCATACTCAGTGGCAAAGCCCCAGGATGCGTTTATCAATTGCAATGAATATGCCACACTAGTGAAGGGTGTTTATGTGGGAGGGTGTGGGAGGTGTGGGGAGTGGGGCATATGGGAATCCCTATATTCTTTGTGTAACATTTTTATAATTTAAGTATTTTTTAAAATAAAAAATATATATTATTATTTAATTAAAAAAAAAAAAAAAAAAAAAAAAAACACTCTAGGACAGTCCCGGACACTTCGTAGGTATCCACCAAAAGATTTACTACTATCCTTCAGCTTTCTTGTCCACTCATCTCAGATAATTTAACTATCTTAAAAGACAAACTTAAACAGGGGTTTTAAGTGCTCCTAATACCAGAACATAGTGAAATTAAATTATTTTTGTCCAATAGCCTTGTCAGTCTTCAATCAACTGTAAACTTCTTTTTCCCTTCCCCTTGTTCATTTCTATGTCATGAAATTTGGGGTAGTGATTATAAAAATATATCTATTTAAATAAATGCCATTCCAATAAAAGAAATTCTATATCAAGAAACATTTAGTTTTTAAAAATATTGTTTTTTATCTATGAAAAATGAGTTTGAAGTGCAAATTAATAACTTGAAGAAGAAACAGAATACTAAGAGATTTTTAATAAATATAAGAGGAAAAAAACTTACCAGAATCGATAACATTTATTTACAAACAACAGTAAAAACTTTGGCAAAACTCATTCTTTGCCTAACCAATTGTCATTCATACACCCTTTGTGCCAACACATATCTTGTCCACCCTTCTTTGAGAAGACACTGACTTCAGGGGAGACTGAGGTTCTCTAGACCTCATGGATGAATCATGATTGTCTAATAAGCCAATCACAGTAATTCCATTCCCCATTGCCAAAGATTGGTTTAGGTGTGAGCTATAAGGGGAGTCTGCAAAGAGCTATGGACAAAGGAATATAAGAAAGAGACAATTTCTTTCCAAAACTGTTTTATGTGGAAATAATTCTTAAGGCTTCTGCAGCCATCTTACCCTCCAGGATAAATTCCTTTTTTTCTCCTCCAGAGCTATATACAAAATATGAGAACAAAGGCTCTGAAAGGAGAAGCTAATTGTTCCTAACACAGAAATTAGTTAAAAAGACCTGCTAAAAGACAAGTAGCTTGAATCACTGAAACTCAGCTCAGTGAAGGTCAAGATAATTTGCTAAGGAAATCTTGTCATCCAGACCAGGACCTTTGAAGAACTGATAAAGAATGTGTTCAAATCTTGTTAGAAGATCCCAGAAAAGTTCTAATTTTCATTAACAGTTAATAAAATTATTCATGCAGAAGTGTTTAAAAAATATGTTCATATTTGCAAGACAATAAATTTTACCTGGTTTCATTTAAAAAGCATTATCTTTGAAAATTATTCTTTCTTAATGTTATATTTATAATAAACGTACCAAATTGGAAAAATTCCCTGTTTAAACAAAGAGGGCCCAAGAAGGAAGCCACCATCTGCAATATCTGGCAAAATCATCAGAAAGGATAGCCCTGCTATTGTCAAGAGCAACTTGTCACCATTTAGTGCCATTTCTTGAGAATTAAAATTCTAGTTTAATATTATGAAAAAATAATTATCAGAGTAGGATACACCTCTTTGGTGTAGATCAGTGATACTGGGATATTTTTAAAAATCTGAATCAATCTAAACTTCATACAGCTAAGAAAGTCAGCTCTTCATATTGCCCTCTCCCTTTCATTTTTAGGGTCATCATAATTATGAGTATATGTAGGTGAGGAGTGAGAGAGTTATAGACCTTCAAGATTTAAGGAAGATGCCCATCTAGCATCCACCTAAGAAACTCTAGTTTCCATGAGAAGAGAGTTTGGGTTCGTCTTGCTCAGTTTTGTGTCCTCAGTGCTTAGTGAGCTCAAAAAAATTTTTGTTAAATGAATAGATGAGTGAACAGGAACTAAAATAAATCAGAATTTCCATTATATACTAGTTCTCTATATTCCCTTCTCAATCTCACATTACCAAACTTAACTATTTAATATCCTTCTCAGTACAACCTGATTTTTGCATATGCTACAATTATTCAATCAGTAATGACCATTACATTCCCAACGCAATACAAAGATTTACATTTGATAATTTCTTTTAATTTACGAGGGATTCAAGATTTTTCTTGTGTCTCCTATAATAGCCGTATACAGCCCTACCTGTCTGTCTGAAAACCAAGATCATCTCAAAATAAACCAATTAATTGCATTCAGTAAATAAAATTTTGGTTCTTCACAATTCCAAAGAAAGATAGATTTACCCATCATGCCATTTTCAAGGAGCTGGGAACAAAAGATGTGACAAAACAGGTTGGAAAAAAAATTGATTATGTTGACTGTACTCTGTTATCCAGTAATCACACAACCTAAAATGGCAAAATGATCACAGACCTTTCCTGACAGGACTCATTATCTTAAAGAGCAATTTAGGAGGAGAGAACAGTTCATCTTATTCAGTGAATGGAAAATGTCGGAGTTTAATAGCCATCATTTTTATATCTGTAGCCTAGCATACCGAAAAAAATACAGTCTAAACCCAGGTGATAATTTATTTGGGGTAGATGCAATATTCTGTAAGCACTTAAGATTTAAATTGAATGAATTAACATTCCCTTCCTGTACCCACACTATCCCTCTCCACTTTTAACAGAATGTGTTAAAGAGTGGGGAGAACAGTGGGGAGTGAGAGGAAATTTCTTGATCTCCAATTAACAACTACTACTCCCACTTCCTGCACTAATTCTGAAAAGCTCTTAGATAAGGTCAGAATGTCTCTTGAAGTGAAGGAATTTACTTTTCAAATATGGAAGATTATTCCTCATTTTGAAGAGAAACAAATTTTCCTTACTAGGTTATGAACTTTGTCAAGAAAAATTGACTACCTGCAATATCTAGTCTTTGTGGCAGCCCAGTGTAAAGACTTCTGTTCTTCCAAATCTTTATGGAAGCCCCTTAGGTTAGCGGAAATCACAGGCAGGTAAGCATCCTCAGAAAACAGAGGTAATGGAACAGGAAATAGTTAAATCTCTTACATGGCAATTGAGTCTTCTTAATGTACTTATACCTGATAATCTCATATTTAACTTTTTCCCAAAGACCCATTAATTATTTAGAGGGGAGAGAAGAATTATATATTAGCCTGAAAAAAATATGTGAGTCAATATGGCATGCGAGATAGCTCTCAAATTCTGAAATCAAACACACTTGAGTCTGAAATCCAGGTCCCCTGGTTTCTAGTCCCATTTCTGGCTGTGTGGACAGAGTAAAGTGAGAAACTAACTTCTCCAAACCTCAATGTCCTCATGTTTTAGAGGAGATAACCATACCTGTATAATAGGCTTGAGTTAAAGATTATATGAAAGTATGTATAGAAAGCATTTTCCAGACTGCTTGCAGCTACTAAGCACTCAAAAAATAGTACTTATTATGCTACTTATAATAATGATCTATATTTCCATCTCACAGATAAGCGCTGTTAACATTAGCTTGTAGTCTCTCATTTTTTCTGTGTATGCTTGTAACATATTTTACACACACTGTGCATAATATGTGTAATTTGCTTTTTAAGAACAATTAATCATATATTGTATGCATCTTTCCACGTCAGTAAATAAAGCTCCACAAATTAATTTGCATTAGTTGCATAATAATCTCTTTTATGTCTCCACAATAATTGAGTTGGCTTATCCCTCTATAGCTGAGCATTTAGGATGTGTCCTAATTTTCATTATAATAAACAATGCTGTGATAAAGAACCTCGTGCATAAATACTTTGATATGTTCCTCATTACATTAAATTCTTAGAAGGAAATCATTGGGTCAAATAAAGTGTATGTGGGGAAAAAAAGGAAAAAAAAGAGAAAATATATAAAGTATATGTGCACTTTTTTAGAATTTTGACACATTTTGACAAAAATTCCCTTCCTGAAAAGACTCCCACACAAAATGTATTACAGTTCTCTTTTTCTATCAGTTTAGCCACATAGGGTATTGTAATTTAACACTCAAAGATTTTTTTAAAATTGCCAATATAAAGAAATGAGAAGGGGTTTCATTACAGTCACTATAAAATAAAAGCTCTTTAAAAGCTAATTGAAATCTCCCAATTGTTATTTTCCAGTTGAAGTTTATTCTAGAGCAGGGGTCAGCAAACTATGGCCCATGTACCAAATCTGTTTCTGTGAGCTAAGAATTATTTTTAAAGATGAACATTTGCAATTGATTTGATGATAAGGAACACTAAATATAACTCCAATTAGTGAAATGTTATTTAAAAAAAAAAGAATTAAATTTTTCTCATTAGTCAACCTATACTACAAAAACTTGTACTCAATTATTATTATTTTATTTTGATTTTATAAAAAAAATTTGTGGAAATATGTTTTCTTTCTTGTTATATAAGTATCTACATTACATTCTGGATTTTGTATCTTGGTCCACAAAGTATAAAGTATTTACTCTCTGGATGTTTACAGAAAAGGTTTGCCAACTCCTTTTCTAGAGCATCCATTAAAAATATTAAAATTTAAATATATTTTTAAGCATTTTCACCTACTAAATTAGAGTAACAATTTTAATAAGGGTATTCCTTTATTCTACTTATCAATGATTTTCAAATATGGAATTCTAAGGTTTCCCAGAGATATCTCAGGAGAAGAATGAAGGGAAGGAGAAGACAGCAAATCCCAATGCTTCAGCCATTTTTATTACCTCTTCTTTCATTGCTGGGTTCCAAGTAAGATTTCATGTAAGAAATTAACTCCACTACTAAAAAGAAAAAACTTCTGAAAACTACTGCCTAATGTGGAACATGGCATCCTTTAAGCTACAGATTTCTTTTGCATGTCTTCTTCCAGTGACTCTTGACAATGGGGAATTCACTATAGGCCTCGACCCACCTGCTTTAAATCAAATGGTTCTTCTTTAAAAATGGCTATATATATTTATATATCATTTTGCAAATGTTTGTATGTATTGTGAGAATTTTGATTTTTACCCATAATAAAAAAATTAAAAAAATAAAAAAATAAAAATGGCTATATTTTTATTGATAAAAAATACCTAGTGACCAATCCAAATAAATCTAAATTGGAATCAGTAAATTTTTCCCTTCAAGAGGAAACTAATGTTGATTCATATAAACTATTTCACACTTAAAACTCTTGAGCAAGTGTTATTCACACAACAAGGGAGGAAAACTATAATTTTAAAAAGAATAAATAGGCATAGAACAGAAATCATAAGCCTACCTTTCCTTCATTTTTCTGAGCCTTGTATTTAGGTTGTGACAACAAATTTACAATGAAGCTATTCCTTCACTTTGTATCAAAATGTAATGAAATGGTTAGGAGCAAAAAATAAATAAACACAGGAATAGAACTCGGTTGTTTTTCATTAACTTTGACTTTCTAGATGTTTGTGCATTCCAGAAGGTTTAACATAATTGCCTCTTTTTCCTTCCTGAAGCTCATTTAGATACATCCTGACACTGTCCCACATGCATAGCTCTTTTACCCTGAGGTTCAGTTTGGCAGGCAAATTCTTTCAAATAAGCAAGAAAGAAAATAGTCTGTACTTTACTGGGTGTATGCTATTAATAACAGCAAAATAACATTTCAATTCCATAACAGGAACTCTGGGCACTAGAATTAAAATGTCAATGAACAATTTCTATCAAAGTTATCCTCACTTCTGGAATCAGGGAAGGTTTGACAATTACAACATAATTAATAGAATTGTCAAAAAAATAATAATGATAATAGCAGTAATAGCTAATGTTTCAGTGCTTACTTCGTAGCAGGTCCAGTAAGCATGAGAGCCTGATTTAACTAAATTCCAATAGTAATAGAATTAGCACAGGGCCTAGTCCATAGCAAGTGAATGCTCATTATCAACTGCATCTCCTGTGAGGATAATAATAACATTATTATCACCACGTTAGAGATGCAGTTTTTGCAAATTGCCACGCTCACAAAGCTAGGAAGGAGTGGGCCTTGAGTCCAGGCCTCTTAGCCCCAGATCTGCGTGCTCATCTGCAACATTCTTCTGCCGCTCAACTGCCTGATGATGGAAGACAGGAAGATTATGTTAAGATAAGCTCTAGTCTCAACTGTCACTGAAATAATAAACAGAACATTAGAGACAGAGAGAGAGAGACTGCCGAGGGTGAAAAAGGAGGTCCCTGTCTATTGTCTACAAAATGCTGTTAGAATAAGAAGCAGAAAAATGAGCTCCATAACAATCTAAACACATTGGACCGTTAAACAGAGCAAGGCAACAATCCTCATATCAGGCTTAGGTGAAAGTGATAAACAAAAGAAAAGGACTTGCTCAGGACCTAGCAGTCCCAGACTCCTCAAATGGTGATGTAACCACACGTTGTCAGTAGGTGCCGGGATGGGTGGCAGATGTGGCCAGACTCACGAGAATCCGAAGAAAGTATTCACCATTGCCCAAAGTGCATTCTAGGCAATGCTGATATGAATTCCCTAAATGGGGAGGGGGGAGGCTATGTGGCTTGATTAAATGGGGAGAATCTTTATTAAAAAGAGGTACAAGGGTTTCATTACTGCAGGACTTCTAGAGTCTTTGATATGTTAAAGTGAATCTCCAAGAGATTCCATGACATAATAGGCAGAATTTCTTAAACTTATTGGAACACAGCATTCTTTTTCTTTAAAAAAAAAAAAAAAAAAAAAAGATTTTACTATTTTGATGATTAGTATTTTCCATAGAACAGAGTCTGAACAAGTTCATGAGCTTTTATTCTATCTTGTTCTGTAGTTAAGAACTATCAAAGTGTATTGCTGGAGAAAGATCTATGCCATGTGTCTTGGGTGTTCACATTTATATACACATGTAGAATAAGATCATGAATCAGCAAAAAGTTTGTCTTATCAGGTGCATCACCCTGGGATCCATAAGCAGGACTATTAAAACTGGATGTGGCTCAAATGGTTGGGTATCCATCTCCCATATGGAGGGACCTGGGTTTGATCCCTGGGACTTCCTGGTAAAAATAAAGAAAAATATAGAAAGAGTGCAGGCAGCCAAGCCTTGTGAACAAGTGTGCTGCCAGGCCCTGTGTGGGGGTGTACCATCAAGCCCCGTAAGCGGGTGAGCCCCCAGGCCCCATGAGCAGGTGTGCCGTCAGGTCCCGCCGAGCCACACAGCAAGATGATGGCATAACAGTAGAGTGACACAAGGGAAAGCCAAAGTGAGACATGCTGAAAAATCAGGAACTAAGGTGGCACAGGCAGTAGGATGCCCCTATCCCACATCGGAGGTTCCCAGGATCGAATCCCAGTAAAGAGAGGAGGAGAAGGATGAGAAGAGAGGTCATGAAACAGACACAGAAAATGGACACAAAAACAGCAAAAATGGGAGGGGGAGTGTTAAAAATGGATAAAAGTAAATAAATAAGTAAATAAATCTTTTTAAAAAAACTAGAGGTTCATTTAACTAGCTGGGTTGAGGAGAGACACAAAGACACAAAGATGTGTATTATGTTTTTTTCTGCTGTTATCTGGAGTGAGACATCATCAGAGATTCAAAATGTTTCAGGTCCCAAAACAAAAAGTTTAAGAACCCACTTTATTTTACACAGTAAAAATAATATGGGAAGTAGATGTGGCTCAAGCGATTGAGCTCCCACCTACTACATGAGAGGTCCCGGGTTCGGTTCCCAGTGCCTCTTAAAGAAGACGAGCAAGACAGCAAACTGACATGACAGGCTGACATGGTGAGCTGACGCAACAAGATGACGCAACAAGAGACACAAGGAGGTAGACATAATGAGAGACACAACAAAGCAGGGAGCAGAGGTGGCTCTCTTCCACGTGGGAGGTTCCGGATTCAGTTTCCAGTGCTTCCTGAAAAAAAAAAAGGAAGGGGAGCACACAATGAACAGACATAACAAGTGAAAACAACGAGAGGGTAAGGAGAAATAAATAAACAAATAAATCTTTAAAAAAATAATAATCTTTGCACAGGTGATATTAACAGTGAATTCCAAACACTCTTGTGATTTCAGATTAATCACAGCTTCTCTGGGGCTTAGTTTCCTTATCTGAATTAGGAAGACAGCTTTCTTTGTGCCACCTACTGTACAGAGTTTATATGAAGATGAAATTATCTAACAGATGCAGAAAAGCGTTGATGAATATAAAGTGCTATATAATTATTATTACTAATATTATTATTATTGTAACATTAAATCATATTTCCTCCACCAGAGACAATGTAGGAAAAGAAGGGGGAAAACTAACATTTTGGGATTACTTATGTGTATCTGAAAACTACCACAATCTACAAAGAAATGGGAAATCATCAAAAAGAAGAACTAAAATCAAAGCAAAGCTCTCGCTCAGGCAAGCTCACGAAGCCAATTAAGCCATATGATGAATCCATCTGAATCTAGACAAGAAGCCCACTGACCTTAAGTACCTGCTGCAAAACATCAACATTTTAAGTGAAAGTGACATGTAAGTATTAAGCTTTTTAAGTAATGTTAATAATATCTCAGCTTACATCTATACTTTCAAGGAAGCAAATCTTTGGTATTGGTGGGACCTTAAAAATAGCATCAGCATCAGTTAAATTTGTTTGTAAATGACAATAGCTCTGTGGCCTGTAACCATGAAATATAAACCATTCACCATCCCTAAGTGCTATTCAGAGGATAAGAGGGGTTATAAAATAGTACAAGTTAAGTATCTACCACTTAGCACACATCTTTCATACATGGTCACATTTAACCCTGCGAAATAGAAATTACTATCCCTATTTTACAGGTAAGGAAACTGAGGTTCAGAGAGGTATAACCGAGTTCACATGGTAAGAAATCATCAGAGCTAGGTTTCTAAATCTGGTCTCTCTGATTCAAAATCATTTCCCTTTCAACACATCTGCTGTTTCTCCAATTAAAACAAAAACTAAATAATTTTTAAAACTCAATAAAACTAGAAACAAATGTGAAGAAATGTTTTGGATGGTATACAAGCAAATCTAAGTGCGGCCGGTGGGCTTCAGGGCTGCCACCCGAGGAGGCCTAGGCTGGGCAGGGCTGCCGTTCAGTGAGCTCAGCTCTACTCCTCCAGGTAAGGGCAAATGGGCCACATGGGTGCTGGTGCCAGAAGAAAAGAATGATCGATGGAAAACAGGCACTGGGTTATAGACACTCATGCCTGTGCTTCTGAAACTGGTAGCTCAGCACGTCTGAGCATCCTTTGTGAGCCGTGAACACCGAGGACCACTCAGGGTTATTGGATGTACAACGGAAGACCTATCACTTGGCTAAACTATTATCTGCTACATCTTTTACAAAAACCAAACTAGACCTGAGTCTAATAGATATGTGCTAGGACAAAGAAAAAGCTACAAGTTGTCATTGACACTTATCATACAAGTATGTTAGACTTCCCGCAAAGTCCTCTATATACCCAAACACACACAATATCGTAACACATCACATTTGGTGGTGGAATCTGCTTTGAGGTTTCATCCTCTTTTTTTTTTTTTTTTAATATACAGATCTATCCCTACATAAAGGCATATATGTGTACGTATATATAAGATAGCCATAGATCACAGATAAGCAAACCTTGCTTTAGTTACCACAAAGACTGCCAACAATTCAGAGGTATATTAATCAAGATTCTTGCCAATACATGCTCTTTGGGTTGGTGTCCTCAGTGATACAGCCTTATCCTTTGGTGTAGGGACATCATGATGTGTGTAAGACTCAGATTTACACAGAAGATGGGAAAGTTTGATATTACGTGGCCCATCAGCCAGAATCCATGGACATGACAAAATAGCTAAAAGTGAAACTGGGTCCCCTGGATATTACTGGTGGAGACCGTGCAGAGACATTCTGTGCACTGGGAGACTCCTGCACATGCAATAATGAAAGTGATACAACTATCCCCAAGCTGGCTCATGCCCCTGCACTGACATTTGATTTGGAAGGAAGACGCCCCTCCACATTTTGACAATCTGCTACTTGGAAGGAGTATCCCAAGCCTCTCCTGGCTAACATCACTCTGTCTTGGAGCAAAACCATTGAGCTTACAGACAACATAGTTATTACCTTTGAATCTGGGTATCCAGACCAGATGATCCTGTAGAAACCTCTTGATTATAGACAAATATGGCAGCTCTATCAGTATTATGCCACAGACGGCTCAGATGCTTTTCACATGGATACTAAACCCGTGAAGGATTTATCACAGCATGCAATCTTAGAAATCATTTGCACAAAAGAGTACTCCCTGGGGTATATGACAAAAGGCAAAATAATCCACTTTGAAATCAAAGATGGGGTCACATTTTTTGCTGGGGCTCATCTGCATAATGGCTATATATGGCTTCCCTCTCCAGACAGCTGGGTACTACCAAGAAACCCAGAGATTTCTTTACAATCACAGAACTAAGAATAAGGTTTTTAAGACCAGGCACTGGGGAAATCTTTGTAGATGAGCAACACTTGGCACACTACTTTTATGCGATCTCAGATGTAAAGGTACATGGGCAGGAGAATGATGCCCAGTAAATAAGAATATACAAATGAGAACCATTGCGTAGTATGTATGTATGGTAACCTAGTAACAATAATTAAAAATAAAAAAAACAAGCATTGATACTGAATTCCAGTGGTAATGCTTAGAATAAAGATTCCTGGCCAGGGCTTCCCAAACTTGCTTAGACAAATCATATCTATTAACACCCTAAAGAACTAGTGTCCACAGAATTCATCTGGGGTAACAAGGTTCCTTCCTGTACCAACATCGCTGAACTCTTTGTATGATATAAGGAAATAAAGCAGTCGTATCTGGGGGGAAAAAATCTAATAAATGCCTGAAAATAAACTTACAGTAAATTTTTAACAAGAAAACATTTCTGTAGTTAGCCCAGAAACTTATTTTTATAATTATATATAAATTATAAAATTATAAATATATAATTATAATTATATATAAATTAGAAACTGCAGATAGAAAATTACTTTAATAGAAGTACTACTTACTTATTAAGTGGTAAATGATAGAAATAATATAACTATTATAATTAAAAATAGCAGAAGCACTTAGTGGCTAATACTTATTGATTCATTGACAATAGGCCAGCAGTAAAAAAATATAAGTGTTATATTTAATAAAATGTTCTCTGCTCAATATTACCTATTTTTATACTGCTCTTGAAATAGCGATGGCAAGTTCTGTATTTTAAAATCAGGTTGAAGCATGATCTAGTTTCTTTGTACCCTCCGACTTCTTTTTAAGAAAGTTTTTTAGCTTTACAAGTTCTGTAAGGATACCTCACAAATCATTAATTTCAGCTCTGATAGACAAAGCATGCAAAGAAGACACTTCACATTCTTTATTATTGGGCAGAAAAATGATACCTTAAAATACAACTTTCCCTGAGCACCAATTAACTACCATTTCTTCAATGAATAAGCAAATGAGCTGAAAGGTCAAACCAGCATCTCTGGGTTAAAACTCCAAGGTTTTGTCAGGAGGACCTCAAGCCCTTGGCCCATAGGACAAATGGATGCATAACAAGCAAATTAGAAGTCCCACCTGGAAATCAGGAAGCTGCATATCTTGTGTGAGTATAAAAAATTATCCTCTTCCCCAAAATCCATATACAATTCTTCAGTGGAGGTGTGAGATAGTTTAGCAGCTTAAAAGACACATGGAAGAAGCATGAAGATGAAAAAGTCACAGAATCTTAATTGTTATGGCAACAAAAGGTGGAAGGTCTTTAGTGTCCCGATCTGCTAGAACCTGTGCTTATGCAAGGGCATCCAGGGTCAGCCACCAAGGTGGAGTGTACAGGATGGAACGAGACAGCTCCGGGGAGGGGAGGACACTGCCCACTACAAAGCCTGTGGAATCTCTTTCTTTGACCAGCACTGATTGCCTAAGCTTCTCTCTTTTCTCTCTTCCTCTTGGAGATTACATCACACCTCCTAACCTCTCTAAAGCTTCTTTTTCCTCAGTCCTAGAGATTCCAGGCCCAAAAGCTTCTCCAAAAAGTGAGGAGCTAGAGTGTTGGCTGAAATTGCTCCTTTTCCTTATATCCTATCACAATTAGGATATAAAGCACTCTAAAGGAAAGAATGCACAACAATGAAAGAACCAAAGGACAGGTCTGTTTGGGCTTTTCTCATAAAATGTGGTTATCTAAACACATAATGGGGGGGAGCAGATGTGACTCAAGCAACTGGGCTACCATCTACCATATAGGAGGTCCAGAGTTCGATTCCTGGGGTCTCCTGGTGAAAGGTGAGCTGGCCCACGTGGGGAGCTGGTCCAAGCAGAGAGCTGGCCTGCGCAGAGCGCTGGCCCATGCAGGAGTGCAGGTCTGTGCAGAGGGCTGGTGCAGCAAGATGATGCAACAAAAAGAGACACAGAAGAGAGACAATAAGAGACACAGCCGACCAGAGAGCTGAGGTGACGCAAGAGATTGAGTGCCTTTCTCCACTTCAGAAGGTCCCAGGATCAGTTCCCAGTGCTGCCTAAAGAGAAGACAAGCAGACACAGAAGAACACACAGAGAGCAGATAATGAGACCAAAAACAATGGGGGGAGGGGGGATGAGGAGAAATAAATAAAATCTTTAAAAAAAAATAAACACATAATGGGAACCATGATTGGACAGAAAGAGGGTTTAACTTTTCTTGGTGAGAAGAGTTAAATAACATCCTTCCTTCTGGTTTTCTCAGAAACAGGGGGACCTCTTGGGAGAAAAAGGATTTAATCCCCTTTTCTTCTTGGGTTTAGACAAAGAGATATCTGGTGGATGAAGTAGACCTGTGGGCAGGGGGCAGGGGGCAAGGGACAGTGTGGTTGGGGGTCAGGGGTGGGCATTAGAATTTGAACTGAGAAAGGGACATTGGGGAGGCTGCTTGCTGGTAACCAAAAATCAACTCAAAATGGATTGAATAACTACTAAAAGTTCTTATCACCCTTATCAAAACTCCCATGGGAGTGGCACTCCAAGGAGGAATTCGTTAATTCAGCTGCTACTTTTCTAATTTATATTCTCAGCCCATCAGGTTTGTCCTCATGTTGTTTCCTCTCAAGGTAGCAGAACTGCTGCTCCAGAAACCACCTCTAGATACAATGTCCTGAGGAAGAAGTAGGCATTTCACCCTTACTCTTTTTAAGAAGCCTCCCAGAACACATACTGTCGTGTCTCAGTGGTCAGGACTCTGTCACCTGTCTAGCCGTAAGCAATCCCTGATGAAAGGATGCAATTGCCATGTTTGAGTGAGATGATAAAGATTCGGAGGTGAAATGCTCCAGACAATGTAATTATTGACTTTACTCATAGACAAAGAGAAGGAACATTGTAAGATATTAAACGTGTCAGTTACTAGGTTCCTCTAAATCTTTCTGCCCTCTAACTAATATAATTATATATAGGAGAAACTAAGTTGTTAGTTTTCTTCCTTTTTCTAAACACTTTTATTAACTTTTTAAGACTACATTGTTCATGAAAAAGTTTTGAGAAAATATTAAAAAGAACGAATTTGAAATGATTCAAGAATAGTGGGAGGGGCCAAGATGGCGTTAGTGTAGGAGGGCACACACTGCAAGCTCCCAGAGCAAGGCGGATTGGGGACGGGGTCCTGCTCAGGGGTCTGTGCTGTGCACGCGTGGAGTGAGAGGCTTGGGACATCTATCTGCGCGGATCGGCGGCATGGACTGAATGGTGGAGATTCGTGAGTTTTGAGGCTGCCGGTGGAGGTTGGCACAGGCGGCTGAGCCCCGCGGTTAGGGGAAAAAAAATAAAACGGCCATTTGGAGCCGCGAGCAGGGCGAAAAAGTTTTATTTTCTGGGGATCTGGCTGCCTGGCGCCCCTTGGACCTTGTGTGAACAGCGCAAACGAGCTAATCAGCACCCAGCGAACCGGAGGGGGGATTTTGGTTGGGAAACGCAGCTGATTTCCCCAGCCACCCAGGGATAAGACCCAGGCCGCTGTGGAGCCAGGAGGAAGGGACACTTCCCAAAAAAGGGAGGGTTCGGTTGGAAGACAGGTAAGGGTATTTTATATTTTTAGACATTGATCTGGCTGCCTGCACTGCCCCATAGCTTTGGGGAGCAGATAAGCTGACCTGAAGCACCATTAGGCTGAGAGCATACGCGAATCTGCACTCAAACTGATTTACTGAGCAGCCCGGTGACACTGGAGCTCGGTGCCAGAAGGGGCGGAATCCACCGTCTTTAGCACTCCTCACTGATTAACATCAGAGCGTCAGCTAACCTGGGGAGTCCGGAAAGTGGGACGTGCTTGATTAATTTCCACGGGCCCAGCTAGGGTCCCTTCCATAAGGGGGTTGGTCTAGAGGAGGAATTATTTTGGGTACTGCATTTGGCTAAAACAAAAAAAAAAGTGAGGTCACCTCAACAAATGAAAAATAAATTCTTTTTAATTTAGTTTAATAGCTAAAAGCTGCTTCAGGACCTGCATATAGAACCCTGTGGGGAAATTGATTGATAAACACAAGTAGGCAGGAAGGATCCACGTGGACCCTAGGGGAATCATTGACCCCCCTTAGCTCTGTTTGACTGCTTGCCTGTGTGGATCTTTGGTTTCTCTCTGTTACTTTCTGGTCTATTGCTATT